>CM042174.1:41963902-42003749 GCA_023376005.1 Doryteuthis pealeii | reverse complement strand
AATGAGATAGACTTATGATGATGATAGAGATTTAATAAAGGTAGATATTAGTTATTCATCTGCATTACACATCCAGACTAATGTCCCCATTTCATTTATTTTAGTACAACCCCGCTTGGCCGAATTATACACCTCCGGCTTCTTCAGTCCATTTCTTGTCGGACTCTGGGTAACTCTCTCGACTCGGCGGAACTCTCTTTTCCGATATCTTTACTTCTCCCGACCCTTTTTGTTCCCGTAATCCGCGCGACGTTAGCCCATCATCGGGTAACTTCGACTAAGATATCCCAGAGTTCCGAAAAGAAGGTTTTCTTTTATGATAGGATTCCCGAGTCCGTACAATCGATAATCACTTCTGAGAAGGTCCGTGGCAGGAATCGTTTGTCTCATCGACCCTCTGGCCGCGACCCGCCCTCGCAACCGTCTCTCTCTCCCTCTCTCTTCTTTGTACACCAGATAACAATCTGAACGTTTCCCCCGGCCATGAGCCCGCGGTACCACACTATTTTCCACCACCTACGTTCCTATGTACTTTTTAATTAATAACTTTTATCCACGCTTACTTGATGTTATGATAAATCTAACTTATCAACGGCGAGCGCTCGATCTCCTACAACATCTCAGAGAAATAGGAAAAGATGATGCTCGAAGGAGTAACATCTGTTTTTCTAATCTCTT
Source organism: Doryteuthis pealeii (assembly GCA_023376005.1). Taxonomy (NCBI): domain Eukaryota; kingdom Metazoa; phylum Mollusca; class Cephalopoda; order Myopsida; family Loliginidae; genus Doryteuthis; species Doryteuthis pealeii. The sequence goes on along the minus strand of CM042174.1, from coordinate 42,003,071 downwards.
ATTCAATCAATATATAAATAATATTATATATATATATTATATACTTATATAATCATATGTGAACCATGTAATTATACGGCGGGGTTTTTTGGTATTTCCAATGTAGGTATATAATATAATAATATATATAATATAATCTTTTACTATATCTTACTTTTATCTACTCCTCCCTTCTCTTAGCTCCCATTCATAATCTATCTATCATTCTGTCCGTCTTACTCATTCACTATTATCTTTCCAGCTCTGCGACTACAACAAATTCTTCCTCTTTTCATCTTTCTCGTATTGTGATAGGCACAAAGTAGATAAGTGAGACAGAAAGATACCACGCGATGGGGAGCGAGAGATACAGGAATGCGACAGAGACGACGTCGACTTGATGATTAGATGAGCGTAGACGATTTTTTGAAAAGAGGAGAGAAATAAACTGAATAAAACCCCAACAATATTAATTTTGGTAGGCAGGTTTTAAATAACAGAAAGGAACTTTAAATATCGCCCTGCTCTTTCTTTTTCTTCGGTTCTCTTTGTGGCCTCAGCTGTTCTTTTTGGGGTAGGGGTTTCTCTTTGCCTTGTGTTTCGCTCATGATGATGTCACAAATTTTGATCCGTCTCATACGTTATAATAAAATGGTATTCATTTAGAATTAGTAATATGATTCATTGTATTTTATTACTTTCGATATTTTATACATATATAAATAAATTTATATAATAATTCATAATAAAAAATTATTTTCTAAAATGATTAAAGAAAAAGAACCCCGAAATTGATTTTAAAAGAGAGAAGAGGAGGAGAGAGTGCTGGTGTAGAGAGAGAAGAGAACGACCTTTTTACAGAAACCATCATTACAAACAAAGCGCGAACCGATTGTGTTATTTAATAAATTTCCTCCTAACATAGTAAAGTAATCAGATAATAGAAAATCATCTGATAGTAGACACCACATTGAAACACATAGATACGATATTTTTGTTGTTACTTAACTTATCTTTTCTTTGAGTCTCGTAAATTGCAACAGACAAACTCTCGTCAGCCACCAGCCATTTAATTTGGAATTCATCGATAATTCGTATGTGCCCAATCATAAAAGGTATATATAATTTCTTTTGTGATCTGTATGATATGTTCGGTTGTGGTATCTTCAATTTATTATCTACAGATAGCTTGATTGGTTGTTGGATTTTAAGGCATTGGCAAACTCTTGTAGGGTCATTTTACACCAAAATGCTTATTGATTTATATTCAATTTTTGATGTGGTATTCAATTTTTTTTTTTTAAACCAGTTGTTTTTAATCTAGAATTATATTTCTCTTGATCCTTTAAAGATTCAAGGAAGAATTTGATTAAAAAAAATATTTAACAAGTTAATTACAGAGTTTATTGAAGATCGAACTCCATATTCTGGGCGACTTACAGAGATTGAATTATAGAGGTCACAATACATTGTAATGGTATTGATTTACTGTCTGGGAAGCATAAACACAACTCACACTGAGTGAGGGTCAGAGTTTAAGACAATTTGATTAGAAATTATTTAACAAGTTCTTAACACACGGTTTATGAGATCAGATTCTATTCTGCGTTTGCGTTACAGCGCCTTGTATAGTAGGCTTTGGCGATTGTTAATGGTTGATTTACTGTCTGGAAGATAAACACAAACACACTAGGTCAGAGATTAAGAGAATTTGATTAGAAATATTAACAATGTTAACCACAGGTTTATGACAGGACTTTGCAGCTCGTGTGCTGACGGGTGTATTACAATTGATTGACCTATTAGTGCACAAGGCCATTGCTTTAATTTGGTTGATTTATCTGTCTGATAGGTGGAAGATTATAAACACTGTCTATAAACTACATTCGTAATAGGTCAAAGATTCTTAAGCAGTAATTTCATTAGGAAATATTTAACACAGTTTAACACAGGGGTTATGGATTCGTCTTCTACCTTCATTTTGGATAAATCATAGGTTGTATGTAATGGTATGTTGACACAAAGACATTTTATAATGGTTGGAACGATTGAGAGTTTCGTGGCGAATCGAGTTTTATTCTGGGGATCCCCACCTTGAATATCGCGGTAAACAAAAAACAAACCCATTTTTAAATAAAATCCCTCTCCATCACATACCACAATGCTTCTCATATTTCTGCTATACTTCCTCTACCTCACAAAGTGAATAAAGTCTCACTATATAAGCGAGCCCTACTTTATTCTTGGCCAGACATAGAGGTAAGTGACCTTACCTTATACTTTATTCAAATCCTTACTGGCTCTGGTTGTTGCCCTCAGTTGATACGACGGCGAGTTCCGTACAAGGAATACCGCTAATCATCAACGGTACAGGCTTCCTCTCTCTCGATACCGGCATACCGTCGCCTACTCAGCTCACGTATGAGTAGCACATGAGGAACTGTAACTGGGTTAAATGAGGGAGCTGTCAGCCGTGTCAGTACTACCGGATATAGTAAGATTCGCCTAACCACTTGGGCATCTGACCACAAACAAGCAGTATATGATCTAGCGCTTCTTGTTAGTACTATGCCACCAGTTATAGACGCCAGAAGTCCAAATATGGATCTAGCGTATTTTATATTGTGGTGTTGCGTCCCGATTATTTTACGTTAATAAAGGGCCGAGGCAGATAGCCAGCTCGACAGTAGGAGCGATAATATGGCCCTAGAAACCACAAAGCTCTCATGGTTCGATACCCGGGACCCTGCGACCGTACCTCATACGTATGAGTAGCACAGGCGATACTGTGGGGGTAAATATGAGCGAGCTGAGTGGTAGTACTCATCGTATGAGTAGCACAGGGAACTGTGGGGTAAAATGAGGAGCTGATAGTAGGTGTGGCGCCCCACTTCAGATACCTAAAAAACCACCTTGGTGTAGCGCTACTGTAAAGGGGATATACTCCCTTGCTGTCTAGTTGATGCTGACTTTAGGCCACGTAGACGAATTTTCAAATTACTCTTATATCAATGAAAATATTATTTGAAAAAGAAATACTTTTTATTAGAAAATTTATTAATAAGTTTCTGTTCAATATGTTACGTAGTGCCTTTTTCCCGGCACTAAATCGTATATGTTGTATTGTGGTATCAAATTGATATCGCTGGTGTATATTGTCTACTTAGCTTAAATGTAGTAGTCGGACTTAAGGAAATCACAACACATGTGTATAGTAGAAACTTCTTACTTTGTGAGGCGGAAGAGGTGGCTACGTGGGTCTCACAGCCTGTCGGCCGTAACGGACCATAGCCGGCTGTCAGCTCACTTGTTCTCTGTTCCGAGTCTTCTGTCTAACTCCCGTCTCTGCTATCGACTCTCTTTTATGTATATAAACCGCCCATGCATTTTTTTTGTTATACTTATCGGCGGAAAGATATACTTTCTATTTCATTGTTCTACTTTTTTTCTTTGTTCACGTTAACCGGAAAAAGTCCTTTGTTATTTTTGTCGTCTTTTCTTTGTTTCGGTTTAAACGGAAAATCCTACTTCCACCCGCACGATATGCAACAAATACTTAATTGGGTGAATACTTAAACAACATCAGATATTGTAAGAAACCTGAGTCTTTTTCAAAATGACTTGATTCATCAACCAACTGAAAAGGGTTGATATGTTCTAAATTAAACAACAAGCAAACCAACCAACCAACCAAAAAACGTTTCTGCTTCACGAATTGGGGATAATATGACAAAAGCGACAACTCATAAGATCAGTAAGTGGCAGTAAGTGTTAAGTGTTTGAATGCCATCGTTGGCCAGTTGAAAAGGACTTAAAGTAAGTAAGTCCTGAGCTATAGAATCCTTTGGTAAGTGAATAAGTCCTGAGTTATGGAATCCTTGGTACCCGAGTTATGGAATCCTACGTAGCGTCAAAGGTCCAGTGATATAATCCTATGTTCCGTCGTCCACGAAGGTTCAAAGCATTGTGCGTAGGTATGACCAGAACAGCCGGTATAAATATCAATATCAGCAGCAGAGTACTGCCAGTGATTGGCCAAGAATATGGTCACATGATTACCGCCGAGACTATAAATAAGAGTAGGCATCTAGGACACGCCTTATATCATGAAAAGTCGGTGGTGTAATGGTTAAAGTCATGGGAAATGGACTCGTCGCCCCGAGTTCAAATCCTGGACGTGGTAATTGCATTTCACTTAGCGCTAATACCCTTGGGAAAGGTATGAATCCTACTCTCCCTCCAGCTATAGATAAATAGTAGGGCAGACTGGGCTCTTATTGGTTAGGCAACCGGCCTAGGAGAAGGAAACTCTGAATTCAAACCTGCTGAACTCCGCTTAAGAAATTGACCTTGTGTCACATCCTGCTCGTGCGGAGTTGTTGGTAAATATATATATCATGAAAAGTCATCAGTAAGAATGATTGATGAAGAATTAGAATTGATCAGTTGTTTTTGTTTTTTTCAATCAGGGTTGCTGACCTGAAAATTAAAACAAGTTCCGTTACCTTTTCTCTTTATAAATGAATTTTGAACAAAATCATTTTGATGAAAATTCGAGAAAACTGATGACAAATCAATAAAAATAAATGAAATGTTTTAATAAATACTACCACTCCCCCATGGATAGTAATTTGAGCTTTTTAGCCTTACATCTACATGAATATGTGTAATTGTGTATCTTTAGACAATTAACAATTCATGTTGCGTCATGACAGACAAGATGCATTAGACAAATTTCAATCAAATGAATTTTTAAAAACCACTTGACAACACATTTCACCGATATTTGAATAAATATTTTATTATGATATAAACTTTCTTCCTTCTCCTGTTCCTGTGCGTGTTTATATATATATATATATATATATATATATATATATATATATATATATATATATATACAGTGGGTTTAAAATGATATGACACTAAAATATTTATTCTTAAGATTGGAGAGGTAATGTTTTCTGAATATAGCTAAAGCCTTTTGGTCGTTGTCCTATGTAACGCATATAACCATCAATAAATACTCCACTAAGGACGGCAACGTTGTTATCAGACCCACACAGAATCTCCCCTCTCTCTCTCTCTCCCTCTCTCTCTCTCTCTCTCTCTCTCTCTATATATATATATAATTATATATATATATATATATATATTCCTTTGAAAGGAAGGAAAAACTCAACACCGTTATTCCATAATAAATTTATTTCGACCAAAATTGGGGCCTTTATACATCTAAGTTGATTTAACAAAGCTCCCCAAATCAAGTCTCATCAGATCTATCACCAATAAAGGTGTTGAGTTTTTCCTTCCTTTCAAATATATATATATATATATAATATATATATATATATATATATAGAGAGAGAGAGAGAGAGAGAGAGAGAGAGAAAGAGAGAGAGAGAGAGAGAGAGAAGAGAGAGATGTGAGGTATCCAAAACTAGGAAGTAAGGGATGATTCAATATGTGATATCTAAGACACACTGTATTATTATTGTATGATCCAGTATGTATAAATACAGTGAATCTTTAAATCACTACAGAGAACTCAATGTATAATAATCTTTTTAGATTATATACAGAGCAATATTTATCTTTGAAACGAAGGAAAAACTCAACACCGTTATTCCATAATAAATTTATTTCCACCAAAATTGGAGTCTTTATAAATCTGAGTTGCTTTAACAAAGCTCCCCAAAATCAAGTTGGTCGAAATGAATTTATTATGGAATAACAGTGTTGAGTTTTTCCTTCGTTTCAAAGATAAATATTGCTCTGTAAATAATCTAAAAAGATTATTATACATTGAGCTCTCTGTAGTGATTTAAAGATTCACTGTATTTATACATACTGGATCATATAATAATAATACAGTGTGTCTTAGAAATCACATAGAGAATCATCACTTACTACCAAGTTTTGGATACCTCACATCTCTCTCTCTCTCTCTCTCTCTCTCTCTCTCTATATATATATATTATATATATATATATATATATTATAGAAGAGAGAGAGAGAGAGAGAGTAATCTACAGACACGTGTTTCGGGGTATCACCTCTCATCAGTGCAGTTATACCATTTTTAGCATCTGCCTCTGGCCGGGTTCGAGACCCGGACGAACTTACGCTCGCCAAACCTCTTACCCATACGGCCACAATCAGCTGCCAAGTATAGCAGGCTATTTAATCGCTACTTTTCTAAGCGGAAATGAACTTCACCTAGAGGTCTCAAACTTTGTAAACAAAGTGAGATTTAGCTGAACGCCGAATACGGTGAATTTCCAATTAAATCCCTCCTAAATAGAGTGCTCAACCGAAATTGGGAGCGTATAATAGAGTAAACTACAGACACGTGTTTATATATATATATATATATATATATATATATAGATAGATAGATAGATAGATAGATAGACACTGTAAAAAGAGCAGCAGCGGCAGAGGCGACTTCCGGTGGAGTAGCCAATAAAAATAAGAAAAAAACATTTTTTGCTAGGACAGTAGAATACTCCGACTGCACCACTTCAGAAATTTAAGACCCACCAATAAGGCTATCTGTTGGCCGTGAGTGGCGACTGTTGGAATATTTGGTATATAAGATGTGCTACAATTCCCCACCTGATTTATAGACTAGCCGTGGTCGCGTGGTTTTATCCTTCGCCAATCACTAGCCATACTGCGTGGCTGATACACTACTTAAACACTGATACTGGCCATAGTTCTACTAGCACTCATTGAGGAGGGCTCAATTACTCAGACTCTTTACCAGAAGAACCAAAGGATTACCAGGATTAGATTCCACTAGACAAGCGCTCTTGCTTAAAAACTACAGGATGGCCCATAAGATTGTAACAGCGACCCGTGATGTTAATAATGGAATATTTCTATTAACATTTTATTATGATATAAACTTTCTTCCTTCTCAATGACAGTATTGTGATGTAAGCATTGACATAGTTTTAGTTACAGACAAATTGATACTGAATATATTAGCAAAAGATTTTATTTATTGAAGAAAATTTTTAAGAATTTATATTTTTACAGAACTGTACCAAATAAAATTTAGTTAAAAATAAATCTATAAATTAGATATTTCTATTTCCTCCAAATATAAAAAAATTAATATTAAGTATTATTTAGCATTTAAAAATTGATTTAAGTATCATGTGAGGTGAATGTTCATTTATTTTTTTTTTCAAAATTTTTAGAAATAATCAAAACATTAAAAAATCATTTTGTATAGTTAATTCTTTTATTCATTGATAAACTAAATTCAATTTTATTATTAAATATTATTTCAGGAAACAATTTTGGTGTAGAAAAGTTAATTTTCCTAATTTCTATTGTGTGTGTTTATATGTAGAGTAGGTCTAAAAAAAGGATGGCGCAAAAATATATATTCTTCAAATGAGACAGGTAATGTTCTCTGAATATAACTCAAGCCTTTCGACCGTTGTGCTATGTGTTTACACATTACCATCGGTAATTTGGCTTATTTTGATATAAGACACACACAGAATCGCCGCTTCTATATATACACTGTAACAACAACATCCGGGGCTGCAATGACTTCCGGGTTAAGTAGCCAATAAAAAAAAACAGGACAAAAGGATTTATCGGCTGGGATAATAGAATACGCTCATTGCACCTCTGCATAGAAGTAAGACCCTCCACCCAATGAATATATATATACACACAACACACACACACATATATATATATATATATATATATATATATATATAAGTTTTTGTTGAACTGTACAGACAATTCCTGTCGGACAAGTTTTTTATTGATCCGTTCCAGTTTTCGGGCCATCTTTCTGGTGTCGGGGTGTAACTTGTATAACAGTCCCCCAAAGTTTTCAAAACGAGCGCTTTCGGCAATACAATTTGCCATCATCAGGTAGGAAACGATGGTATTATTTCGTGTCTCGTTTTTAACGAGAACGAGAAGTAGCAAGGAATTAGAAGTGAATTACCAGTTATACCCCGACACCAGAAAGATGGCCAGAAAATTGGAACAGATCAACGAAAAACTTGTCCGACAGGAATTGTCTGTACAGTTCAACAAAACTTGTATAAAAGAAAAAAATGCTGCCAAAATACACTTATTTCAATATATATATATATATATATATATATATATATATATATATATATATATACGGTGGGTCTAAAATGATATGACAATAGTGTCAACCCGTGATGTTAAGAATGGAATGTTTTTATTAATATATTATTATAATATAGATTTTCTTCCTTCTCCTGTTCTTGTGTGTGTTTATATATATATATATATATATATATATATATATATATATACGGTGGGTCTAAAATGATATGACACAAAATATCTATTCTTTAGATTGGACAGGTAAAGTTTTCTGAATAGAGCTAAAGACCAAGTAGATTGATTTTGCATTTTAGTTGGAGCGCCACGCTTACCATCAGCTCACCCCCCACTTTACCACACAGATCTGAACCATGCGTTGAGTTGGATACACAACACACACACACACACACACATACATATATATTATATATATATATATGTGTGTGTGTGTGGTGTGCGTGTGTGTGTGCGTGTGTGTGTGTGTGCGTACATATTACGTTTACCATCATATATATATATATAAACCCTGGATTTAACCCTGAAGATCCTCATGGTGAAACTCGAGTAGGTTATCTCTTGTACCCATTTTATAATAAATTTGCTCTACTTCGTATTGAGCACTTTGTATTTGTTATATCGCTGACTTACCCCTCTGAATTCCACACTTACTAACCATCTTGTCCATATTCACCGGTAAGTCAACTTTTCCATTTATATATATATATATATATATTTATATATATATATATAAAGGAAAAGTTGATATATATATATATATAAATATATATATATATATATATTATATATATATCATGGACAAATTTACTTGTAGATTTAAAAAAAAAAAACCATTCTCATGTCGTTTGTGCATTGTGATAAAAATTAACATCAGTTTTTTCATGTAGAAAGCTGAGCTTACAAGAAACCCAATTGGAAGCTGCCCCCGGTGAGAATCGAATTCACTAACAATGGTCTGCACATCTATCTTGATGACCATTACTCGACGCGAGGTGGATCTTGTTATTTCATAAGCTTAGACGTGGCATAGGGCTAGAAGTATGGAGCGCCCAGTGAGAATTAAACTCACTATCAACTATTACTCTACGTGAGGTGAATGTAGTTAGCTACTAAGTTTAGGTTAGATGTGGCACAAGGCTAGAAATATGGAGCGCCCACTGAGAATCTAACTCACTATCAATTGTCTGCTAATCTAACAGGCTAACCATTACACTACGCGAGGTGGATGTAGTTATTTACTAAGCTTAGCTTAAATGTGGCACAAGGCCAAAACTTTGGAGCACCCCAGTGAGAATCGAACTCACTATCAATTGTCTGCTAATCGAACAGGTTAACCATTACTCTACCTGAGGTGGATATACTTATTTATTAAGCTTAGGTTAGGTGTGACACAGGGCCAAAACTTTGGAGCACCCAGTGAGAATTGAACTCACTATCAATTGTCTGCTAATCTAACAGGCTAACCATTACTCTACATGAGTGGATATACTCTTAGGTTAAATGTGACATTTGGAGCACCCAGTGAGAATCTAACTCACTATCAATTGTCTGCTAATCTACAGACTAACCATTACTCTACATGAGGTGGATATACTTATTTACTAAACTTAGGTTAAATGTGACACAGGACAAAAAGTTTGGTGCATCCAGTGAGAATCGAACTCACTAACAATGACTGGCTAGTCTACTTCGCTAACCATTTTGTTGAGGGCAACAAGTAGCGAATTTGTCGATTTTGAAAGCTAACTTTGGCGCCTTCCAACTTTTGAGCCGACTTTTAAACCAAATTGAACAAAGTGAGTCGTCCAAATTGAAGATCAAGTCAATGATTGATTATTTATACATTCATAATGTAATATTGGTCGGCTTTGAAGATTCAAAAAGGTAAATATTGGTAAGTCATTCGAGTCTGTCGGCCGACCAATCTTAATTCTATTGGTAATAATAGGAGAACAATTTCAGACGAACTCTGTGGCGCTTATTCCAAATATGGTATTGGTTTTGCCAGTTTGATTCAATTATCTTAGGCAATAGAAATGGTCATTTTAAAAAAGTTGGATTTTTTCCAAGCTGTAGCCGTATAAGTATTATTGTATGGTTGAACCACTTGGATACTAACAAAAAGGGATGGTGATCTAACGCGTCTTGTAGCTGGATCGGTTTTGTCGATCGGATCTGATTGTTTTAGTTAATAGAAAATGTTTTTTGAGAAAGTTGTAGCCGTGTCAGTACTACTGTATGGTATCTCCACTCCGCTAAATGATGTAGCACTTCTTGCATTGCTAAGACATTTTAGTCTATTGGCCGACCATTCTTAATTCTATTGGTAATAATAGGGGAACGATTTCAGACGAACTCTGGCGCTTATTCCAAATATGACACAGGGCCAAATATGAAATTAACAGTGTGATCCTATGGGGACTTTCCCTCGGGTAACCTATGCCTCCTTGATTTAAAGGGAATGGCTGGGTTTATTGCCTAGTGCTTGAAGGGGGCGAACACGGAGATCCTCGCATTTTGTGCCTGCCACCCAATTAGCTTTGGTTAGTGGGCAGTCCCACATTAATAGGACCTTGTGTCTGACCCGCATAAGTGGGTTGCGTAGTAAATACCTATATGAAAAATTGTTAAATTGTAAAAAGTACCTGGTGCCTATTACCTGAGTATATATATTTACCAACCCCTCCGCACGAGCAGGATGTGACACAAGCTCAATTTCTTAAGCGTAGTTTGAATTCAGAGTTTTCCTTCTCCTAGGCCGGTTGCCTAACCAAGGTTAAAGAGCTCAGTCTGCTCTACTATTTATCCATAGCTGGAGGAAGAGTAGGATTCATACCTTTCCCAAAGGTATTAGCGCTAAGTAAAATGCATTTACCATGTCCAGGATTTGAACTCGGGACAACGAGTCCATTTCCCATGACTTTAACCATAACAGCACGCGCTTCCTATTACCTGAGTATAACATTTATTATCGAGATGTAGATACAATATAAATAATTCGTTTATATATCTAGATAATGAATTAAAATAATTTATAATAAATTATTTCAATTGTTTTAAATGCATTTCACTGTTTGTATTAACTTTAACTTTTAACTTAACTAATCAAGTCATTTTATAATTTAATAAAGATATACAGCTCATTCCCCTGTGGCATATGGAAATCTAATAGATTGCAATGTAGTTATCATAATATGATTGATTAGAATAACTTTATCTATTTTGTTATTGTCTAAAAGATATTATTGGCATTGCAGTCTCGGAAGAATATATTGTTCTTGTGCCCCTGAAGTTACAGTGTCTTCTGTGACTGTGAAGTCCAATGTTCGATAAACAGCCTCAACCACAGACGTCGAATGTGTAGGCTGTCCCTGAAGATGTTGATGTGCACGTGCTTTGTTGCCGTCGCTTTCTTCTGTATGCTTGTCTATAAGAATTGGTTTGGTTTGTTTTACGGCTTATCAACCTCAGTGGGTCATTTAATGCCGACAAAGCTTTGAAATAAATTAATTCTTAATGGATACTCAATTTTTTATAAACTCAATTTTCTATTTAACCCATAGATAGGACCCTAACAGGTACTACCACTCCGAGTCAGATGATGCTGGTGATGAAAGGGTGCTCCACATTCCCCAAACCTCCAGAACTGGAATGTCACCATCAGATAGAGTTTAACGTAATTCCCAGGATATGAAGACCCTCATTCACCGCCTTCTAGCACCCATATGATAAAAAAGGGTTGGGGCTAGCCATAAGGGCAATAGGGTTGGGAAAATCATATAGGTGCTAGGGCTTGGCATGACTAGCCAATTGATCGAAGGGGGTCTCTCCGACTGCCTGTTTAGCCTAGGTAAGAGTCTAAATGGGGTGTTGCAGGTCATGGGCTGCTCCCCCACCAGGATTACATATCCGGGTCGCCACCCACGGTCGACATGTGGCCCCATTAGTGAAGTGCAGTCGGTGTATTCTAAAACCCCAGCTGACAGGGCTGCAAAAACTAATAGATTTTAATGATTTAGTTTATTTGATCAAACATAAAATGGGGGACTAATTTTACATTATAACTAGTTATAAAATGATCCCCCATTCCATGGCCAATTTCATCAAACATGAAATGGGGGACGGATTTTACATTATAACTAGTTATAAAATGATCCCCCATTCCATAGCCAAGTTCAACAAACATAAAATGGGGGACTAATTTTACATTATAACTAGTTTAAAATGATCCCCCATTACATGGCCACGTTCAACAAACATAAAATGGGACACTAATTTTACATTATAACTAGTTATAAAATGATCCCCCATTCCATGGCCAATTTCAACAAACAAGAAATGGGGGACTAATTTTACATTATAAAATGATCCCCCATTTCTTGGTCAAAGTAGTTTATAGATATTTTATACCAACCAGAAACTTAAAATAACTTGAAAATAATTTATTTGTAATCAATATTTGATTAACGAATATAAAATGGGGGATTAATTTCCTATCATAACTGATTATAAAAATGATCCCCTTTTTGGCCATTAAATTTTAGACATTCTTTACCTACCAAAAAGTATTAAAATAACACATCAGGAATGAAGCCGCATACTTTTGACAATATCCCAATTTTCGTTTAAGCGGACTCCCCCCCTCTTTTTTGGGGGGAATACATGTCCAATACCTAAATTGACCCCTTAACACTGTAACAGTTTTCATTCTATACGATTGAAATATAAAAATATTTTCTCTGGGCAGAATGTATCAATCTAGTGTTGAGTAACTTCAAAATCCCAATACGTTAGCGGGGAGATCTTGTTTAGCGTTCGGTACTGAAACGATATCATATACATACACACGCACACACACACATACACGTACACGTACGTACACACACGCGTGGCATATATACATACATACGTACATAGATCCATAATTGTGCGCGTGATCGAATCCTTGTACGATACCTTTCAGCGTCACGAGGCAAAGACAAACTGACACCCCCTCCCAAATTTTATTCATTGGACAAAACGTTTCTGCAAATGAAGCGAGCATATTTGCATGCGTTGAATTTTATACCAGATAATCCCACGAGGATGCGGGGAGGAGAAACAAAGCGAAATAGATTCAGAATACATACGTTCTTTTTTTTTTTTTTTTTGCTGGTGGTGGAAAGGGTGGGTTTGTCCGGCTTTGTTCATTGGCTTCCGGTTATATACAACCGAACGACAACGTTGGACCAAAATTGCAAACATTAACCAGTTTACAATTTTGAAGAAGAAAAAAAAGACAAAAGACAAAAGACAGAGCCCCACCCCACCCCGACGCACCCTTCAATAATTTACGCATGCACGAGTGCTCGGCAGAGCATGTAATTGATTTTGGAAGCCAACCGTGACGACACGGAAAAGGATTCGCCGAAACAAGGAAACAAATGGCACTGGAAGAAGACATTTCCCTACAGGAGAATTTTCCAAGACGTTTATCATAATTCCAGATCCGGTTTTTTTCCGGATTCCTACAGATCTTATTATAATGGGGATTATGTGTCTGTCTGTAACCAACATCCCAATTTTCTTAAATTATATTCTCAATAGTTATTAAATACTCTTTATTTAACTTTAATTAACATCGTATTTATTAACAATATCTACTATAAGGTCTAGCTGAGATAGATTTAATTCAAAACAGCATCCGCCCTGTCGGTGGGGCGTTAGAACGCACCGACTGCACCTCTGCTGAGGGATAAGACTCCCCCAAATGGGGACACCTGTTGGCCGTGGGTGGCGACCCGTGATGCTTAAGGATAGAACCCAGGTGGTTGAGCAATCCATGACTTGCAATATTCCACTTTGGTGCTTTCTTGAGCTAGACGGGCGGTCGGAGAGGCCCCCTTCAATCCATCGGGTGGTCATGTCAAGCCCTAGCACCTATATGATTGCCCCAACCCTATTGCTCTTATGGCAACCCCCAATCCTTTTTATCATATGGGTGCTAGAAGACGGTGGCTGAGGGTCTACAAGTCCTGGGGATGACGTTAAACTCTATCTGATGGTGAGGTTCCAGTTTTGGAGGTTTGAGGAATGTGGAGCACCCCTTCATCACCATTGCTCCTTAGTCCACTCTGACACAGAATGGTAGTACCTGTTAGAGTCCCATCAATGGGTTAAATAGAAAAACATGTTTATAAACAAAACTGATTATCTATTAAGAGTGAATTCATTTTAAAACTTTGTCGGCATTAAATCACCCACTGAGTTGATACGCCATAAAGTAAACAAACAAACAATGTTTGTGATATGGCCTTAGCCGACACTTTTTGGGAGAATATTTGTTTAATTAAAGTCATACCTAATTTTGAAAATTAATTAATTGATAATGAATTAGGTGGGCATATCTGTTTACTTTCATACAGTCGTGTAGCGAGTCACTAAAAGTGGAATATAACTGAGTTCAAAACAAACGAAAAATCTGGAAAACTAGCAAGTGTAATGGTTAGAATCCCCACCTGTCAGCCTGGCAGTTAGGGTTCGAATCAATCACACACAGAGCAGTCTTCCTGTCTTTAACTCTGCTGATGAGTCATAATAGGCCGAAATGTACATACAGAGATTGACTTTTCTCGATTTGTTTAGCCTTACATTTGAATAGACATACCTGCCTAATTCATTAATTACCAACTAATTAATTTTTAGAATTAGGTATGACTTCAATTAAGCACATATTCCCCCCAAAATTGTCGACTAAGGCCATATCAAACACATTGTTTGTTTACTTTCATATATATATATATATAAAATATAATATATACATATATATATATATATAAACACACACACACACACACACACACACATATATATATATATATATATACACACATATATACATATATATATATACATATATATATATACACAAACATATATATACACACACACACACACACACACGCATATAATATATATATATATATATATATATATATATATATGGGCCGGGTTGGCTAGAAACCACAAGGTTCCTAGTTCGATACTGTCCTTGCCAACTCAGCGATATGAGTAGCACAGGGAACTGTGAGGTAAAGTAAGGAGCTGATGGTAGGTGTCGTACTCCACCTCAGATGCCAAAACAATCTCCTTAGTCTGGCGCTATTGAAAAGGGGATCGACTCCCTCGCTGACTGGCTGATACCGACTTTAGGCCGCCCCGACGACTTACTTTATATATATATATATATATTCGTCTTTCCCATTATTTGCTTTTATTCTAAATATGAAGATAAAATTGTCATGACAAAGTTTTTAGACAACTTCAAAGCTTTTAGTATTGCTTATTTAGTAACATTAAAAAAAAGAGTAAAGCGCAAACAGTAACAATTGTAAAATATATTTGACAGTTTAATTACATATTCTCTCTTTATATTGAAATTATTTATTTCTGGAAGTCTGGTAAAAATATTTGGTATGGAAATTCTGTATACATTTGATTTGACAATATGATACAAAAAAGTTCACTCACCATACATTTTTTATCAAACTTCGTATATATATAAAGGAAAAGTTGACTTACCGGTGAATTTGGTCACGATGGTTAGTAATTGCAGAATTCAAGGGGGGGGGTAAGTCAGCGATATAACAAATACAAAGTGCTCAATACTAAGTAGAGCAAATTTATTATAAAATGACTACAAGAGATAACCTACTCGAGTTTCACCATAAGGATCTTCAGGGTTAAATCCACTGAATTAATCGAGATTAATAGCAGTCGATTTCACGTGTGTGGAATGCAATGACCACACACGTGAAATGGACTGCTATTAATCGGTGTCTCGATTAATTCAGTGGATTTAACCTTGAAGATCCTTATGGTGAAACTCGATTAGATTATCTCTTGTACACATTTTATTATATATATATATATATATATATATATATATATATATATATATATATACAGATATATAATAAAAATAACATTATTAGAGCAAAAATTAAGGGTCTTCCATGGTTTCAATCAAATTTAAAAATTTTTATCAGGACCCTACTCGACGTTTAACTAAGTTGACTTAGTTAAAAGTAGAATAAAATGAAATCATTTTAATTTGATTAAAACCATGGTAGACCCTTAATTTTTCCTCTATTATTATTATTATTATTAATAATAATAATAATAATAATAATAATAATAATAATAATAATATAATAACTAGCAAATATATGCACCCTCCGGGTGCAAGTATTTAAGTTTTGATATAATAAAATATCATATTAAATTAGAAAGGCTAATGAAACTGACTAAGAATGCAGATAAAAAGATTTGGAACAGAGGAGTATAATCGAAAAATAGAACAACTTTGAAACTAACTATTCCATCATTTTCCATTACTCCCCTCTTTCATTGGGTAAATTTTCCTATTTAAACTATTTAGTTAAATTAGAAATAAGAATAATATTACAGTTTATTTCTTGTTAATGATTTCTTTTAAGATTTATCTAAGAGATTTTTGCTCATATTCAATAAGATAAACCAAACAATTAGAAATCAATAATACTAAGCATATATTTATTAAAATCAAATTTTTAAGATCAATATGCAAATTAGCCTTCCCATTCACACTATAAACCGCTATTTTGTTGAATATATAAATACAATTGTATGTTATTAGTATGTAGATATGGTCAACAGTATTAATAATGTAAAACAATTTTATTAATAATTGAAGTTTAAATAAAAATAAAATCATGGAGAATATGATGTAAATGACAAAGGGAAGTGTAACTTGTATAGTAATATAGTTTCGGTTTCAGACAGACAAACCCACAATCTCCATTATAATAAGATATATATTAATATATTGAGCACTTTTGTATTATTTACTGATGCCACTGCAACGGAAACGTTAAAGCGGCAACTGGATACCATATATATATATATATATATATGTGTGTGTGTATGTGTGTGTGTGTGTGTGATTACAAGATTAAAACAATGAGAGTACTGGATTTTTTGAAGCATGAAAGAATAGTGAAACTAATAATTCAAGTCTAGAAATACAGTTGACTTAATATATATATATATATATATATATATATATATATAAGAAAAACACTAAATAAAATACGTTCCGTCGTGTCTCTGTGTGTGTGTTTGTATATGTGTGTGCATGTGCGAGTGTGTGTGTGTGTGTGTTGTGTGTGTGTGTGTGTGTACGCGCCATGGAATGTATTGAAACACAGAGAACACGTGACACGGAAAATGGCGGAAATGTCATGGTCGGAAGTATCGCTTAGCCCCAAATTAGGATCGGGTCGCTTCTCGTAAATATCGCCCCGCTAATTTTCTTCTCAGGCTTTCTCGACCGGACAAGCCAAAAAAAAAAAAATATATAATAAATAAATAAAAATGACAAAAAGTATCTACAAACGTGTCCATGTAATCAAATCTCAAACATTCCTTCTCTCGCCTTACACCCCACCCACCCTCACCGCACCCCACCACACACCACCCCACCCCAGCCCCTGGACCTTAAAATAATAGAATAGATGCCACTTAATTGGGACAATTCAACAACATAGCAATTTGGACATTTAGATGGAACGATATATGCGAAAGTAGGCTTTCATTTCAATATAAACGTATATATATATATATGTATACATACATATAGACATATATATATATAGTATATATATATATATATATACATATATATATATTCATATATACATATATATATAAGTATATATAATATATATAATATATACATATATACATATATATATATATATATATATATATATATATATATAATCGTCTCATCGGCAAAGCTTAGAATACGCTGACTGTATCCCCCTCCTGAACCTCCCCATTAAAACAGCTGTCCTAGTGTTTGACATTAAACCACATCCGGTGGTGAGGTTCCAGTTCTGGGCATCTGAGTACCCATCGGTATTACACCCATGTCCACTCTGTAGGTTTCGCATCGTCCGGTAATGGTTAGCAAACTAATCTCACACATCCCTTACGACTCGATAGCGATCCTTTCTGGATGTCCCATACTTACAACCTGGTGTCACATCCTACCCATGGCAAACGGGTTGGGTAATTACCTACCGTCGGATTATATATATATAAGTCATCTACAGACACGTGTTTCGGCGTTTCACGCCTCTTCAGTGTGGCTAGACACAACTATCTTTGGCTAGGGTCGAACTCAGACTGACCGTATGGTAGCCCGATATCTTATCCCCTCGTCCACTGACACCTGTAGCGGGACTGGTGTTTTTAAACTATTAAGTACATAGGTTTGTTTATGTATTTTACGGTCACTGAGAGATCAAATTTCCGGGAAAACGATCATATATATATATATATATATATATATATATATATATTAATAATAAAATTCGAAGGCAATACAATGCGTAAAAAAATAAAGACAAAAAAAGATGTTTTATATGTCTAATCGATTTCAAAGCAAAGCTTTATCATCAGAGTGTATTTTCAGAAATTTCTGAAAATACACTCTGATGATAAAGCTTTGCTTTGAAATCGATCAGACATATAAAAACATCTTTTTGTCTTTATTTTTTTACGCATTGTATTGCCTTCGAATTTTTATTATTTTATAACATACTTAACAATGCTTCAAGCAAATTACCAATTACTTTATATATATATATATTATATATATATATATATATATATATATATATATATATATAAATATATATATAATATATATATATATATAATACATATATATATACATATATATATATTATATATATATATATAATATATATATATATAATTTGGTCTCCTCATCTGTCACTTGAGATCGAAATAGTGACCACACTTGCTGAATTGTAAGGTTTTTGGTAAATTAATATATATATATATATATATATATATATATATATGTATATATATATATATATATATATATAATATATATATATTTATATTTATATATATATATGGTATCATCATCATGTCGCGCAATTTGCACGGAAATCCATGACGATCTCTCGCCAACCTTCCCTATCATTCATCGAATCTGGGAACTCCTCCGCGCAGCAGCCAGCATCCCTACATAGTTGGTCAATGTAGGTTCTGGCTGGGCGGCCCACATTAGCTTGCCCATGTACTGGCTTCCACAGTAATGCGTCTCTTACAATCTCATCCTTGCTTCTCCAGCTGTGTCCTGCATGTCTAGTCCGTCTTACTCGTATGGGTGGTGAGATGGGTCAGTTGGCCATACAGTTGCTTTTTTGTGGGGTGCTGCTTCCACGACTTATTCAGGACCGCTCGCAGCATTCTTGTGCAGCTCCCATCTAGCTTATTCTCAATATATAGTATAGTGATATATATATATGTGTGTGTGTGTTTGCGAGAGAGAGACAGAGAGAGACAGAGAGAGAAAGAAAGAAAGAAAGAAAGAGAGAGAGAGAGGGTGGTGGTGGGGTAGAGAAAGAGATAGATAGATAGAGAGAGAGTGAGAGAGAAAGAAAGAAAGAAAGAAAGAAAGAGAAAGAGAAAAGATAAATAAAAAATAAGAGAGAGAGTGAGAGAGGGTGGTGGTGGTGTAGAGAAAGAGATAGATAGATAGAGAGAGAGTGAGAGAGAAAGATAGAAAGAAAGAAAGAGAAAAAGATAAATAAAAAATAAGAGAGAGAGAGAGAGAGAGAGGGAGGGAGGGAGAGAAATGGAAATGAAACCGACCGATATGTTGAAAAGATTAATCGAAGAAAAATATATAATTTTTGGGTATGGATGAAATATCTTCAACGAATGTCATTCAACCGTGGGCGAAGTGCCCGCTTGAACGATGCCAAACACGTAGAAAAGAACAACAACAAAAAAATAAAAATAAAACCTAAAAAAACAGTAATACAATTTGATTATCAGTCACACACGAGATTCTTCTCTCGACTGCCCACGTAAAACACATGTCACATACTTTCTTCTTATAAATTTCTCTTAAACGACCTCCTACGACCTTCTTATTGAGCTGTCATTCACACTTGAAATACGACAACTACATCCTCAACGGAGAGGTAAGACCCTTTATCCAAAAGAGATATCCTGGGTATGAAACTATAATGTATCTGATGGTGAGGCCCCAGTTCTGGAGATCTGGGTATTGTGAGGATCTCCCTCATTGCCATTACTCCCAGGTCCACTACTCTGACCCGAAATGACAGTCCCAATCCTCATAAATATGGAAGTATTATACTGAGTAGTCGTATACCACTGGCAGGGATTTACCTTCACTGTACTTCGAGTATTGTATTTTGTTAATGTTATAAAGCTTCCATTTCATTTCCAACCTTCGTTTGGTTATTTCTCATTTAGTAACCTTTGTTAGGTTACTACAGTCCCAATCCTCATGAACACAGAAGTATTATGCTGACTGAGTAGTCTTATACCACTAGCAGTGGTTTACTTTCCTTCACGGCACTGCCGAGTATTGTATTTTGTTAATGTTATAAAGCTTCCATTTCATTTCCAACGTCCGTTTTGATTATTTCTCATTTAGTAATCTTTGTTAGATTACAACACGTATCAATGCGATAACCGTAACACAGAGCTATAACACTACGAATGTTGTGGGTTGATTGGCGATCTTTTAATTAATTACTAATTAATTAAACTACCATAATTATTATTTAGAGTAGTTTGTTAAAAGTTAAAATTACTGTGAGAAAAGAAAATGTAAAAATAAGAAAAAACAATAATAATAATAATAATAATAATAATAATAATAATAATAATAATAATAATAATAATGTTTATATTAGAAATATAAATTTATCTAAACAAAGAATTCTCACGTAGGCAAAGAAATTCCTTAAATTATGGAATTTGACCGAGATGATTGGAATTTTAAATTTTGACAAAATAAAACAATAATTTAACAAATAAGATTCCAGGTTTTGAAAGTTGGTCAACAATTTTAAAAAACTTAAATAAATGAAACAATAGTTGGCCTTGAGTTGTGGCAATTGGAAAAAACCAATGGAAAACTACAACCAAACTGACACAAGGACATTTAGACAGGTATTAATAGTATCGAGTGGCTGGCCAATCAGAGAGGTATGTTGGGGGGTGGGGAGGTCTGGATCCCATAAATAACAGAACATAGATCGAAACTAAAGAGACCAAGAAAAAGAGACCGAAGAGAAGAGAGAGAAGCGGAGGATGTCCGCCAGAGTCTGGCACGCCTGCAACAGAAGACTCGCTACACGTCTGATCTCTTGTGTCCGTCCATATTGCACTCTGACGTCTTGCCAATCGGTAACAAACCAAATTGATAAATTTAACCAAAAGCTAGATGGGAGCTGCACAAGAATGCTGCGTGCGGTCTTGAACAAGTCGTGGAGGCAGCACCCCACGAGGAAACAGCTGTACGGTCACCTGCCCCCCATCTCACAAACTATCCGAGTGAGACGGACTAGGCATGCAGGACACTGCCGGGGAAGCAAGGACGAGCTCATAAGCGACGTTCTCCTGTGGAAGCCAACACATGGACATGCAAGTGTGGGGCGCCCAGCAAGGACCTACATTGACCAGCTATCCAAAGATGCTGGTTGCTCCGCAGAGGAGCTCCCAGGTGCAATGAATGATAGGGATGGTTGGCGAGAGATTGTCATGGATACCCGTGATGTATGCGCGACATGACGATGATGATGAGATCGCCAATCAACTGACAAAGAAATGACCTCGCTTCTTTGACATCAGATAAGATATAAATCATTGTATGAGAAAATAAATGTATATATTTTGTACATAACCATCAAGAAGTGTTTTGTTTATTTGTTTTGTTGATCCGTTGACAGCTTTTTGGTTATTTAATCCTATTTCAGCCGAGTTGATGAGAAAGCATAGAACCATCTCTCCTTCACGACACTATAATACTATAATCTGTGCTACGACCAGCATTAGAAGAAATCTCTCACTATAGTATTATATTTGGTATCATCCATCCAACGACTGTAATACTGAGCGGAGCATCGCTCTATAAACCGAA
Source organism: Doryteuthis pealeii (assembly GCA_023376005.1). Taxonomy (NCBI): domain Eukaryota; kingdom Metazoa; phylum Mollusca; class Cephalopoda; order Myopsida; family Loliginidae; genus Doryteuthis; species Doryteuthis pealeii. The sequence continues at coordinate 41,980,936 of CM042174.1, read as the reverse complement.
ACCTGCACCGGCACTTTATTATAGAGCGCAACTCAAAGATAATCTGAAGCGAATATATGAACACACGTATGGGAAACAAGTGTTTGTCGCCTTCGTTATTTTGGGCCGAGATGAAAGGAAAAATATCGGATACCTGATGACATCAAAGGATTTTTTGTTAGAGACCGATATAAAAAATGTTTTTGCAAAACATTCATCCTTTAAAGTGAAAAGAAATATCGTTAATTGATGAGCTTATGTTAGTCTGGCATAAGGTGGATATTCTTAAGCGATCAAAACTTATACATAGAAAAACCATCCTTGCTATTCTTTTTTTATAGATATGAAAAAATGAGGTAGATATAAACAGAATGCAATATAACACACACACACACACACACACACACACACACATATATATATATATATATATATTAAAAATAAATTTTTATACAGAGGTTTTAGAAAAAGTTATTTTTAATAAATACATCAATTTAAAAAAAAAACTTATTTCTAATAAATACAGCTCTTACATTCGTAATTGAGCACTTTAATTTCTTTTATTCAACTCTGAAATAAAAAATATATATATATATATATATATATATATATATATATATATATATATATATATAGGCAATTCCATGACAAATCACCCGGTAAAAAATAAAATTGTTACCTACCCTCTTCAATTTTTCCGAAATATTGTATAGGTGTGGAATATGTTAAAATTAGACAATCCCCGAAATTTAAGCTTCCAATTCCAAGAATTGGCGGAGTTATGGCGATTTTTAGCTCTCCAAATTTGGTGGGGTTCGCGAAAAATGGCGACTGTTTGTAATCTATTTTTGTCTGTAAAATGGGTTCTATAGCTTCCCTACTACTAAAAATTGGTTTATAAAAGCATTTCTGCCCGAGGAATCCAAAAATGCTATCGGAAATCTGAAAGTTAACCAGTTTTAAGTTATTGATGATTTTTGATTGTTTTCATAACAAATTCAATATCCCGATGTGGCACTGCATCTATGACAAAAAAAATTTTGTATTATCATTTCACATATATTGAACATTATTCGTACCAAAAAGATAATTTGGTGTTTGCTCAGAACCGAAGCTACAACATCAGTTAAAATTTTGCAAATCAGATATCTCTGCTCCGTGCGGACACTGGGTACCGTGTAAAGGACAGAGATAGATAGATAGAGATAGAGAGAGAGAGAGAGAGAGAGAGAGAGAGAGAGAGAGAGAGAGAGAGAGAGAGAGAGAGAGAATCAATGATTTTACGTATTGCAGAATTATTTAGGCTTTTAGGAAATATATTATAAAAATATTATTCATATTAAACGGTAATTGGACTACTACATAGGACACACCAGTGTTGACCTACCTGCAAAAGTTACAAATCTCTGCTTCGTGGGATACTGGGTACCGTGTTAGGAAAGAGAAAGAAAGAGAGAGAGAGAGAGAGGGGTGCAGAGAGAATCATTGATTTCACGTATTGAAGAATTATTTAGGCTTTTAGGAAGGTAATTGGACTACTATAGGGACACACCAGCATTGACCCACCTGCAAAAAGTTACAAATCTCTGCTTCGTGTGGATACTGGGTACCGTGTAAAGGATAGAGATAGATAGAGAGAAAGAAAGAGAAAGAAAGAAAGAGAGAGAGAGGGGAGAGAGAGAGAGAATCATTGATTTCACATATTGAAGAATTATTTAGGCTTTTAGGAAATATCTCATAAAATATTTATCATATTAAACGTGAAAGGAAATTATATAAATAGATAAATGTAAGTCATAGACAAGAGTCAACGAAGAATTTCAGAAACAGAATAAAAATCTAAATTAACTTTAAGAAAAGCAGATGAAAACTCCGACTGATATTCTTTATTACAAAATGAAAAAAAACAAAAAACAAAAAAAACACAGCCAGAGGCTATCAGATCTTTTTTTATTGGACCACACATTTTATTAAAACGACTGAAAAGTTTAAATTTGATTTTTTTAAAGAAGTATTCGTAATCTTACCGGATTTGCAAATTTTATATTTCTATATTACTAAATCGATCATATGGAAATCTGATCTCTCTGATTAGATGAAACGAAAAGACTGTAGCCGTGTCAGTGCTATTGTATGGCTGTTATACTTGAACTAATCGTAATCGGGAGTCATCATGGAACTTTGAACCGAACCCTATATTCAATCCCCGAGTAGGAAGCGCGTGGTGTAATGGTTAAAGTCAAAGGAAATGAACTCGTCGCCCCGAGTTCAAATCCTGGACGTGCTAATTGCATTTCACTTAGCGCTAATACCTTTGGGAAAGGTATGAATTCTACTCTCCCTCCAGCTATGGGTAAATAGTAGGCAGACTGGACTCTTTAACCTTGGTTAGGCAACCGGTCTAGGAGAAGGAAAACTCCGAATTCAAACCGGTTGAAAAATTGACCTTGTGTCACATCCTGCTCGTGTGGAGGGGTTGGTAAATATATATATTCAATCCATGAGGGTATGCTGTTCTCATTCTACTAACCATAGCTGGGGTAGAGGTGTTAAGCTGTGTTAATCATTATTTTATGTTAATGTCCCCCACTTAGAACTGTCTTCTTCTTCTTTTTTTACTAAAAAACACTTTCTATTAAAATGACTGAAAAGTTTAAATTTGATTTTTAAAAAGTATTCGTAATCTTACTGGATTTTCCAAATTTCATATTTCTATATTACTGAATCGATCATATGGATTAGTATTATCTGCGTTATTCGCACTATTGTCCCCATCTTCATTGTTATTTGTACAATGTTTCGGCCGATATGCCCTCCGGCCTTCTTCAGGTATTTCTTGTCGGACTCGGGAACCTTCTTTTCGGACTCGGGAACCTTCTTGGACTCGGGAACCTACTTTTCGGAACCGGGAACTTCTATTCGAACTCGGGAACTTTCTTGTCGTAATCGGGAGCCATCACGGAACTTCGAACTTTAGTCCACGGGGTATCCTGTTCTCATTCCGCTAACCATAACTGTGGGAATTGTGTTAATTATTTTTTATGTACTGCCTCTACTCAGGATTGAACCTGGAATCCAGAGATAACTGTCACTTAGAACTGTCTTAACCTAAATACCTTATCCACTAGGCTAGTGGATAAGGTAGTTAAGGTGATGAGATGAAACGAAAATTCTTTCAGACTGTAGTTGTGTCAGTGCTACTGTATTGGCTGCACAATTTGGACTCAAACAAAATACCTGGAGAAAAAAGCTGGATTGGATGGGAACTGTCCGAAAATGCTGTGGCTTGTCCATGTTAGACGCATAAGAATTATCTTTGCATTAAGACAGTGATTCCCAACCATTTTAGTACCATGCCCACTTTTTTATCACAAATTTCTCATGTCCCCCCGTTAATTGTTTAGTATGATATAACAATATCAGTTTTGAAGAAGTTATACATAAAAATTGTATCTTTCAAATAAAACTAAAGGGTTTAACATAAATTTAATCAAATAAAATCCATTTTATAATGCGTATAATTGCGGGGAGGGCAACAGATGAAGAACTGCAAAGTTAAACAAGTCAGAAGCCTCGCATATAGTTGGTGCCAGATGCACGATAACATTATTGGGTGAACACTAGATTGCACAAACTGTTGCGCTCAGCTAGGTTGTAATTACAGTTTATATTATTATCTTTATATGATTAATATAAACGCCCTATTAGTTGGACTTAGAACAGTGTTCCCAACCATTTTAGTACCATGCCCCACTTTTTTTATCACAAATTTTCTTCATGTCCCCCACCCATTAATTGTTTAATATAATATAACAATATCTGTTTTGAAGAAGATGACATAAAAAATTGGATCTTTCAAATAAAACTAAAGGGTTTAACTTCAAATTTAATCAAATAAAATCCATTTTATAATGTGTATAACATATCTATGTTAGCTCAGTCGGTAGAGCGTTCGGCTAGAAACCACAAGGTTCCTAGTTCGATACCGACCCTCGCCAACTCAGCGTTATGAGTAGAACAGGGATCTGTGCGGTAAAGCATGGAGCTGGTGATAGGTGTGGCGCTCCACTTCTGACGCCAAAACAATCTCCTTGGTCTAGCGCTAGTGAAAAGGGGATAGACTCCCTCGCTGATTGGCTGATACCGATATTAGGCCGCCCCGACGACTTTACTTTAATTTTATCATTAGTTTAAATAAATTTAATTACAATCAATTAATGGACCCTTGAGCTTGATGTCTACTGCAAAGAGATTTTATCCGAGGCAGAAATTTTGTTAATTTCAATTTCAAGTCACCTCGTTTAGTGATATCCAGTCGGTTTATTTTTCTCCTTAATAATTCATAATAAATACAATTTAAAAAGATGTTTATATTACTATATTTATATATTCATCCTATTATTATTGAATTGCCCCCCAGTGAGGCCTTCACCCCACGTTGGGAATCGCTGTCTTAGGCGGAGGAATCTTATTTGTTTGGAATAAACTTTCATTTATGTCCAGTATGTAATTACAACATAATTGTATTGTTATTATTATTATTATTATTATTATTATTATTATATATATATATATATATATATATATATATATATATATATATAAAGGAAAAGTTGACCTACTGGTGAATTTGGTTACGATGGTTAGTAAGTGTAGAATTCAGAGGGGTAAGTCAGCGATATAACAAATACAAAGTGCTCAATACGAAGTAGAGCAAATTCATTATTAAATGGGTACACACACACACACACACACACACATACACACATATATAAAGTTGGCAGAGTTGCCTATTGTCGGTATCTGCCGGACAGCAATATTTTGTTGTTTTTTAGAAGTCTATTCTTTATTACAAAAACCCCAAGCCCAAAAGTATTTTCTATCGCCGTGGGAAGTCGGCATCTCAGGAGCTAAGAACCCCTACGTCTGCTTCCCTCAGCTAACGGCCAGCATCTGACTAACTCTAAGTTCCGTTCTCGTGCCTCCCTTTAGCCAATAAGCATTCTGGTCAGAGAAGGTTAAACTGCTGCCAATAACTTTTCTTTCAACGGGTAATGGTAATTTTACATTTTCCCTTATTTTTAACTACACTCACATACATAATTCGTAGGCTACCATGAATTATGTAAGACAGTATACATAAACGAAGAACATAGAGGGATTACCATTCAATGGTACTGTAAGTTTCAAAGTTAATTAATGAACATACAATTCCGACACGTTGTGAGACAAAACATTTAATATATATAACAGCACATGGAAACGATAAGATACATAATGTACAGGAGAATAGAACATGTAAATGCATATACAATATTTAGGTATAAACAAGATACCCAAATGTACCTAACATATAAATGTTACAGACATGCAACTAAAGGATAGTCCATGTTGTATAAAGGATTTACAGTAATGTAAGGGGTGGGGGGCAAAAGCCCCACCAAGAAGGGGGTAGATAGACTCTAGCCCATAGCAGTTCTTGAGAAGATCCAGCTAAAAAGAGGAAGACAATTTCAAACCAGACGCTTAAAATACCAGAGTCCCCTAGTGGGAACAAACAGCAACGCAGCGAGAAGATAACTCTTCCGGCAAAGGGAAGATAATCCCCTACAGTACCTTAAAATTGGCCTTGTGTCACATGCTACTAATGAGGGTGTAGGGATTATCTTGCCGTTGAGTTGTCTGCCCGTTTAGTTTGCTGGTGGTTCGCTAGGGGCTAGAGTATTTAAGCGCCGGGTTCAAACCCTTTCTCCTCTTTTCCTGTTCCAGTAACCACGAGACACATGGGGTAGATTTTGGTCTGACCCTTCTCCTTGGGGCGTTTGCCCCCTTACATTACTGTAAGTGAATTAACACAGCATGGACTATCCCTAGTCTCATGTCTATGGCTTTTATATGTTATCTTGTACCATTCATGAATGTGTATTTATCTTTTTACCTATGTACTTTGTATCACGTCATATCCAGGTGCTGTACTATATTAAATGTTTTGTCTGTTAACCTTCGTCGGAGTTTTGTATTCTTGAAACTTTCTTACAACTGGTAACTAACGTGTTTGTCGTTTTCCTAACCGAAGTGTTCAACATTGGGTATTTATCCTTTAGGTAACCCAATGTTTTATAAGAACCAGAGTTAATACTCGGTGAACCTCTTATAGGGGAGTGGTTGGGAAAATACATATATACGGAATGCAACAGTATGTACGGATCATTTGTAAGTTCTACATTAACCCGTTTTGTTGTCTGTAGAGAAAAAAAATATCCTATCTTATTATCAATAAAGATTTATATATTTTGACTTTACATGGGAGATTTCAACCAAAAGAAAAAAATCGAGCTAGCAAAAAATTCTTAGAATATTTGCTACATATTTATTTTACCATCGAGATGATTCAAATGTTTATATTTCTAATGTATGATGTCGAAAGGAAAATGGGGTTTGTGGGTGGGGGTTGAAATAAGTTGTAATATAAGAGAAAGAAAAACAACATTTAAAAAAAATAATGTTTTCTAACATATTTTATGTACAAAACTAAAAGTTACACGTCTACATAAATTCTACTATATTTAAAATATTTAACGAAGAATTATTCAGATAAAATTATGTAGCAAAACACATACAACACGTAACTACACACGCACACTCATCCACAACTACACACACACACTCACGCACACTCAACTACACACATACGAAACTACACACACTAACACAACTACACACACGCGCTACTACTACTACTACACACACACACACACACACAACTACACACGCACACGCAACTCACACATACGCACACCTACACACACACAACTACACACACACACTCACCACACATACGGGCACATATACAACTACACACACAGCGTACACACACACATACACACACACACACTATACCTACGCAACTACACACACACATACACACATACACACTCACTCTCACACACTGAACTACACACACACACGGGCACACTACACATACACAACGATGACCTGAATGCCTCTATTGATCGTCACATATTCTAAAGATGCACCGACTACATTGTAACTCAGAGCTGTACATGCATGTTAACTTTTTGATTTAACGCACACAAACACTAACATCCCAGCTAAGAAACTTCCACATGCCTGCATTCTTTTAGATAAGGACATCAGCATCCTCTGGGGTCAAGATTCCCGGCCTGTAATTTCCATTTGGGCTCTTTGTATTTCCACTACACTATCACTACACTTGTCAATAATCTATGCTACCATAGATTATGCAACACACTCTCCAGATCCCTTGTGTTAAACAGAGCGCGATCCCTAGTGAGGTGGATCATTGGTGTCGCTCCCTAAAATCCTTGCGTTCAGGTCCGTCTCAGGTCTTCGTCAATGTCAACAAATGAGCGCAGTTGATTAAATAGTTAACTAACCACATATTCGAGCTGTTGATAAGCTGTAGTTTAATCCCATCTCTTCCGATAATACAAAAACAGTTTTGGGGAAAGACTTACATTTCTCTGAATTTTTGAGATAAGGAATGATAATTAGAATTATTTGGATTATTCGTAGTATACCAACTCTACTTTATAGGTCCTCTGACTACTGAAATACATATACCATAGGTAGGCATTTGACCTGATGATCGGCCTCTATTGTCAGCATGTATTTATGTCCCAGCTGTAGGAACATACTTTCCCAAGCATACTGATAGCTTTTTGATTTAGTGCGTCCTGTGACGCATATATTAGCTTTAAATGAGTCATCGGGAAAATTTACGGGTCCGTACTAAAGCCGTCTAACTCCTACCTTGTAACATATCCCTATAATTCGTTTCTAAGAAACTATTGAAATGTATTGACAATTAGCTTGAAATGATGAGGGAAAAAGAAAGAAAAACACTGGGATGCATGGATACAATTTTACTGCATTCTTTTAGATTGTTGTGCGTCAAGGACATCAGCATCCTCTGGGGTCAAGATTCCCAAACGGCCTGTAACTTTCCATTTGGGCTCTTTGTATTTCCACTACACTATCACTACACTTGTCAATAATCTATGCTACCATAGATTATGCAACACACTCTCCAGCGGATATCCCTTGTGTTAAACAGAGCGCGATCCCTAGTGAAAAATCTCTGGTGGATCATTGGTGTCGCTCGGTGTTTGGTATTATTATTTGGTTGTTCCTTGGTGTTGGGTAAAATCCTTGCGTTCAGCAAAGTCCGTCGTTACAGGTCCGTTCGTCAATGTCGAATTATATGCAAATGAGCGGCAGTCCATATCGGCGATTAAATAGTTAACTAACCACATATTCGAGCTGTTGATAAGCTGTAGTTTAATCCACATGATCACGCAGAGTCTTTAAATTTAAGTGTTGGGTTCCGGCACGCCTTATAATACAAAAAACAGAAACAAAGTTTTGGGGAAAGACTTACATTTCTCTGAATTTTTGAGATAAGGAATGATAATTAGAATTATTTGGATTATTCGGACTAGTATACAAAGGGGAAACATGCCCTCCACTGAAAGTAAGACTAGAAGAGAACTTTAAAGCATAGGTACGAGGAGAAATAGAAAAGTCTGGTATGGCTGACTATATACGGAATGAAAAGGGAAACCATCTGCCCTTATGGGATGAAGTTAAGATAATAGATAGGAGAGAACGTTGGAAAAGAAGATGTCTCAAAGAATTCGCTCATATTATAGGCCATAGTAACCTCTAAAGTAGACCAAATATACAGATGAATAGAATATGGGAACCTATGATTAAAAAGGCTAGATTAGATTAGGTAAGAAAAAAACAATAAAGATGAGAACAATAGTCCGAATAATCCAAATTACATATAATCCAAGACTTACCTATTTAAGAAATGTATTATTTAAATAAACAAAACTAACAAATATTTGATTCTAGTTATTTGTGGTGATCTGGTTACTTCACTGGAGGGCAAATATGAAACATTATCAGAAATAATAGGAGTCAGCATATTGTGTAGATAGGACCCGAGGCAAATTCTGCAAGGTCGTAAATAAGTCGATCACTGCTAAGCTGAGATAATTGAACCCTTAAATAAAACCATCTTGGTTTATTCTTCTTATTTATTTCCAAAGCAAACATTGACAATTGCGAATGTAAACAGTTAATCACATAAGTGAATGCAGTGAACCAAAATAAAAAAGGGAATACAAGGAAATGCACAAATGGGCGTGGAAAATGATTAACCTATTAGATTATCTGGGACTTTGAGATAGAAACGGGTCACCTAATCCCGGCCAGGAGACCAGATCTGGTTTTGATTAACAAGAAGTCAACCTGGTATTTAATTGATTTTGCTATTCCAGCAAACAGAGAGTAAAAATGAAAGAATGCAACGAGTTTGTTCATAGATCAATAATAATTTTTTTTTTTTGTAAATCTTTAAATAAACAAAATAAACAAATATTTGACTGTATTTATTTTTGTTGATCGGACTTCTTCACTGGAGGGCAAATATGAAATATGATTAGAAATAGTATGAGTCAGCATATTGTGTTGAAGTGACCCGAGGCAAATTCTGCAAGGTCGTAAATAAGTCGATCACTGCTAACCTGAGATAATTGAACCCTTAAATGAAACCATCTTGGTTTATTTTTTTATTTATTTCCGAAGCAAACATTGACAATTGCGAATGTAAACTGTGGTGTTGACACAATTAATCACATAAGTGAATGCAGTAAACTAACACAAAAAGTGAATACAAGGCACTCCACACTCCCCAGAGCTCCAAAATTGGAACTTTACAATTAGATGTAGTTTAACGTCTGTTTATTAAAACCCTCAGTCATCGCCTTCTAGTACTACGGCTTGGAAGAATTGTCGCTTTAACTTGCCAGTTTTTACATAATTATTAGAAACCTAATATTTATGTGCAATAGTGTAGAAATCCAAATGGCTGTTATAAGTTGCAGCCACGGCCTTGAAGAATTGAACGACAAGGCTTGACCTCATCCTAATCCTTCCGGTGGATACCGTGAGAATCGGTGGAGAAGACCCTCATCCGGTTTAGATTAGAAATAGATTTTAGTCAGTCGGCGAGAAACGGGGATTTCGAAATAAAATGTGATCTAAGTAAATCGACGTCTTGTGTTATTATCTAAAAACTACCAATGACACAGGGCTTCTGATAAAGAGAAATCCCCAATGGAAGACCAGACACGAAGTCCCCAAGAGAAGTCCAGACGCTAGAAGAGACCTAGAAGAAAACATATTAAAGACGTCAGAAGAAGAATAGAAGAATAGAAGAATAGAATAGAAGAATAGAATAGAATAGAAGAATAGAATAGAATAGAAGAATAGAAGAATAGAATAGAAGAATAGAAAAATAGAAGAATAGAAGAATAGAATAGAATAGAAGAATAGAAGAATAGAATAGAAAAATAGAATAGAATAGAAGAATAGAAGAATAGAATAGAAATAAAGAAAGATATGCAACACCAGTCAGCTGTTTAGGTACAAAATTATTTATTTGTTTCTAAAAAAATATTCTAAATTTAAAGTTGGATCGTTTTTTTTTCTATAAAAAGGGTTGGGACTTGCCATAAGGGCAATAGGGTCAGGACAATCATATAACTACTAAGGCTCGACGTGACTAGCTGATTAATCGAAAACGTATCAAGTGGAATCAGTGAATAGAATTCAAATCCTGGACGGGAATACTTGCGTTTCACTTCGCAATAACCCCTTTATAAAAAGTATGAATCTATTTCTTCTTTTCCTAGCTATGGGTAAATAATAGGGCAGACTGAGCTTTCTAGCTTTAGTGTGGCAACCAGTCTAGGAGAAAGATAACTCTGAATTCACCCTCAACCAATACGCCGTGGCGTAGCCTAGCAGGATAAGACCGATTACTTCTCGTGTCATGCAAGCCTTTGGGGGTGGCCTATTGAACGGGGGTGTGGGTGGGCGCACAGAGGAAAGTACTGGCATTCTACCCTTGTGTAATAATGCCAAGTCAATTATTGGCGAGGTAAAAAGAATAAATAACGGATAAAATGTACTGGGATACAAACGGCTGTGAAGAAGAAGAAGAAGAAGAAGAAGAAGAAGAAGAAGAAGAAGAAGTGGAATCATCATTTTCTATCTATATATCTATTTATCTATCTATACAAATATAAAGGGCAGTTATGTATACTAGTACAAAATAAAAAAACATTTTTGAAACATATTGTCTGAGGGGTGGGAGTAAAAAATTCAATGTCAGCGAGTTTGTAGCCTAAGTAAGTAAAATCATCAAATTCATTAAAGGATTAAAAAATAAAACAATTTGAAATGTAAACTTTAAATACGTATTAAAATAAAACAAACTATATACAGATATATAATACCAGTCATGTATTTATTAAAATTTGTTTTAAAAAATCAATGAGGACTGTCTAATGTTGCATGTTCAAATTTTGAGTGTGTTTATTCTATGTTATGACGATTTTGGGTAATGTGACGTAAGCAGTGATGTCATTTTTGTTACAGACAAAAACCGGAAGCGAATCTCCATTAATAATAGATGTGTATGTATGCCTGGAATAAACTATAAAAAAAACAATTAACGACAAAGTCAATATATATACACATTCACTATCACCAGATCTTACTTTTTGAGCAAAATAATGAGGATTTGATTTATATTCGTGAAGATAATTAAAGAATAAAATTTAATTAGTTTTCATCTATTTATCAATACCCGTGTTCCTTAAATGTACGACCGTTGTCATATTGCAACACCCTCTGGTTAAAAGTGAGAGCGTCAAATCGTCCAAGATGAAAGGCGAAAATGTTAATCTGATCTGTATACTAATACTCGTGTTCCTTAAAAGCACGACCGTTTTCATCTTGCAACACCCTCTGGTTAAAACGTCCATGCTGAAATACAAAAATGCAAATCCTGATTATCTGGAGTTGCTTATGCACCGAATTCTTATTCCCTGTGAGTGTCGTCACCTCAGCTAAATAATGGACTATTCCGTGGTTATTATCAAGAAGGAAAGGTAAGAAAATAGACATGTTTTACAGAAAAATGTTATAAGAAAGATAATAGGGTAAAGATGAAGAGAGGGGGTGAGTGCGCGGAAGATATAAGCTAATCTATTTCAATTTAAACATAAAGAAAGAAAAATAGTAAGGAAGAGAGAGAGAGAGAGAGAGAGAGAGAGAGAGAGAGAGAGAGAGAGAGAGAGAGAAAGTCAAATCAAAATTATTATAGTTTTTACATATTTAAGGGCCGGGTTAACTCAGTCGGTCGAGTGTTTGGCTAGAAACCACAAGGTTCATAGTTCGATACCGGTGCTCGCCAATTCAGCGTATGAGTAGCACATATATATGTGCGGTAAAGTAAGGAGCTGATGGTTGGTGTGGCGCTCCACCTCAGACGCCAAAAAAATCTCCTTGGTCTAGCGCTATTGAAAAGGGGATAGACTCCATCGCTGACTGGCTGATACCGACTTTACTTAATTACTTTTTACATATTGAACTATTTCACAATATATCTTAAGTAAACATATCAAACGTTGTAATAATTAAATTATCATAATGTGGTATATCCACAGGTTCTGCTAGTCAAGATTATTATACTTTTTACATATTGAACTATTTCACAATATATCTTAAGTAAACATATCAAACATTGTAATAATTAAATTATCATACTGTGGTATATCATCCACAGGTCCTGCAAGTCAAGATTATTATTTTTTACATATTGAACTATTTGTATTAGCTCTTAAGTAAACATATCAAACGTTGTAATGATTAAATTATCATACTCTGGTATATCCACAGGTCATGCAAGTCAAGATTATTATACTTTTTACATATTGAAGTATTTCGCTATAGCTCTTAAGTAAACCTATCAAATTTTGTAATAATTAAATTATCAACATGTGATATATACTCAGGTCCTGCTAGTCAAGATTATTATACTTTTACATATTGAAGTATTTTAGCAATAGCTCTTAAGTAAACATATCAAAAGTCGTAATAATTAAATTATCATACTGTGGTATATCCACAGATCCTGCTAGTCAAGATTATTATACTTTTTACATATTGAACTATTTAGCAATAGCTCTTAAGTAAACATATCAAACGTTGTAATGATTAAATTATCATACTGTGGTATATTCACAGGTTCTGCTAGTCAAGATTATTATACTTTTTACATATTGAAGTATATTAACATTATCTCTTAAGTAAACATATCAAACGTCGTAATAATTAAATTATCATAATGTGGTATATCCACAGGTTCTGCTAGTCAAGATTATTATACTTTTTACATATTGAAGTATATTAACATTATCTCTTAAGTAAACATATCAAACGTAGTAATAATTAAATTATCATAATGTGGTATATCCACATATTCTGCTAATTATTCAATATTACGAGAGGACCGTGAAATTAGGCGTAACAAGTTCGCAACAAAATCTAGTTTAATATTGTAGCTAAGGAGTTAAAAGGTTAATACTGAAAAGAATCATAAAATAAAACATGTAAATCAAATAACAGGAGGTTGAGCTAAAATAACATAAGTGATAGAACAGAAAGAGGAAACAAAAGTGTTGAAAATATTTAATCTCGGTTGACATAGTATATTCACTCGGAAACGCTATTCTGCTTAGCAGTGACTCTGAAAGGGACGCTGAAAACCCTTCATTCTCCCCCACCCCCGACCCCGTTCAACAGGATATCCTCAGTCGTTAAAAAAGAGAGTGATTGTTTTGGAAAGGATTCGTGGTGAGTTTTCTGTTTACTCTTAAAGGAGAATAACAAAAAGCCACAGAAAAAGGGGACACAGCCAAAGAGTAGAAACCTTTTATAGACGCGAAAAAGCTTTTCGACAAATATTCCCGCTATACGGAAACTGCCTGAAGTGCTTTATAAAATAGAAAATAGAGTTAAATTTAAACTTTCAACAAATATCCACCATAACATTATTGTTATCTTGTTAGACAGAATAATACCACCCTTATGTCTCAATATATATTCCCCCTCTCTCAGCTTTCCTTATATGTATATGGGAGAAATAAGAGGAAATTAATCCGACAATATGTGTAGAAAGGTAGACACACACGATATGTTGAACAATATGGTCATTTATTGTAGGTAGTGATGTCGACGTTATAACGTTTCGGTAAGTTAAACCTTCTTCAGGACGTTGGATTGAGTTCTTGCTTCAACAGTGGTCATTCTCATACTGGTGAGTTAGGAGGTCGTGGATAGCGGAGGGGTGATCAATTGCAATTGCTACTGGGAGTGTTTAAGTTAAAAAAAGTAGTAGGAGTTAAAAAATGTGTATATATACATATATATAAGGGAATATATATATATATATATATATATAAGTGTATTTTGGTAGCATTTTAGTTGAACTCGAGTGACAATTCCTGTCGTACGAGTTTCTGTTCAATCCTTTCAAGGGGTCTGGCCATCTTTTTGATGTCTCACAAACTCGTGACCCCCCTCCCACAAAATCTCTACTGCATCGTTCGTTCGAACTACTACCAATTCCTACAACCTCCCACTACCAATTCATATGCTACTGCTCGTTTTCCTTAAAAACGAGACACCATAAAACATACCATCAATTTTCATCCTGAAGATGGCAGATCAACATGCCGAAAGCGCTCGTAGAGACACCTTTGGTGGATTGCTACACCAGTTCCACCCGGACACTAAAAAGATGGCCAGACACCTTGAAAGGATTAAACAGAAACTTGTACGACAGGAATTGTCACTCAAGTTTAACCAAACACACACATATATGTATATATATATATATATATATATATATATATACATATACACACATATATATATATATATATATTTACAGAAATATATATACATTGAAACATGGACCTTATACTCCCACCAAGATATACACACATATACACACATATATGTATATATATATATACAGAAAATATATATACATTGTTACATGGACCTTATACTCCCACCAAGAGCGGCGGCTAAATAACTTCTACCTTCGCTGCCTTAGACGTGTAGTGGGCATCACCTGGAGGGACAGGATCACTAACACAGCAGTCCTAGAGAGAGCTCAACTCCCCAGCCTGTACTCTCTACTGAGACAACGTCGTCTCCGATGGTTGGGTCATGTACGTTGGATGGATGATGGACGAATCCCGAAAGACATCCTGTATGGAGAGCTAACATCTGGTAAAAGACAGATTGGTCGCCCCTACTGCGATTCAAGGATGTCTGCAAAAATGATCTCAGGTGCTTTGGCATTGTCCCTTCCAGCTGGGAAAATTTGGCTCAAGACCGCCCTCGGTGGCGGCAGAATCTCCATAGAGGACTGTACATGTCAGAAGTCACCCTGATACAACATCATGAAGCTAAGAGGTCCATAAGAAAGCAACGGCAACAAAGCATCGGAACATCATCATCTACAGGGACAACCTACAAATGCAAAATCTGTGGTCGAGAATGTTTCTCAAACATAGGACTTCACAGTCACAGGAGGTGCTGCAACTTCAGGGGCACACAAAAACTTTATCATAGTCTTTCGTGACTGAATTGCCAATGAATGAATGAATGACAGAAAATATATATACATTGAAAATTAGCCTCATCAGATATACCAAAGGGGCATAATTGAACTCCACAACAACAATATTTGAAAAGAGTATTAATATGTAATTAGCAAGGTTGTAGGTTCGATACCATTCCTTGTAAATTCAGAGCATGAAAAGCACCGCTTGCCTATTCGGATCTGTGTAGTAAAGCATCTGGGAGGTGATGGTAAGTGTGGCGCTCCACCCAAACCAAAATCAATATCCCTGCTTCAGGCGACAGAATGTCAGTAAACAAACGTCGTTGACTTTGTGCCTATGCTACCCGAAATTAGATATACATGCTCTATCTACGATATTGAGCACTAATTACTATTAAATATAGCCCCATCAATAATTGTATATATATATATATAATAAATATAATATATATATATATATATATATATAAGCTCTAACATACATATATATATAAGTTAACATACACTCATATCTATCTGTTTATATTTCTTTCTCTAAGTATATATATATATATATATATATATATATATATATATAAATAATGATTCACTCTGATGAAGGTCGAATTTTCTTTGTGTTCGGAACACTTTTACATTTTTTCTATCATTATTATTTCATTTCATTTGGTTATTTGAAAATAATAATAGTTTAAATATTGTACACATAGATAAACCCTGACCGAAATACGTGTAAGGGATATTGATTCAAAATTATCCTTTATACTTTCTTTCCTTTATTCATTCTTTCAACATACCGTCGGATTCACTTCCAGTTTCATCTTTATATATATATATATATATATATATATATATATATATATATATATATATATATACTATAAATAATTACATTTTCAATCTGTCCGTCCGTCCGTCCGTCTCTCTCCTCTCTCTCTCTCTCTCTCTCTCTCTCTCTCTCTCTCTCTCGCTCTCTCTCTCTGTCTCTCTCTCTCTCTCTCTCTCTCTCTCTCTCTCTCACACACACACACACACGCCTCTGTCTGTCTCGCTCTCTCTCTCTCACACACACACACACGCACACACACTCTCTCTCTCTCTCTCTCTCTCTCTCTCTCTCTCTCTCTCTCTGTCTCTCTCTGTCTCTCTCTCTCTCTCTCTCTCTCTCTCACACACACACACGCCTCTGTCTGTCTCTCGCTCTCTCACACGCACAACTCCCCCTCTCTCTCTCTCTCTCTCTCTCTCTCTCTCTAATCATTCACTGACTTTCACCTTACTAATTGTCTGAGCACGTGCGTTTTCGTGTACGTATGCACAAGTGCGACTCAGTGCTTGGGTGTTTGGACTTGCGTGGGTGTGTTAGTGTGTGTGTGTGTGTGTATTCATGTAGATATCTGAGTGTGAGTGTTTGTCTCTGTATTTGTGCGCACGCGCGTCTATATATACATTAAAGTGATTCTTTTTGCAAAAAATATATTTGAAAGAGAAGTTCTGTCTGTCTGTCTGTCAGTCTGTCT
>CM042174.1:41951402-41956402 GCA_023376005.1 Doryteuthis pealeii | reverse complement strand
ACAAAAACAAATCTATTTTTAAAAAAAGTGAGGTGTGAATGGTGCAACGGTTATTATACCTATTAATCATCAGATCGAACGGTTTGTCATGAGTATCTCTCTTGCCCCCCGTTCCTATCGGTTATCACTCCTAGCAGATCTTCCATGCGGCATCCAGAATCCACACAGATTTGGTTTGGTTTGGGTTTACGGCATATCAACCTCACTGGGTCATTTAATGCCGATAAAGTTTAAAAATAAATCAATTCTTAATGGATAATACAATTTTTTATACATTTTTCTATTTAACCCATAGACGGGACCCTAACAGGTACTACCACTCCGGGTCAGAGTTGACCAGGGAGCAATGGAGATAAAGGAGTGTTCCACATTCCCCAAACCTCCAAAACTGGAACCTCACCATCAGATAGAGTTTAACGTCATTCCCAGGACATGTAGACTCTCAGTCACTGCCTTCTAGCACCCATATGATAAAAATGGGTTGGGGCTTGCCATAAGGGCAATAGGGTTGGGAAAATCATATAGGTGTTAGGGCTTACGTAAGCAGCCGAACACGGATTTGATTGATGTAAGTTTTTGCTGGTCGGACTAAACTGGTCCATGTGTAGGTGTCTACCGAAGAAACTGGCTGATGAGTTAATTCTTGCTTCTTCAGCAGTGCCCAGCATGTCTTGTTTGTCTTTCTTGGATAGTTTGTATGATAGGCGGCAAGTGGCCGTACATCGGATCTACTTATGATGCATCCTAGTTCAAGACAGCACAGAGTCCCTTGTATCCCTCTCGCTATCCGTCCCTATCGACCATCGTTGCTTACATAGAGCTGATGTTTACAATGTCACTTCTAAGGAATATATTTTTTTACTCTTTCTGTCTTTTAATTATTTTGTGTAAACTTTAGTTTCTAAGTCATTTTTTTAAGTGAAAAAGGATATATGTTATATGAACTTTTATCAATCGGTATATATATTTACCAACCCCTCCGCACGAGTAGGATGCGAAACAAGGTCAATTTCTTACGCGGAGTTTAACAGGTTTGAATTCAGAGTTTTCCTTCTCATAGACTGGTTATCTAGCCATGGTTAAAGAATCCCTGCCCTGCTATTTATCCATAGCTGGAGGAAGAATTGGATTCATACCTTTTCCAAGGGTATTAGCGCCATGTGAAATGCCAATGGCTTCGTCCAAGAATTGAACTCGCGTTGACGAGTCCATTTCCTACGACTCTAACCATTAGACCACTCGCCTCCATATCAATTGGTATAGCTCAGTCGGTAGAACGTCCGTCTATGAACCACAAGCAAATATATGCATCATCCGGGTACATGTATTTAAGTTTTAATGTAATAGAATTTTATATCAAATTAGAAGGGCTTATGAAACTAGAAAAGAACACAGATAAAAAGATTTGAAACAGACGGGGGTATATTAAAAAAATAGAACAACTGAAACTTACTCTTCCATCACTCCGGTCTTTGCTAAATTTTCCTAAATTAACTATTTAGTTAAAATAGGAAGTAAAGAACAAAATTACAATCATTTCTTCTTGTTCATGGATTTATTTTAAGGTTTATTCCAGAGAATTTTGCTCATATTCATTAAGATAAAACCAATTACAGTTATTTCTTCTTGTTAATGAATTTTTAAAAGATTTATCTCCAAAATTTCGCTCATATTCATTAAGATAAAACCAAACAATTAGAAATCAATAATACTTAGCACATATTTATTAAGATTAAATGTTTAATATCAATAAGCAAATTAACCTTCCCGTTCACACCGTTGTTGTATATATAAATATAATTGCATGTTATTAGTATGTAAATAAGGCCATTAATATTAATGATCTAAAACAATTCTAGTAATAATTGAGGTTTAATTTTTTTTTTAAATCATTGGGAATGTGACGTAAAGAACTAAAGAAATTGTGACTTGAGTAGTTAGATAGTTTCGGTTACAGACAAACACACAACCTCCATTAATATATATATATATATATATATATATATATATATATAATATATATATATATATATATATGTAGAAATGTTCCGCACACAAAGAAAATTCGATGCAATGAATTTCATTTCAAATAAGGATTTACTCTGATGGATTTTCTTTATGTGCGGAACATTTCTACAATTTTTCTATTATTATTATTTCATTTCATTTGGCTATTTAAAAATAATAATAGTTTGAATAATGTACACATGGATAAACTTCTGACCGAAACACGTGTAAAATTGATTAAAATATCCTATATTATCCATTCTATACTTTCTTTCCTTTATTCATTTTTTCAACATATATATATATATATATATATATATATATATATATATATTGATAGAATTTCATATCATATATCATTTTGTAAGTTGGTAAATGTATCTTGGAACTTAAAGTGTAAAAGAAAACTATCTGATATAAATTCTTGTCGTTTTCTATTTCGGTTTTCGAAAATAACAATAAACGCCTTTTTGTCTTGCAACCCTTTTAAAATGTGTTAAAACATTTCAATGGCCCGAAACAGGCGGCACCTCCTGAACATTTATAAACTGCAATTGTCGCGCACACCAACAATAGATACACTGTTATCTATTTAAGGTAGGTAGTTACAAACATGTGTATTGATGTTTCATTGCAAACAGATGTAATTATATAATTAGAAACACTTTGCCCATTTTAAATACCGGAATCGTCAAATGGTTAGAACTAAATATAGAGAACCTAGATTCGCTTTTATTAAAAGTTTAAATCAAGTTATTCTCAGTAGTATTTATCCACATCAACACTATCATCACTATCATCCTCCTCATCATCACCATTAATATCACAGCCCTGTCGACTGGGGTTTTAAAATACGACTGCACCTCTGCTAAGAAGTAAAACCCACCACAAATGGGAACACCAGTTGGATGCGCGTGGCGATCCCTAATGCCTAAGGATGGGACCCTAGTGACATCGTCTAATGGTTAGTAATTTAAATAGAAAACCTAGATTCGCTTTTATAAAAAGTTTAAATCAAGTTATTTTCAGTAGTATTTATCCAAATCATCACTATCATCACTATTATCCTCCTCATTATCAACATTAATATCACAGCCCTGTCGACATGGGGCTTTAAAATACACCTCTGCAGAGGGGTAAGACCCACCCCCAATAGCGCCATGAATAAGCCGTGCGTGGCGATCCCTGATGCTTAAGGATGGGACCCTGGTGACATGCAACACCGGATCGTCAAATGGTTAGTAATTTATACAGAGAACTTAGATTCGCTTTATCAAAGTTTAAATCAAGTTATTTTCAGAAGTATTTATCCACATCATCAACATCATTAAGATCTCAGCCCTGTCATCTGGGGCTTTATAATTCAACGACTGCACCTCTACTGAGAGAAAAGACCCAACCCCAGTGGGACCATCGGTTGGCCGTGCGTGGCAATCCTTGATGCTTAAGGATGGGACCCTGGTGACATGCAACACCGTATTGTCTAATGCTTAGTACTAAATATAGAGAATCTAGATTCGCTTTTATTAAAAGTTTAAATCAAGTTATTCTCAGTAGTATTTATCCACTTCATCATCCGCCCTGTCGGCTGGGGTGTTAGAATGCACCGACTGCACCTCTGCAGAGGGGTAAGACTCCCCCAATGGGGCCACCTGTTGGTCGTGGGTGGCGACCCGTGATGCTTAAGGATAGAGCCCAGGTGGATGAGCAGTTCATGACATGCAATACTCCACTTTGGTCCTATCTTGGGCTAGACGGGCGGTCGGAGAGGCCCCCTCCGATCAATCGGCTGGTCACGTCAAGCCCTAGCACCTATATAATTTTCCCAACCCTATTGCCTTTATGGCAAAACCCAACCCCTTTTTATCATATGGGTGCCAGAAGGCGGTGGCTGAGGGTCTACATGTCCTGGGAATGACGTTTAACTCTATCTGATGGTGAGGTTCCAGTTTTGGAGGTTTGGGGAATGTGGAGCACCCCTTCATCACCATTGCTCTCTGGTCCACTCTGACCCGGAGTGGTAGTACCTGTTAGGGTCCCATCTATGGGTTAAATAGAAGAATGTATTTATGAAAAAATTGTATTATCCATTAAGAATTGATTTATTTCAAAACTTTATTGGCATTAAATGACCCACTGAGGTTGATATGCCGTAAAACAAAACAAACCAAACCAAACGACTTCATCATCATCATCATCATCATCATCATAAACATCACAGCCCTGTCGACATGGGGCTTTAAAATACACCTCTGCAGAGGGGTAAGACCCACCCCCAATGGCACCATGAATAAGCCATGCGTGGCGATCCCTGATGCTTAAGGATGGGACCCTGGTGACATGCAACACCGTATCGTTCAATGGTTAGTAATTCATATAGAGAACCTAGATTCGCTTTTATTAAAAGTTTAAATCAAGTTATTTTCAGTAGTATTTATCCACATCATCACTATCATCATTATCATCATCCTCATTATCAACATTAATATCGCAGCCCTGTCGACATGGGGCTTTAAAATACACCTCTGCAGAGGGGTAAGACCCACCCCCAATAGCGCCATGAATAAGCCGTGCGTGGTGATCCCTGATGCCTAAGGATGAGACCCTGGTGACATGCAACACCGGAATCGTCAAATGGTTAGTACTAAATATAGAGAACCTAGATTCGCTTTTTATTAAAGTTTAAATCAAGTGATTTTCAGTAGTATTTATCCACATCATCATCATCATCATCATCATCATCATCATCATCATCAATATCTGTCCTGTCATCTGGGGCTTCAGAATACAACTACTGCACCTCTGCAGAGAGATAAGACCCAACCCCAATGAGACAATCGGTTAGCCGAGCGTGGCGATCCCTGATGTTTAAGGATGAGACCCTGGTGACATGCAACACCGGATCGTCAAATGGTTAGTAATTTATACAGATTTATTTATACAAACCACATTATAACTATCATCACTATCATCCTCCTCCTCATCACCCCTGT
>CM042174.1:41941402-41946402 GCA_023376005.1 Doryteuthis pealeii | reverse complement strand
AGACATTTTCTTTTATTCATTCTTGATGTGTACTCAATCTTTTTAAACTGAATTTTTTAGAACACATCTTTAAACTCATTTTTTCCAGATCATAATAGACCAAGGAGTAATGATGATTAAGGGGTACTCAACATTTCCAGAGCTCCCGGATTGGAACTTTACCATCAGATAGAGTTTAACGTCATACCCAGGACATTAAGACCCTCATCTATCACTTTCTAGCGCATGATTTTTATATGATAAAAAAGGTCGGGGCTTTTCATGAGAAAAATAGTGTTGGGACTATCATTTAGGTGCTAGGGTTTGATGTGATCAGTTGATTGATCGGAGGGGCCTCTCTGATTGCCCGTCTAGCATAAGGAAGGGTCAAAGTGGAGTGTTGCATGTCATTGACTGCTCAGACACCAAGGTTCCATCCTTAAGCATCACGGGTCGCCACCAACGGCCAACAAATGACCCCATTTGTAAAACTAGCAATAAAATAATAGTAATAATGAAGAGTGTATCTAACCAGAATGTTGGGATAAAAAGCAACAATAATAAGATGGAATAAAACTAGCAATAAAATAATAATAATAATGAAAAGTGTTGGGATAAAAAGCAACAATAATAAAATGGAATAAAACTAACAATAAAATAATAATAATAATGAAAAGTGTTGGGATAAAAAGCAACAATAATAAGATGGAATAAAACTAACAATAAAATAATAGTAATAATGAAGAGTGTATCTAACCAGAATGTTGGGATAAAAGCAACAATAATAAGATGGAATAAAACTAGCAATAAAATAATAATAATAATGAAAAGTGTTGGATAAAAAGCAACAATAATAAGATGGAATAAAACTAACAATAAAATAATAGTAATAATGAAGAGTGTATCTAACCAGAATGTTGGGATAAAAAGCAACAATAATAAGATGGAATAAAAAACTAACAATAAAATAATAGTAATAATGAAGAGTGTATCTAACCAGAATGTTGGGATAAAAAGCAACAATAATAAGATGGAATAAAACTAACAATAAAATAATAGTAATAATGAAGAGTGTATCTAACCAGAATGTTGGGATAAAAAGCAACAATAATAAGATGGAATAAAACTAACAATAAAATAATAGTAATAATGAAGAGTGTATCTAACCAGAATGTTGGGATAAAAAGCAACAATAATAAGATGGAATAAAACTAACAATAAAATAATAGTAATAATGAAGAGTGTATCTAACCAGAATGTTGGATAAAAAGCAACAATAATAAGATGGAATAAACTAACAATAAAATAATAGTAATAATGAAGAGTGTATCTAACCAGAATGTTGGGATAAAAAGCAACAATAATAAGATGGAATAAAACTAACAATAAATAATAGTAATAATGAAGAGTGTATCTAACCAGAATGTTGGGATAAAAAGCAACAATAATAAGATGGAATAAAACTAACAATAAATAATAGTAATAATGAAGAGTGTATCTAACCAGAATGTTGGGATAAAAAGCAACAATAATAAGATGGAATAAAACTAACAATAAAATAATAGTAATAATGAAGAGTGTATCTAACCAGAATGTTGGGATAAAAAGCAACAATAATAAGATGGAATAAAACTAACAATAAAATAATAGTAATAATGAAGAGTGTATCTAACCAGAATGTTGGGATAAAAAGCAACAATAATAAGATGGAATAAAACTAACAATAAAATAATAGTAATAATGAAGAGTGTATCTAACCAGAATGTTGGGATAAAAAAGCAACAATAATAAGATGGAATAAAACTAACAATAAAATAATAGTAATAATGAAGAGTGTATCTAACCAGAATGTTGGGATAAAAAGCAACAATAATAAGATGGAATAAAACTAACAATAAAATAATAGTAATAATGAAGAGTGTATCTAACCAGAATGTTGGGATAAAAAGCAACAATAATAAGATGGAATAAAACTAACAATAAAATAATAGTAATAATGAAGAGTGTATCTAACCAGAATGTTGGGATAAAAGCAACAAATAATAAGATGGAATAAAACTAACAATAAAATAATAGTAATAATGAAGAGTGTATCTAACCAGAATGTTGGGATAAAAAGCAACAATAATAAGATGGAATAAAACTAACAATAAAATAATAGTAATAATGAAGAGTGTATCTAACCAGAATGTTGGGATAAAAAGCAACAATAATAAGATGAATAAACTAACAATAAAATAAATAATAGTAATAATGAAGAGTGTATCTAACCAGAATGTTGGGATAAAAAAGCAACAATAATAAGATGGAATAAAACTAACAATAAAATAATAGTAATAATGAAGAGTGTATCTAACCAGAATGTTGGGATAAAAAGCAACAATAATAAGATGGAATAAACTAACAATAAAATAATAGTAATAATGAAGAGTGTATCTAACCAGAATGTTGGGATAAAAAGCAACAATAATAAGATGGAATAAAACTAGCAATAAAATAATAGTAATAATGAAGAGTGTATCTAACCAGAATGTTGGATAAAAAGCAACAATATAAGATGGAATAAACTAGCAATAAAATAATAGTAATAATGAAGAGTGTATCTAACCAGAATGTTGGGATAAAGCAACAATAATAAGATGGAATAAAACTAGCAATAAATAATAGTAATAATGAAGAGTGTATCTAACCAGAATGTTGGGATAAAAAGCAACAATAATAAGATGGAATAAAACTAGCAATAAATAATAGTAATAATGAAGAGTGTATCAACCCAGAATGTTGGGATAAAAAAAAGTAACAATAAAAAGATGAAATAAAAACTCGACTAATTAAGATTATTCAAGGCCACACAGACTGAAATCCTGAAATTTCAAAACCGACTTTTTTTTTTCTGAGTGTGACATGTGCACACCAGAGGTCACGTTAGACACCGGACACTTCGGAATGCGATACATGTCACGAAACAATAACTTCCGGTGACACGCAATCGCGTTTTGGAGAGGAAGCCGGAAGCTATTATTTCGATTCGGCCTTGGAAGATGGTTACAAAAACTAGGCTAACACGTTTATGTTGGTGAGTTTTGATTCTTATTGGATGCCCCATTACTTCTGGCCTTGTAAGAATAACAGAATGAAAAGCAATAATAAAAAGATGGAATAAAACTTGTTAGAAAATAATATTAAGAAGAGAGGTTTGTATCAATCCAGAGTTTTGGGATAAAAATCAACAATAATAAGATGGAACAGTTTGCATGAATAGACTGATATATATATATATATATATATATATATATATATATATATAATATATATATATATATATATAATTTAATATACCAAGCGTGTTGGTAGATCCTTGCGGAGAGAAAAAACCCGGCAGAGAGTTTGATTGTAAAAATATACTACCAAACATCAACCAGGAAGAAAAAAAAAAATTTTTGAAAAAAAGAAAGGACCAAGATATTCGTACCAACAAAAAATAATCTATTGTTATAGTATTTGGCCAAAAGAAAAAAACAATTTATATGTATATATATGTATATAAGATATATATATATTCATATAACCGCTAGGAGAAGCTAATTTGTAAAAAGTGCTCGATACCTAAGTAGAGCCAAGTAATAAGGATATCTACTGAGTCAGACGAACCTACTATTAGTTTCGCATAAAGCTCTTCAGGGCTAAAATCTGACTCTGACAGATTTTAGCCCTGAAGAGCTTTATGCGAAACTAATAGTAGGTTCGTCTGACTCAGTAGATATCCTTATATATATATATATATATAGATATGGAAAAATTGAGTAAAGAAAAGAAAAGTAAATGGATAAAATGAATTTAATCGCTTTCACATTAATCGATATCACTTACACATGTGTTTCGGTCAGTTTATGTGTGTGAAAATATTTCGCACACATACAAGAATCGAAATATTTTCACACACATAAACTGACCGAAACACATGTGTAAGTGATATCGATTAATGTGATATCGATTAAATTCATTTTATCCATTTACTTTTCTTTACTTTACTCATTTTTCCTCATATTGTCGGATTCAATTCCTTTTCCATTTTTACACACACATATATATAATATATATATATATATATATAATATATATATATATATGTGTGTGTGTGTGTGTGTGTGTGTGTGTGTGTGTAAATTGAAAATGGAAGTGAATCCGACGGTATGTTGAAAGGAGAAATAAAGGAAAGAAAATATAGAATGGATAAAACAGGATTATTTTAATTAATTTTACTTACACGTGTTTCGGTCAGGAGTTCATCCATGTGTACATTATTCAAACTATTATTATTTTTAGATAAAAAAATGAAATAAAATAATAATAATGTGCTGAACATTTCTATATTTTTTCTATTAACATTATTTTATTTCATGATGTTATTTTAAAATATTATTAGATAGAATAATGTACACATGGATAAACTCCTGACCAAAACACGTGTAAGTTGAATTCATTAAAATAATCCTATTCTATCCATTCAATACTTTCTTTGCTTTATTTCTGTTTTCAACATATATATATATATATATATATATATAGAGAGAGAGAGAGAGAGAGAGAAAGAAAGATAGATAAATTGATATATATCAACAGACTGACATACATATATATATATGTGTGTGTGTGTGTGTGTGTGTGTGTGAACGGAGTGAGATAGATAGATAGATAGATATCAACAGACTGACATAGGCAGGTTCTGTCATACAACCTGAAGTTTGGATATATCGATGCGTTTAGGGACTTTTTACTCCCGGGGCCTGAGACTTCGCATGACATGGAGTTTTAGTTTTCCGCGCACAAGCTTGTGATCCGAGCCACACTCTGCACCTCGCATGACACTCACAGTGCATACATCCGGAAGGTCGCGTTTGTGGTTTATGACATAATTAGACATGTGCCCATGCCCAGATAAATCCAGGTTGCCTTGTGAGAGCTTTTGGTGGAAGAAGGTGTTGCAGATATCGAGTGCGAGTACAGTACGAGCCTGGAGC
>CM042174.1:41931402-41938902 GCA_023376005.1 Doryteuthis pealeii | reverse complement strand
CTGAGATAGATAGATAGATATGAACAGGCATAGATAGATAGATAGATAGATAGATAGATAGAAACAGACTGAGATAGATAGATAGATATATAGATAGATAGATAGAAAAAGATTGAGATAGAGAGATAGATAGATAGATAGATATGAACAGACTGAGATAGATAGATAGATATATATATAGATAGATAGATATGAACAGCTAATGATAGATAGATATGAACAATGATAGATAGATTGATTGATTGATTGATAGATATATAGATCTGATCTGACTGAGATAGTTAGATAGACAGGTAGATAAATAGATATATTATGAACAATGATAGATGGATAGTTAGATTGATATATATATATATATATATATATATATATATATATATATATATATATATATATATATATATATATATATATGAACAGGCATAGATAGATAGATAGATATATAGATAGATATGAACATATTGAGATAGATATATGGATAGATAGATATATATGAACAGATTGAGATAGATAGATAGATAGATAGATAGGAACAGGCTGAGATAGATAGATAGATAGATAGATAGATAGATAGATAGGAACAGGCTGAGATAGATAGATAGATAGATTAGATAGATAGATAGATAGGAAAGGACTGAGAAAGATAGATTGATAGATAGATAGATTGATAGATAGATATATAGATTGATAGATAGATAGATTGATAGGAACAGGCTGGGATAGATAGATAGATATGAACAGGCATAGATAGATAGATAGATAGATAGATAGATAGATAGATAGAAACAGACTGAGATAGATATATAGATATATAGATAGATAGATAGAAACAGATTGAGATAGATAGATAGATAGATAGATAGAAACAGATTGAGATAGATAGATAGATAGATAGATCAATAATTCTTTGGCTTTTGACTCTCCAATATTTTCCTTTCATTCGCTGTCATAATTTATTCATGGTTCAAATGTCGTTGTAGTTGAGTGGTCGATTTGGAAAGAGACCAGCGCTACCCACGGGTTTTCGTCGGCCGGGGGCCAAATTATGATTATATTGTCCGGTAAAGAGGGGGCTGGCCGGAAATTGTTAGTGCAGAATAACGGGACCTTTGGTTTTTATCGCTGCTTCACAGGCAATAAACAAAGCCAATGTTATGTTTTCAGATGAGGAAAAATCTTTGGAATCTGGTAACTTTAAACGGAGGATGAAATCAAGAAGAACTGACAATTGACACCCTTGCTTAGGATTTATGACTGAAAAAAAAAAAACTAATCTCGAATCTAGGGAGATAGATAGATAGATGGATAGTAACAGATATATATATATATATATATATATATATATACATGAATGTAAGCAAACAATGTGTTTGATATGGATTTTTTAGCCGACAATTTTTGGAAGAATATGTGCTTAATTGAAGTCGTACTTAATTTTGAAAATTAATGAATTAGGCGGGCATACCTATTCAAATTTGTACAGGTATGCCCGCCTATTTCATTACTTATCAATCAATTAATTTTCAAAATCAGGTATGACTTCAATTAAGCACATATTCTCCCATATATATATATATATATATATATATATATATATATATATATATATATATATATACTGTAGTGTGAGATGGTCACTATTTCAGCTTTTGCTGGAATGGTGTACCAAAGGCAGTATTAATTGGTAGAGTGCTCAATATAAAATAGAGCTGTTATATATATATATATATATATATATACTAGCAAATACTTACACGCGGAGTGCGCAAGTATTTATTTTTTTAATATAATAGAATATTAGGACCATATGACCTTTAGGCACTCCTTTTGCTATCTCGATTCGTGAGGACATTTTTTCCATTTATACCGTCAAAATCCGGTTAATTGTTGATAGACAATTTTAGAGGTTTTTTAATTATAAAACTAACCCCAACCCTAACCCCTAACCCTAACCCTAACCCCTAACCCCTAACCCTAACCCCTAACCCCTAATCCATGAAAAACAAATGGATTTTCACGGAGTAAATGAGAAAAGTGTCCCTGTGAGTTGAGATCGCGGTAGGGGTACCTAAATGTCATATGGTCCAAATATTATAATAAATTAGAAAGGCTAATGAAACTAAATAAGAACGCAGTTAAAAAGATTTCAAACAGAGTGGGGTTATAATCGAAAAATAGAACAACTGAAACTTACTCTTCCTTCACCCCAGTCTTTCATTGCTAAATTTTCTAAATTTAACTATTTAGTTAGAATAGGAAGTAAAGAACAAAATTACAGTTATTTCTTCTTGTTAATGAATTTCTTTTAAGATTCATCCCCGAGATTTTTTCTAATATTCATGAAACCAGACAATTAGAAATCAATAATACTAAGCACATTTATTAAAATCAAATTTCTAAGATCAATATGCAAATTAGCCTTCCCGTTCACACTGTAAACCGCTAATTTGTTGTATATACATAGACAATTGCATATTATTAGTATGTTGATATGGTCAACAGTGGCTTCGGCCTCTGGACCATTGATATAATTAAAGGCGTCGATCCCAGGGTGCCATCCCCTCAGGCAACACCTGCCCCCTTGATTTAAAGGGACAGGGCTGGGTTTATTGCCCAGCGCCTGAGGCGCCCCCCTTGTGGGGGAATGCCGACGGGATCGACGCAATTTTTCACCCGCCACCCCATGAGTCTTGGCTTGTAGGTGGTCCCACATAAATAGGGCCTTGTGCCTGACCCATACAAGTGGGGTACGTGGAAAATATCATGTGGATATGGTCAACATATCTAACACCGGTTTCAACCGGGGGTCCAGTGAGCTTCGGGCCTGGATCTTTACAAGTAATCCCCAGGGATTACCTGTCCCCTTGGGGGCAGGGCTGGGTTTATTTCCCAGCGCCTGAGGCGCCCCCTTGAGGGGTAATGCCGAGGGGATCGACGCAATTTTTGTTCTTTTCCACCCATGAGCTTCGGCTTGTGGGTGGGCCCACATTAAAACGAGGCTTTGTGCCCAGTCCATACAAGTGGGGTATGAGACAAATATCTCCAGTGAGCTTCGGCCGCTGGACCTTACAAGTTAATAACGTTGTTCCCAGGGGGCTATCCCCCCCAGGCAACACTTGTCCCCCGGATTTAAAGGGGCAGGGCTGGGTTTATTGCCCAGTGCTTGAGGCGCCCCCCTTGACGGGATCAACGTAATTTTTCCACCCGCCACCCATGAGTCTCGGCTTGTGAATGGTCCCACGTTAATAGGGCCTTGTGCCTAACCCGTACAAGTGGGGTACGAGGTAAATATCTTTAACTCCGGTTTCGACCGAGGGGGCCGGTGGCTTCAGCCATGGACCGTATGTTAACATCGTTGATCCCAGGGGGGCCATCACCCTAAGCAAACACCTGCCCCCTCGATTGAAAAGGGCAGAGCTTGGTTTATTGCCCAATGCCTGAGCCCACCTTGAGGAGGAAGTCCAACGGGATCAACGCATTTTTTGCACCCGACACCCATAAGCTTCGGTTCGTGGGTGGTCCCATATTAATAGAGCCTTGTGCCTAACCCGTACACGTGGAGTACGTGGTAAATATCTTGTATGGTCAACTATTAATAATGGAAATCAATTTTATTAATAATTTAAGTTTAAATCAAAATAAAATAATGAAGAATGTGCAAATAGCAAAGGGAATTGTTACTTGGTTACAGACATATAAACACACAATCTCAATGATAATAATAATCATATATATATATATATATATATATATATTTAAATAAATTCCTCAAGATGTAGAAAATAAAAAAAAGTTTTCCAAAAAGATAAATTTATTCTTGATGATCAAGTTGACGTTAAAAAACCGAAATGTTTTAATGTCGACTTCACCATCAGGAGAAAATTCCCATATTTGAAATACACCATTTTTATATTTTACTAGCAAATATATGCACCCTCCGGGTGCAAGTATTTAAGTTTTACTCTAATAAAATATTAGATTAAATCAGAAAGGCTAATGAAAGTAAATAAGAATGCAGATAAAAAGATTTGAAACGGAGGGGGTATAATCGGAAAATAGAACAACTGAAACTTACTCTTCATCACTTCCGTTTTCAATTCTAAATTTTCCTAATTTAACTATTTAGTTAAAATAGGAAGTAAAGAATAAAATTACAGTTATTTGTTCTTGTTAATGAATTTCTTTTAGGATTTATTGAAGAGATTTTTACTCATATTCCTTAAGATAAAACCAAATAATTAGAAATCAATAATACCAAGCACATTTTTATTAAAATCAGTTTTTTTAATATCAATATGCAAATTAGCTTTACGTTTACTCTGAAAACTGGTATTTTGTTGTATATATAAATACAATTGCATGTTATTCGGTAAGGCCAACAGTATTAATAATGTCAAACAGTTTTATTATTAATTGAGGTTTAAATAGAAATAGAATCATGGAGAATGTGACGTAAATAACTAAGGGAATTGTGACTTGAGTAGTAATATAGTTTCGGTTACAGACAGAAAAACACACAATCTCCATTATAATAAGATATATATAATATATATATATATATATAATGTCATCTACTTTTATCCTTCCTCTTTCCCACCCTCAACTAACCTATCCTCTCCTGTTGACCCTGACTTGCCCACCAATACCCACTCATTAATTTACTGGTTTGATTTGATATTATACTTATCTACCCCCCCCCCCTTATTACTCTCATTTACTATTTCCTTTCACTCAAATCTCTTTCCATGAAATGGCTACTTCTCCTCCCCTATCTGGTGTCCTCGCCATTCATTTTTTCTATCTACTCCTTTCCCTTCTATCTCTCTTCTCTATCTTTTATTTCCCCCAAAATGTCTCCTATAACCAATCAAATCTTTCCCTCACTACAAAACTTACCCACCTACCTACTTCCTCCTTCTATAAAACACTCGTATGATCCTAATGATTCAATAAAGGCTTGAGGAAGCGGAATTTATATTCCAGCGAAATATACTACACATTTTTGTCGGAGTTTTGTTCTGTCATTCCTTATTTTATCTCATTCTGTCGGATTCATTCCAATCCCATTTTCCTCATATATATATATATATATATATATATATATATATATATATATATGTGTGTGGTGTGGTGTGTGTGTGTGTGTATATATATATATATATATATATATATATATATATATATATATATAATACTGCATTTTGGCAGACCGTTTCAGTAAAATCTGAAACAGAGACAATCCCACACACAACACATATATATATATATATATATATATATAATATATATATATATATATATATATATATATATATTTTGGGAGATTATGTGCTTAATTGAAATCATACCTAATTTGAGAATTAATTAGTTATAATCAGCATAGGCTGAAATGTACATACAGAGATTGAATTTTTCTCGGTTTATTTACGCCTTACATTTAAACCGATGTGCACGCCTAATTCATTTAATTATTACTAATTAATTCTCATATTAGGTATGACTTCCATTAAGCACATAATCTCCCAAAAATTGTCGGCTATCGCCATCTGATACAGATTGTTTGTCCACTTCATATGTGTGTGTGTGTGTGTGTGTGTGTGTGTGTGTGTGTGTGTGTTTGCATGTATGTATAGATAGATAGATAGATATTGGTAGATTATAAAGAGAGCATATAAATCGAAACTAGCACAAAGGTCACTGTTGTCGCTTCAATGTATAAATCGTTTTGACTCGATTCAATTGAACAAGAGAATGAAACTTTTGAATAGATCGTTGAAGAGAAATCAATACCCCCCTCCTCCCCACTAAATTTAATCGCTCATTACTTATCGAATCAATTAATCAATCAATGAAATGATTGGTTAATAGTGATTGATTATTGATTATTGATTTCATTCCATTATCATCTCTCAAATGATTTCAGTGAGTTTTAACACAACAAATATGTCTACCCTCTTTCTATACATACATTTAAAGGGCAGTCGGTGTGTATGTATGTCCGGATGAAACTATGAAAATAAAACAATTAACCACAAAGTGTGTCAAAAAAGTATCGAAATTTTTTGTACTTTTAGACACACCTTGTATTCGGAAAAGAATATCCTTCTATTCATTGTTCGCTTCTATCTTTGTAAATACAGCTTCAAACTCGGCACCTTTATGACACACTTTGTATTCTAAAAAAATGAAGCTTCCATTCATTGTTCATTTCTATCTTTGTAAATACAGATTCACACTCGGCACTTTTATGACACACCTTGTATTCTATAAAACTAACGTTCCATTCATTATTCATTTCTATCTTGGTAAATACAGCTTCAAACTCTGCACTTTTATGACACACCTTGTATTCTGAAAAATAATTACCGTTCCATTCATTGTTCATTTCTATCTTGGTAAATACAGCTTCAAACTCGGCACTTTTATGACACACCTTGTATTCTGAAAAAATAACGTTTCATTCATTGTTCATTTCTATCTTGGTAAATACAGCTTCAAACTCTGCACTTTTATGACACACCTTGTATTCTATAAAATTAACGTTACATTCATTATTCATTTCTATCTTGGAAAATACAGCTTCAAACTCAGCACTTTTATGACACACCTTGTATTCGGAAAAATAATTACCGTTCCATTCAGCTTCAAACTCTACACTTTCATGATACACCTTGTATTCTGAAATAAAATGAAGGTTCCATTCATTGTTCATTTCTATCTTGCTAAATGCAGCTTAAATCTCAATACTTTTATGACACACATTGTATTGTGAAAAAAATAAACGTCCCATTCATTTTTCATTTCTTCTTGGTAAATACAGCTTCAAACTCGGCACTTTTATGACACACCTTGTATTCGGAAAAATAATTACCGTTCCATTCATTGTTCGTTTCTATCTTGGTAAATACAGCTTCAATCTCGATACTTTTATGATATAACTTGTATATATACATTAAATATCACCAGTTCTTGCTTTTTGTGCAAAGATTTCGAAGATTTGATTCCTATTTGAAGGCATTTAAAAATTAAAATATACATAGTAATAGAGTTGCATTTCTACTTAAAAACGTCCAGCATTTGTCAATCTCAAATGTAAAATAATCAATACATCATGCCCCCCCCCCACTACCTTGGCGACGCTTGGTATACGCTTCTAGTAAATATATAGAGAGCATTTGGTGTGTATGTATGTATGTACGTTTCATAGTCGGGTCATCGGCGACTAAACCGGTAACCACACAGATTTTACATGATGAGGAGGGTGGCAAGAGAACCTGCAGAACGAAAACCAAGACCTGTTCAAAGGGCGGCAGGAAGCATTAGCTCAACGGTCATCTAAGACATTTTTTGTGGAGTGTTGCACCCCTTATTCCTTGTTAGGTTATCCATCTAGGAGAAGGACAACTCTGATTTAACACCTGCGATTGACATGATTACCAGTTATCTCGCTTAGGCTTGTCACTGGACAATAATCATGAAAATTTAGAGAGTGGTATTCGT
>CM042174.1:41923902-41928902 GCA_023376005.1 Doryteuthis pealeii | reverse complement strand
AAATTCCTCAAGATGTAGAAAATAAAAAAAAGTTTTCCAAAAAGATAAATTTATTCTTGATGATCAAGTTGACGTTAAAAAACCGAAATGTTTTAATGTCGACTTCACCATCAGGAGAAAATTCCCATATTTGAAATACACCATTTTTATATTTTACTAGCAAATATATGCACCCTCCGGGTGCAAGTATTTAAGTTTTACTCTAATAAAATATTAGATTAAATCAGAAAGGCTAATGAAAGTAAATAAGAATGCAGATAAAAAGATTTGAAACGGAGGGGGGTATAATCGGAAAATAGAACAACTGAAACTTACTCTTTCATCACTTCCGTTTTTCAATGCTAAATTTTCCTAATTTAACTATTTAGTTAAAATAGGAAGTAAAGAATAAAATTACAGTTATTTGTTCTTGTTAATGAATTTCTTTTAGGATTTATTGAAGAGATTTTTACTCATATTCCTTAAGATAAAACCAAATAATTAGAAATCAATAATACCAAGCACATTTTTATTAAAATCAGTTTTTTTAATATCAATATGCAAATTAGCTTTACGTTTACTCTGAAAACTGGTATTTTGTTGTATATATAAATACAATTGCATGTTATTCGGTAAGGCCAACAGTATTAATAATGTCAAACAGTTTTATTATTAATTGAGGTTTAAATAGAAATAGAATCATGGAGAATGTGACGTAAAATAACTAAGGGAATTGTGACTTGAGTAGTAATATAGTTTCGGTTACAGACAGAAAAACACACAATCTCCATTATAATAAGATATATATATATATATATATATATAATGTCATCTACTTTTATCCTTCCTCTTTCCCACCCTCAAACTAACCTATCCTCTCCTGTTGACCCCACTTGCCCCACCAATACCCACTCATTAATTTTACTGGTTTGATTTAGATATTATACTTATCTACCACCCCCCTTATTCTCTCATTTACTATTTCCTTTCACTCAAATCTCTTTCCATGAAATGGCTACTTCTCCTCCCCTATCTGGTGTCCTCGCCATTCATTTTTTCTATCTACTCCTTTCCCTTCTATCTCTCTTCTCTATCTTTTATTTCCCCCAAAATGTCTCCTATAACCAATCAAATCTTTCCCTCACTACAAAACTTACCCACCTACCTACTTCCTCCTTCTATAAAACACTCGTATGATCCTAATGATTCATAAAGGCTTGAGGAAGCGGAATTTATATTCCAGCGAAATATACTACACATTTTTGTCGGAGTTTTGTTCTGTCATTCCTTATTTTATCTCATTCTGTCGGATTCATTCCAATCCCATTTTCCTCATATATATATATATATATATATATATATATATATGTGTGTGTGTGTGTGTGTGTTGTGTGTGTGTATATATATATATATATATATATATATATATATATATATATATAATACTGCATTTTGGCAGACCGTTTCAGTAAAATCTGAAACAGAGACAATCCCACACACACACACACTATATATATTTGGGAGATTATGTGCTTAATTGAAATCATACCTAATTTGAGAATTAATTAGTTATAATCAGCATAGGCTGAAATGTACATACAGAGATTGAATTTTTCTCGATTTATTTACGCCTTACATTTAAACCGATGTGCACGCCTAATTCATTTAATATTTACTAATTAATTCTCATATTAGGTATGACTTCCATTAAGCACATAATCTCCCAAAAATTGTCGGCTATCGCCATCTGATACAGATTGTTTGTCCACTTCATGTGTGTGTGTGTGTGTGTGTGTGTGTGTGTGTGTGTTTGCATGTATGTAAAGATAGATAGATAGATAGATAGATATTGGTAGATTATAAAGAGAGCATATAAATCGAAACTAGCACAAAGGTCAGTGTTGTCGCTTCAATGTATAAATCGTTTTGACTCGATTCAATTGAACAAGAGAATGAAACTTTTGAATAGATCGTTGGAGAGAAATCAATACCCCCCTCCTCCCCACTAAATTTAATCGCTCATTACTTATCGAATCAATTAATCAATCAATGAAATGATTGGTTAATAGTGATTGATTATTGATTATTGATTTCATTCCATTATCATTTCTCAAATGATTTCAGTGAGTTTTAACACAACAAATATGTCTACCCTCTTTCTATACATACATTTAAAGGGCAGTTTGTGTGTATGTATGTCCGGATGAAACTATGAAAATAAAACAATTAACCACAAAGTGTGTCAAAAAAGTATCGAAATTTGTTGTACTTTTAGACACACCTTGTATTCGGAAAAGAATATCCTTCTATTCATTGTTCGCTTCTATCTTGGTAAATACAGCTTCAATTTCGGCACTTTTATGACACACCTTGTATTCTAAAAAATAACGTTTCATTCATTGTTCATTTCTATCTTGGTAAATACAGCTTCAATTTCGATACTTTTATGACACACCTCGTATTCTTAAAAAAATGAATGTTCCATTCATTGTTCATTTCTATCTTGGTAAATACAGCTTCAAACTCGGCACTTTTATGACTCACATTGTATTCTGAAAAAAATTGACGTTCCATTCATTGTTCATTTCTATCTCGGTAAATACAGCTTCAAACTCGGCACTTCTATGACACACCTTATATTCGGAAAAAATAATTATCGTTCCATTCATTGTTCATTTCTATTTTGGTAAATACAGCTTCAATTTCGATACTTTTATGACACACCTTGTATATATACATTAAATATCACCAGTTCTTGCTTTTTGTGCAAAGATTTCGAAGATTTGATTCCTATTTGAAGATAGTTAAAAATCTGACACATCTTGTATTCTGAAATAAACGTTCCATTTATTGTTCATTTCTATCTTGGTAAATACAGCTTCAATGTCGATACTTTTATGACACACCTTGTATTCTAAAAAATAACGTTTCATTCATTGTTCATTTCTATCTTGGTAAATACAGCTTCAATTTCGATACTTTTATGACACACCTCGTATTCTTAAAAAAATGAATGTTCCATTCATTGTTCATTTCTATCTTGGTAAATACAGCTTCAAACTCGGCACTTTTATGACACACATTGTATTCTGAAAAAATTGACTTTCCATTCATTGTTCATTTCTATCTCGGTAAATACAGCTTCAAACTCGGCACTTCTATGACACACCTTGTATTCGGAAAAAATAATTATCGTTCCATTCATTGTTCATTTCTATCTTGGTAAATACAGCTTCAATTTCGATACTTTTATGACACACCCTGTATTCTAAAAAAATGAAGGTTCCATTCATTGTTCATTTCTATCTTGATAAATACAGTTTCAATCTGGATACTTTTATGACACACCTTGTATTTTGAAAAATAATGAACGTTCCCTTCATTTTTAATCTCTATCTTGATAAATACAATTCAATCTCGATACTTTTATGACACACCTTGTATATATACATTAAATATCACCAGTTCTTGCTTTTTGTGCAAAGATTTCGAAGATTTGATTCCTATTTGAAGGCATTTAAAAATTAAAATATACATAGTAATAGAGTTGCATTTCTACTTAAAAACCTCCAGCATTTGTCAATCTCAAATGTTAAAAAATCAATACATCATGCCCCCCCCCCCACTACCTTGGCGACGCTGGGTATACGCTTCTAGTAAATATAGAGAGAGCATTTGGTGTGTATGTATGTATGTACGTTTCATAGTCGGTTCATCGGCGACTAAACCGGTAACCCCACAGATTTTACATGATGAGGAGGGTGGCAAGAGAACCTGCAGGACGAAAACCAAACCTGTTCAAAGGGCGGAGGAAGCTATTAGCTCAACGGCCATCTAGGACATTTTTGTTGGGAGTGTTGCACCCCTTATTCCTTGTTAGGTTATCCATCTAGGAGAAAGACAACTCTGATTTAACACCTGCGATTGACATGATTACCAGTTATCTCGCTTAGGCTTGTCACTGGACAATAATCATGAAAATTTAGAGAGTGGTATTCGTGTTGTACAAGCGTTTACCACTATAATATCATGATGTATAAAGTTTTATAAAAGGGGAAAAAAGGTTGATTATGAAAATAAATTAACACTTTGGTTTTATTTTTTTTAAACTGAAGAAGTTAGATTTTACTCATTATTTTTAACTTATTAATTTTTTACTCATTATTTTAACTTATTAATTTTTTGCTCATTATTTTTCACTTATTAATTTTTTACTCATTATTTTTAACTTATTATTGTTGTTTGATCACAACTCTATTTGACCATATGCTGTTGGTTTGAACAACACCAACTAAGCTCTACTGACTGCTGCCCAAAACAGCTGGTATTTATGGAACTCAAGAATAGTCCATTCATGTATTTGGGTGATTCCATTCCTTGAGTCCTGATTGGCTACTTGGTTTCTATGATGTTATGATGCTTCATAAATACTCTGGCATTCTGCAGTAGGCATGCAACAAGGTAAGATCCATATTGGGTTACGGATTCCTTGTTGCCTTGTCTTACCAATTCGATGGTAATTGGAACTCTTCTACCAGTATGATGTTTATTCTACAAGCATATTACCCACTATGCCATGGGGATTTCTCCCACCCTCGCGATAACACAAGTTACATAAACAAATTTAATGGTGGTATATGCCAGTGTCATTTGCTTCAAGTCATTTACTTCTTGTCTGTTTATTGGGGGGAAAAAATAACCTCCCTTTTTTCAATTAAAAGTATTAAAATTAAAACTGTTTTGGTGTTGTATTTTTACACTCACACACACACACATACGCATATATATATATATATATATATATATATATATATATATATATATATATATATATATTGATAGTATACTTTGGTATAGTCATAAGTAAATAGTGGTGAATATCAAGAGTTGAACAGATGTCGCAAGTGAAAGACAACAGAAATTAAATAAGAACACATATAAAAAAGATTACACTTATTTTGATTATATTTGTTGTGAGGTTTTAAGAACAAAACGACGGGTAATAAATGTATTAACAAAAG
>CM042174.1:41911402-41921402 GCA_023376005.1 Doryteuthis pealeii | reverse complement strand
CCAGAAATAAAAAATCCTATTTCATTCTCAAACTTTGTAAAAGCATAATTTGGATTTTTTTACAGAAATAATGACCCCCACCCCGCTCCTTGAGTTGGAGGGGGATTTATATATTGTATCCATCCAATCCATGAAGAGAAATATAGTAGATCGATCTAAACTAGCCGTCAAACGTAGGGTCAGGTTTATAGGCTCAAATCAAAGATTTATTGCCTGATGTCAGGGGAATGCCGACGGAACTGGAAATATTTGTCACTGTTGACACTGTAGTGTCATTTACCTAGAATATCCATATGTTAAACCGACACAGGGGGGAAGGAAATGGTTACATTTCGATTTGCCAACCCAGAATGATTGTCCTAATATATGGCACCAGCCGAGAAGAATTTTTTTTTTTTTGCATTTTGAGTTTGGGGTATACCTTAAAGGCCTGTCGGCAAAGAGACACCCCAATTCCCGCCAATTCCAGCTCAACCATCTAATAGATGATCTCAAGCCTTAGGCAGATTGGAAAATAAACATTCCTATCTAAAAAAGTGCCAAAAACCGCACCAGTCAGCCAGTCTAGAAATCCTCAAAATATTAAATGAAATAAAATGAAACTTTATTCATTATTTAATTCGTACTTTACCCATGATTCACACAATTTCACAAAAATACATATTATTGACACCCCCCTCCACACCTATATATATATATATATATATATATATATATATATATATATATGACCATGGCTTACTAATATTATACGACCCCACATGATACATTAAGAGGAAAAAATAACAGGCCGATTGGCCTGATAGTCAATCTGTAGGTTTAGGCTGGAAAGTGTTCTTTTTTTTCTTCAGAAATGTAATATGAAAAGATTAACCATTTTTGTAAACAAATTATCGCGAAAAACTTTTTAAAAATAAATATTTAAATACAAAAAGTTATGCGTTAGTAATTTTACCAAACTAGCGTCTTAGGCAAAACAGACCGTATACGTGATTGAAAAGCATAAAAACAAGGTAAATCACAGCCGTTTATAATTCGTAGATTAGTGAAAGACAAAGTATAAATAACGTATTTTAATTTTGAAAAGAATTAAGATTAAAATAAAATAATAACTAATAAATTCTAGCGGTATTATTTTATTATTTTCTGTTAAATTTTTAAAGTTACCTTCCTTTCTGCGTCAAGTTTATAAGCGACCCAGAATGAGTTAAAATATAATCGGCCTGTTATTTTTTGCCTCTTACTGTATCATATGGGGCCCATATCACACAAACCATCCGTGTAAGGCAAACAAAACACGCTGGGCACTGGTGGAAAAGCAAGGATGAACTCATTAGTGACGTTCTTCTGTGAAAGCCATCACATGGTCACGCTAGAGTAGGCCGTCCAGCAGAGATGTACATGGACCAGCTCTTCGCGGATACTGGATGCTGCACAGAGGACGCCCCAGAAGCGATGAATGATAGGGGCGAGTGGTGGAAGAATGTCATGGATATCCGTACTGCAAGCGCGACATGACTACTACAACTACAAAGTGTTTAAATCTAAACATGTTC
Organism: Doryteuthis pealeii; assembly: GCA_023376005.1. NCBI lineage: Eukaryota > Metazoa > Mollusca > Cephalopoda > Myopsida > Loliginidae > Doryteuthis > Doryteuthis pealeii. Next base: position 41,919,846 of record CM042174.1, on the reverse strand, counting down.
CCAACTCGATGATAAATCTCGTCCTCCTTTCTGAAATTTCAAATAGACCAATCAGTGGCAAAGCAGACATAATTGAATTCTTCCAGATTCTCTAACGTTGTAATCGGCTTTTTTCAAATTATGCTTTCACTTACTCGTTACTGCCGAGGCTATAATTTCTTCTCATTCTTTATTTTCCATCTTCTACTCTTTCTTCTCCTTTTCTTCTTCAAAGAATTACCAAATCTTATTCTCTTCTTCTTCTTCTTCTTCTTCTTCTTCTTCTTCTTCTTCTTCTTCTTTTCATTTTTTTTCTTCTTCTTTTTTAGATTCTCTTTCTACTTTTTCGTCTTATTTTTTCTTCTTCTTTTCATCCTTCTTCTTCTTCTTTTTCGTCTTTCAGATTTTTCTTCTCCTTCTTTTAATTTTTCTTTCTACTTCTTCTCTTCTTATTCTTCTTCTTCTTCTTCTTCTTCTTCTTCTTCTTCTTCTTCTTCTTCTTCTTCTTCTTCTTCTTCTTTCTTCTTCTTCTTCTTCTTCTTCTTCTTCTTCTTCTTCTTCTTCTTCTCTTCTTCTTCTTCTTCTTCTTCTTCTTCTTCTTCTTCTTCTTCTTCTTCTTCTTCTTCTTCTTCTTCTTCTTCTTCTCTTCTTCTTCTTCTTCTTCTTCTTCTTCTTCTTCTTCTTCTTCTTCTTTTCTTCTTCTTCTTCTTCTTCTTTTCTTCTTCTTCTTCTTTCTTCTTCTTCTTCTTTCTTCTTCTTCTTCTTCTTCTTCTTCTTCTTCTTCTTCTTCTTCTTCTTCTTCTTCTTCTTCTTCTTCTTCTTCTTCTACAACAAGTGTTTAAATCTAAACATGTTCCCAGCCAGATAATAAATCTATTCGGGGTTCTAAAATTTCCAAATCGACCAATCAGCGGGCAAAGCAGACCGACGTAAATTCTTCCATATTCTCGAATATTGTAATAATCGGCTTGAAAGAAGAAGAAGAAGAAGAAATCGGTCAAATATGGCCGGCAGTGATGGAGGATTTGCATCTCCGCCCGCATCAGATCATCAAACATCGGATGATGAGAAACTGAAAAGTAAATTAAATCTTCAAAGTAGATTTACGATTAGTAAACAATCGAACATTTCATATAGACTATATATATATATATATATATATATATATATATATATATATATATCCCTCACTCCCTCTCTCTCTTTCTCCCCCCTCTCTCTCTCTCTCTCTCTCTCTCTCTCTCTCTCTTACTATATTATATATATATATATGTATGTGTATATATGTATTTTTTGGTTATTATTATTGTTGTTACTATATCAAGCAATGGCAATACTTGAATAAGAGTTTGCTGCCATTATATATGTAAATATGTATATATTACATATACATATTTTTTTTACTCTCTCTGTCTCTCTGTCTCTGTCTCTGTCTGTGTCTCTCTCTCTCTCTCTCTCTCTCTCTATATATATATATATATAATATATATATATATGTGTGTGTGTGTGTGTGTGTATTTTGGCAGCATTCTTTCATTTATACATGTAGAATTAAACAAAAGGCACAGTCTCTGTTTAACAATTTTATTTTTGATCTTTTTAGTATTTGGAGTTTTTCTTTATTTTTTTCTTTGTGTAGAATGTGTGTATTTTCCGTTATATGTTATATATATATGTCCCTCTCTCTTTCCCTCTCTCTCTCTCCTCTCCCCCTCTCTCTCTCTCTCTCTCTCTCTCTCTCTCTCTCTCTCTCTCTCTCTCTCTCTTACTATACATATATATATATACGTGTGTATATGTATATATATGTAAATATGTATATATATACATATACATATTTTTTCACTCTCTCTGTCTCTCTCTTTCTATATATCTCTCTCTGTCTCTCTCTCACTCTCTCTCTATATATATCTCCCTATATATATATATATATATATATATATATATATATATATATATATATATATTTCTTCCTTTCTTTCTCTCCCTCATTCTCTCTCTTTCTCCCTCCTCTCTCTGTCTCTGTCTCTCTGTCTCTGTCTCTGTGTCTCTCTTTCTCTCTCTCTCGCTCTCTCTCTCTCTCTCTCTCTCTCTATATATATATATATATATATATATATATATATATATATATATATATATATGATATTATTTTAACGATACAGTGGAACCTTGGTTGTCAATTTTATTTCTTTCCAAAATTCTGTTCGAGACAGTTTGTTAGTGATATAGAAATCTGATTTCACTGACAAGTTAAAGCAACATTTCTTCCAACCCGTCGTCGTATCAGTACTGATGTATGGCTGTACCACTTGGACCCTAGTGAAGTGCATAGACAATAAACTAGATGGGAGCTGCACAAGAATGCTGCGTAAGATCATTAACAAATAGTTGAAACAAAACACCACGAGAAACCAACTGTACGGCCACTTGCCCCCAATCAGACCTTCCGAGTGAGGTGGAAAAGACATGCTGGATACTGCTGAAGAAGCAAGCACGGGCTCATAACTGACATTCTCCTGTGGAAGCTAACACACGGGCACGCCACTGTGGGCTGACTATATTGGCCAAGATCTGCACCGCCCTGTCGGCTGAGGCGTTAGAATGCGCTGACTGCAAAGGAGTAACGACTCCCCCAAATGGGGCCATCTGTTGGCCCTGAGTGGCAACCCATGATGCTTACGGATGGAATCCAGGTGGATGAGCAGTCCATGACCTGCAACACTCCACTTAGCCCCTTACTTAGGCTAGACGGACGGTCGAGAGGCCCCCTTCTGATTAATCGGCTGGTCACGTCAAGCCCTAGCAACTATATGATTGCCCCAACCCTATTGCTCTTATTACAAGTCCGCTTTATCACATGGGTGCTAGAAGACACTGGCTGAGGGTCCTGTTGTCATGGGAATGACATTAAACTCTATCCTGATGGTGAGGTTCCAGTTCTGAAGGTCAGGGGAATGTGGAACACTCGTTCATCACCATTGCTACATGGTCCACTCTGACCCGGAGTGGTAGTACCTGTTAGGTTCCCATCAATGAGTTGAATAGAAAAATGTATTTATAAAAAATTGAGTATCCATTAAGAATGAATTTATTTCACAACTTAGTCGGTATTAAATGACCCACCGAGGTTGATATGCTATAAAACAAAACAAACCATTATTAGTGGCTTGGATTTCCCCAACCCTATTGCCCTTATGGCAAGCTCCAACCCTTTTTATCATATGGGTGCTAGAAGGCGGTGGCTGAGTGTCTACATATTCTGTGATCGTCTAGTCTTCTTGTTGATCAGCCAACACCGCCATGTTGCTTTTTCAAAGCTTTTATTCTTCTCGACGCAACTCCCACCCATTAGCTTTTCTTGTGATGAGACAAATAAATAGCGCGCGGAGCCAACAGCCAAATCAAGAGACGTCTCTCTTACCCGAAGTCTCACTCTCAACTGACGATATAACTATATCTCACGTGATTTGCGGTTTTCCCGCATCTGGGGTCAAAGTAGCCCAACGGTCTGTAACTTTCTATTTGGGCTCCTTGTATTCTCGCCCCTGCAGAGTTACAGGGCGTTGCCAATAATCCTCTCTAACCATGAATTATGCAACACTAGCGCGACATGATGAGGAGGATATATATATATATATATATATATATATATATATATATATATATATATATATGTGTGTGTGTGTGTGTGTGTGTGTGTGTGTGTGTGTAAATTTAGATTATAAGAAAGTTCCCGAATCCGAAAAGAAGGTTCCCGAGTCCGAGAAGTTTACCGAGTCCGACAAGAAATACCTGAAGAAGGCCGGGGGCACATCGGCCGAAACGTTGTACAGATAACAATAAAGATGAGGACAATAGTCCGAATAACGCAGATAATACTAATCATCAAGCCTCATCTCAAACATTCAGAGAAATAAAACATAAATTAGCGCCACAGGTACAACATTTGTTTGTTTTTATTTCTACTGATTAAATGATATAATTCAATAATTAAAGATCAATCGATTTATGGGACTCTTCATAAGTAAGAGCAAAAAGTACGCAAGATTACCATGTTTAATTAACATACAAATTCCATAGACGAGCTTTGAATTTAATGCTTTTTTGAAAATTATTGTTTTGCAATTGTAAAGAAATTGAACCTTGAGATTTTTTTAAAAATCTTTCGGAAAAATTTAAAGAAACTTAAAAAGATGGCATTAATGGAACAAATTTCTAAAATAACATCTTAGTATAAAAGGGGCTGGGTTAGCTCAGTCGGTAGAACGTTCGGCTAGAAACCACAAGGTTCGAGTTCGATACCGGTCCTCGCCAACTCAGCGTATGTGTAGCACAGGATCTGTGCGGTAAAGTAAGGAGCTGATGGTAGGTGTGGCGCCCCACCTCATACGCCAAAACAATCTCCTTGTGAAAAGGGGATAGACTCCTTCGCTGGTTGGCTGATACTGACTTTAGGTCACCCCTGACGACTTTACTTATATTTTATAATGGAGATTGTGTGTTTTTCTGTCTGTAACCAAAATTATATTACTACTCAAGTCACAATTCCCTTAGTTATTTACTTCACATTCTCCACTTTTAATTTTTTTATTTAATTTTTCAATTATTGATAAAATTACTTTACATTATTAATACTATATATATATATATATATATATATATATATATATATATGTATATATGTATATATATTCACGTTCATGCTTACGTCATCATATGAGCTTCACCTTCCATTTTTGCACATGCATTGATCACCTCATTATTTTCTAAACAAACGCACATATAAAAATTAACGGTTAATAACATCATATTCACACATTCACTATACACTTAACGTCTTTCATTTTGTCCCTCACATAAACATTACTTAACAGTGTTCTGAAGATGGTACAATATACCGAAATGCTTAAGTATTGACACATAAAATTGTTTCCCCTAATCATAACATCACCTAAGGTGTTCTGACTTTTAATAAATACTTTTCTTCATAATATATCATTTTACATATGATATATATATATATATATATATATATATATATATATATAGCGAGAGAGAGAAGGGGGGACAGTGGCAGTGACAGAGACACAGAAACAAGACAGAGAGAGACAGTGAGGTAGATTAAATTACTTTTGATTGAAGTGATGTCTGAAACATTCACCTGTGAGACTCACTGGATGTATCGGGTAATTTCAATTCTTCTTACCGTTTTCCTTTTGTTTTATTGGAATTATAAGAACTGATTTCTTTTTCAAAACTTTTTTCTCTTGTGAATTTCAGATTTCATCAGAATCCAAATAATGCGACAAACCGAAAACATTCTTCCTTAGACAGTGATTCTTCAATATTCGTCATTTTGAATTTTATTCAAATTCTTTTTGACTGTAAGAAAAATTTATTTAACCAAATAAGATGTGAAACAAACGCCAAAAATATTAATCTTAAGAGCTTGTACGGAATTTGATAAACTCCTCAATGGTAGCTCTGTCTAGCTTATGTTTTATGAATTTTTCTTTCAGAAATGATATTTCTAACTGTCCCCTGTATGGTACAAGTAAATTTAGGCAAGTGGTAATGGTAGCTCTATCTAGCTTATGCATTACCATTTATTTTTCAGATATGATCACCGCCCTGTCGGCTGCGGCATTAGAATGCACCGATTGCACCTCTGCAGAGGGGTAAGACTCCCCCAATGGGGCCACCTGCTGGCCGTGGGTGGCGACCCGTGATGCTTAAGGATAGAGCCCAGGTGGATGAGCAGTTCATGACATGCAATACTCCACTTTGGCCCTTTCTTGGGCTGACGAGCGGTCTGAGAGGCCCCTTCCGATCAATCGGCTGGTCACGTCAAGCCCTAGCACCTATATGATTGCCCCAACCCTATTGCCCTTATGGCAAGCCCCAACCCTTTTTATCATATGGGTGCTAGAAGGCGGTGGCTGCGGGTCTACATGTCCTGGGAATGACGTTAAACTCTATCTGATGGTGAGGTTCCAGTTTTGGAGGTTTGGGGAATGTGGAGTAGCCCTTCATCACCATTGCTCCCTAGCCCACTCTGACCCGGAGTGGTAGTACCTGTTAGGGTCCCATCTATGGGTTAAATAGAAAAATGTATTCATAAAAAAAATGTATTATCCATTAAGAATTGATTTATTTCAAAACTTTATCGGTATTAAATGACCCACTGAGGTTGATATGCCATAAAACAAAACAAACCAAAGATATGATCAGTTACGACCATAGCTCGGATCTGTGCACACTGTGCTTTTGTGTTGAATTATTTATGAGCAGCCATTATTTATGAACGTGCCTGTAGTTAGAATTGGAATTAGGGACGTTAACTTAAAAATAACGGGTCCCAATGGAAAATTACCCGATTACGGTTAATAACCTTTCACCCCCTAAAAACGCGCCATACCTATGCGGAGATTAAGATAGTTTAGGTCAGCAGATGCGGCCCGAATTTCAAGGAGCGTAGCTCAGGGGTCCATCTCTCCTCGCGGTGGAATCACTATGGGTTAAGAAATAAAACTTGATCGAAACAAACAAGTTGTTGTGTTTGTTAATTAAATTATTAAAGAACCAATATCCAGCCCAGCACAACGAAGAAGAGGAAAATCAGCCCTAAATAGAAGTCAGCCCAATCAGTAAGAATGTCGACCGACGAGTTAGATGACCAGAACAAAGGAAACGGGAAGGAAAATCAAGTCCCAGCAGACAAAGTCAGCCCAAAGAAGAAAATGCTAGATGACCAAGATGAAGAATCAGAGCAGCATTGTAAAAAAATTCTCTCTCTCTCTCTCTCTCTCTTTCTCTCTCTCTCTCTTTCTTTCTTTCTTTCTTTCTCTCTCTCTCTTCCTTCTCTCTTTCTCTCTTTCTCTCTTCTCTCTCTCTTTTCTCTCTCTCTTTCTCTCCTTCTCTCTCTCTCTTTCTTTCACTCTTTCTCTTTCTCTCTCTCTTCTTTCTCTCTCTCTCTCTTTCTTTCTCTCGATTTTTTTCTCTATCTTTCTCTCTTTCTCTCTCTTTCTCTCGCTCTTTCTTTCTCTCTCTTTCACTCCCTCTCTCTCTCTCTCTTTCTCTCTCTCCCCCTCTCTCCCTCTTTCTCTTTTCCTCTCTTTCTCTTCTCTCTCTCTCTCTCTTTCTCTTTCTCTTTCTCTCTCTTTCTCTCTCTTTCTTTCTCTCTATCTCTCCCTCTTTTTCTTTCTCTCTCTTTTCTCTCTCTCTCTCTCTTCTCTCTCTCTCTCTCTCTTTCTCTCTCTCTCTCTCTCTTTCTCTCTCGCTCTTTCTCTTTCTCTCTCCCCTCCTCTTTCTCCCTCCTCTCTCTTTCCTCTTTCTCTTTCTCTCTCTTTCTCACTCTCTCCCCCCTCTCTCTCTCTCTCGCACACACACACACTCTACGTATCATATAACATCATCTTTTTACTTTAACAGCATATTGTGTGTTTTCAATTCTTTTATCTATACTTATACCGTCGGATTTATTTCCTTTCCCCTATATATATAAAGTGATCGGCTATCGTCACCCACAGAATGCGAAGGGGATTTTAACTGTTTTAATTCACACACACACACGCACACACACACACACACACACACACACACACATATATATATATATATATATATATATATATATATATATAAAGAAATCTTAGAAACGATATTATTAATCCATAAAAAATAAAGTAAACAGAGAAATTAGGAGACAAAAGCAATTTCAGTTAATAGCTAAACTTTCTGGCTTCATACCTCAAATTAATCAAAAGAATTCCTTTTAATTAATAATCGACATTCACTTCAATATGAATAAGAGTAAGAAAGAAAGAAAGAAAGAAAGAAAGAAAGAATGGGTGTATGGTTAATAACTGGGTGGGGAAAGAAAGAAAGAAAGAGACAGAAAGACAGAAAAGAAGTATGTTTAATAACTAAGTTAAACAAGAAAGAAAGAAAGAAAGAGACACAAAGCTCCCAGCAAAGAAATAAAGAAGGAAATGAAAAAAAATACTAGAAAAGAGGAATACATTACGACCTGAAGGAAAGAAAGAAGAAAAAAGAAAGATTAGGTACGAAGAATGAAAACCTGAGAGAAAGAAAGAAAGAAAGAAAGAAAGAAAGAGGCAACAAGCTCCGAGTGAAGAAATAACGAAGAAAATAAAGAAATATACGAAATAAGAAGAAGATTAGGAACAAAGAAGGAAAAGCTGAAAGAAAGAAAGAAAGAAAGTAAAGGAACCAATTATGACCGAATCATATGTATGCAATCTCTCTCTCTCTCTCTCTCTCTCTCTCTCTCTCTCTCTCTCTCTCTCTCTCTCTCTCTCTTTCGCACTAGATCGAAACACTGCAGCGTCGGCCAATAAACTTACCACTCAACTCATTTAAACCTGTGTTTTTTAAATTTTTCTTAATATACTACACACACACACACACACACACACATATATATATATATATATATATAT
>CM042174.1:41888902-41906402 GCA_023376005.1 Doryteuthis pealeii | reverse complement strand
CATGGGGAGATGAATCTACAAGTGATCGGACTGTACGAAGGTGGTTCCAGAAATTCCGCAGTGGAGATGAGAGTCTTGAAAATGAAGACGGACATGCAGTCTTGACAATGAACAATTGCGGGCAGTTGTTGAGCAAAATCCACGACAAAGTGTCAGAGAAATGCCTCAGACACTTGGTGTCAGCATTGCAACAGTTTCCCGCCATTTACAGAGCATTGGAAAGGTGAAAAAGCTCGATAAATGGGTTCCTCATGAGCTCAATGAGCACCAAAAACTTAGGCGGTTTGAAGTGTGCTCGATGCTCAGTTTGTGTAACACCAATGACCCCTTTCTTGACCGAATAGTCACTTGTGACGAAAAGTGGATCCTTTACCATTTACCTGAAATTTCACCTGAAATAAACAACAAATTCTATGTTAAAATGACATTTCAAAACCGAGCACTTCAATCGGCTATTAATTTTGTAACAACCTAATATACATATATATATATAGAGAGAGACAGACAGACAGACGGACAAGAGAGAGAGAGAGAGACAGAGAGACAGAGATAGATAGATAGATAGATAGATAGATAAAGATATTCACAGAGACTGGTTTGTTTTCTTTAAATGTGAAAGTCGATTAGCTGAAGCTTTTACTTTTTAATTCCTATAAATTCTCTCTGGTGTTTTTTGTTTGTATCAACATGTTTCAGCCGCTCTACACTTCACCCTTCTTCAGTAATCTGTCATCGGTATGAAGAATGAACTTATCATCAGTCGTATAGATTGAATAATGAGATATTTACCCAGTATTTGGTTGCTGCAGTATTTCATCTTTAAAACCTGAAAAGCCAATTGGCAGAACGTCTTTCGTTGAATTCAATTTATTTAGGGATTTTCTAAAATAGAATCTTTGTAAATATTTCTTCGATTTTGTTTGTTGATGTCCGGGTTGGCAATGGAATTAACAATCCATAGTTGGATTTGAAACACAAATCAACGGATCAGGGGTTGCTTTTTTGCTTTTTTTTTTTTTGCTTTTGTTTTTGTAATGTAATTATTGATTATTTATTTTTTAATTTTTTATTTTTTTCATTTTTTTCATTCCTTCCTTCTTTTATTTCTTCATTTCTTCATTCCTTCCTTCTTTCATTTCATCATTCCTTCCTTCTTTCATTTCTTCATTTCTTCATTCTTTCCTTCTTTTATTTTTTTATTTCTTCATTCCTTCCTTTCATTCCTTCATTTCTTCATTTCTTCCTTTTTACATTCTTCATTCCTTCCTTCTTTCATTTCTTCATTTTTATTCCTTCCTTCTCTTATTTCTGCATTTCTTCATTCCTTCATTCTTTCTTTGCTCCATTGCTCTCTTCCTTCCTTCCTTCCTTCCTTCCTTCCTTCCTTCCTTCCTTCCTTCTTTTTTCCTTCTTTTTTTCCTTCTTTTCTTCTTCCTTTGTTTTCATTTTTTTCGCTTTCCCTTTTGCTATTCCTTCTGACTCGTTCGTTCTTCATTTTTTTCTTGCTTTTCTTTCGTAGTTTATCACTTCTTTCTTTCTTTCTTTCTTTCTTGCACTGAATCTTACTATTTCTTTCTTTCTTTCATTCATTATTTCTATCATTCCCTCCTTTTTCCTCATGTTTTCTTCCTTCCCCGTGTCCCTTCATTCCTTTTTCTTTTCTTCTTTCCTTTTTCCTTATCTATTTATTTTTTCCTTCCTTCCTTCTTGTTACCTGTCTCTTTCTTTCTAACCTTCCTACAATTGTTTCTTTCTTTCTCTTCTTCCTTCTTTTTTTTATCCTTTCTTGTCATTCCCTTTTCCTTCCTTTTTTTCTTCCTTTTTTCCTTCTTTCTTTCATTCCTTTATTTTTCCTTTCTTTTTTTCTGTTCTTCATATTCTTCCTTTCTCTTTTTCTCTTTTTTCTTTCTTCCTTCTTTTTTGTATTTCCTTCCTTCTTTCCTTCGTTCTGTCACTCCTTCCGATCATTTTTCCTTTCTTCTTTCATTCCTTAATGTTTGACTTCTTCCGTTTGTTCTTTTTCATCTTTTCCATCATTATTCGTTTTTCTTTCTGTGTTTTTTTTTATTCCTTTGTCAACTCCCCACCCCTATTCAATTTCCCACACTTCATACTTCGACCCCTAACGCCAAAAAATGTGATTGATAGACGAGGCTATAAATACGTGCCAACGAAGAGGGGGAAAAAACCCCAAAAAAAACAAGAAAAAACAAACAAACAAAACAAACTAGAAAATAAATAAATAAATATACAAAACAAAATAATTAAAAGAATAAATAAAATAAAATGAATCTACCCTGATTTGACGCGGGAGAAACGGAAAGGGGCGAGGTTGAGAAAGAGCGCGAAAAAAAAAAGGCGCGGGAATCTGGTGCGAGTAAATAGATGACTGAAGTTAGATCCAACATAAATATTACAAGATGCAGGAAGTAATTTATCGTCTGATTCAATCAATCGAACGTTCACATAAATCACAACACTACAAGAGGGAGAAGAAAGAAAAAATGGCCAAAAAAAGGATCGAAGGTAAAAGCGTAAAAACAAGATGGCGAATTCTTTCTTAAGGAGAAAAAAGGAGGGTGGGGGCTAAAGGAAAAGGAAGCGGAAGTGGGAATAAAGATTTTTTTTTTTAAAAGGAGGGGTCGAATATGGAGAAAAGTAAAAGATCTTAATAATTTTGCGAAGTGCGACATCAAAGTGAATGTGGGACATTGGTTAAATAGGTTGAAATAAGGGAGAGAGAAACATCTCGGGAGAAATCCATGGCTTTGTGTCAGGTCTATTTGAACTGGGTTTTTTTTTTCAAACAGTTTGTCGGTCCTTTTTTCAGATCTAGCTATCTACCTATGTATGTATGAATGTATCTATCTATCTATCTATCTATCTATCTATCTATCTATCTATCTATCTATCTCAGTCTGCTTATATCTATAGATCTATCTCGTATCTATCTATCTATATCTATCTATCTCAGTCTGTTCGTATCTATCTATCTATCTATCTATCTGTCTGTCTGTCTGTCTGTCTATCTATCTCAGTCCGTTCATATCTATACATCTATTTATCTATCTACCTATCTATCTCAGTCTGTTCATATCTATCTATCTATATATCTATCTATCTATCTATCTATCTATCTATCTATCTATCCCAGTCTGTTCATATCTTTCTATCTATTTATCTATCTATCTGTCTGTCTGTATATCTATCTCTGTTCATATCTATCTCTGTTCATATCTATCTATCTATCTATCTATCTATCTGTCTGTCTATCTATCTCAGTCTGTTCATATCTATCTATCTATCTATCTATCTATCTATCTCAGTTTCTTTATTAATCTATCTACTTATATCAGTTTCCGTATCTATCTATCTATCTATTCATATATCTATTTATTTATCTATCTATCTCTATTCTTATCTATTGATCTTAGTCTATTCATATCTATCTATCTATCTATCTATCTATCTATATCTGTTCATATATATCTATCTATTTATCTATCTATCTATTTCTGTTCATATCTATCCATCTACCTATCTACCTATGTATGTATGAATGTATCTATCTATCTCAGTCTATTTATTCGCTCACCTTATCTATCTATCTATCTATCTATCAATCTATTCATCTATCTATTTATCTATCTATCTATCTCTATTCTTATGTATTGATCTTAGTCTATTCATATCTCTGTCCATATCTATCTATCTATCTATCTATCTATCTAACTATTTATATATATATATATATATATATATATATATATATATATATATATATATATATATTTGCGTTCATATCTATCTATCTTTATCTACCTCAATTTTTCATATCTATCTATCTACCCTTCTATCTATCTATCTATCTATCTATATGCACCTATCTATCTAGTTAGTTCATATCGATCTATCTATATGTGCCTATCTATATATCTATCTCTCTCTATCTCTCTCTCTCTCTCTATATCTTATATATATATATATATATATATTATATATATATATATATACATATGTGTGTGTGTGTGTATATATATATACATATATATAACTATCTATCTATCTATCTATCTATATATATATATATATATATATATATATATATATATATATATATAGTTAGATATATTTGAACATACTGTGATAGATAGATCAGCAGACTTAGATAGATAGATAGATAGATAGATAGATAGATATGAACAGAATGAGATAGATAGATAGATAGGAATAGAATGAGATAGATAGATAGGAACAGAATAAGATAGATAGATAGATAGATAGGAACAGAATGAGATGGATAGATAGATAGATAGGAACAGAATGAGATAGATAGATAGATAGATTGATAGATAGATAGATAGATAGATAGATAGATAGATAGATATGAACAGACTGAGATAGATAGATAGATAGATAGATAGATAGATAGATATGAACAGACTGAGATAGATAGACTGACAGACAGACAGACAGACAGATAGATAGATAGATAGATAGATAGTTATGAACAGAATGGGATAGATAGATAGATAGGAATAGAATGAGATAGATAGATAGGAACAGAATAAGATAGATAGATAGATAGATAGGAACAGAATGAGATGGATAGATAGATAGGAACAGAATGAGATAGATAGATAGATAGATATGAACAGAATGAGATAGATAGATAGATAGATAGATATGAACAGACTGAGATAGATAGACTGACAGACAGACAGACTGACAGACAGACAGATAGATAGATAGATAGATAGATATGAACAGACTGAGATAGATAGACAGATAGATAGATATACTGACAGACAGACAGATAGATAGATAGATAGATAGATAGATAGATAGATAGACATATGCGTACAGATTGTGATCATGGGAACCTGTTGAGAATGTATATTTCAAAGTCAAGGGATGTTACTTATTTGTGGTAAGACCTTTTCCTATAATGAGTCAATCGGTTGATGATCTCATTCCCTCAGAATTTCTTGCAAACTTTCATACAACTAATGTGTGTTTCTTGTTAATAGATAATTCATTTACCAGGTTCATCGTAATATACAGTGTCAGGATTGAGCACCGGTTTAGCCCGACACTATAATCGATATTAATCGCTCCTCATTACAATTTATCTGACTCTCTTTATTTTCTGTGAACAGGTGATGCCCGCCATTATGTCATAATTAACAATGGACGCGTCAATATATATATATAATATATATATATATATATATATGAGAGTAAGTAAATAAACAATGTGTTTATTTGATATAGCTTTTTAGCCGACAATTGTTGAAGGATATGTGCTTAATTGAAGTCATACCTAATTTTGAAAATTAATTAGTTAATAATTAATGAAATTTAGGCGGGCATATATGTTCAAATGTAAGGCTAAACAAATCGAGAAAATGTCAATCCCTGAATATACACTTCGACCTATTAGGTCTCATCAGCAAGGTTATAGACATGGGAATATATATGTGTTCAAAGAAAATGCTGAATAGAAAATAGATTTTATTTTACTAACACATGTTTCGGCCAGGAGTTTATCCATGCACACATGTACTGTATCTATTATTATTTTAAATACAAAATAAAATAATAATAATAATAGAAAACTACAAAATCTTTGAGTATACAAGGAATCACGGCCTTCGTCAGAGTCAATTCTTTGGTGTTTGAAATCAAAGCGGTTAAAATATGGAGAATTTCTGAAATGTTCGAAAAAATAATTTTTTTTAAATTGATTGAAGAAAACGTTCCTCGGTAATAGAGAATAGTGATGTTGAAGTGATTTAAAATAATAATAGATAGAGTGCATGTGTGCATGGATAAACTCCTGGCCGAAACAAGTGTCAGTAAAATAAAATCTATTTAATCCATTCAGCATTTTCTTCCCTTTGTTTATTTTTCCTTTCAACATACCGTCGGATTCGCTTCAATTTTCAAATTATATATATATATATATATATATATATATATATATATATATATATATATATATGTATGTGTGTGTGTGTGTGTGTGTATGTGTAATATTATATGTGTGTATATAATATTCATATTATATATATGGTCAATTTCTTAAGCTGAGATTACCAGGTGTGAATTCAGAATTTATCCTTCTCCTAGACTGGTTAAAGAGACCAGTCTGTCCTACTATTTACCCATAGATGGCGGGAAAGTACACACACACACACACACACACACACATATATATATATATATATATATATATATATATATGGTAAGGATAAAGGAAAAATGGACTAAAATGAATAACTCAAAAGAAATAGATGTGGAGACATATTTCGTTCTGCGTTGAGCGGTACTTCTTCAGTCACTTTATTAAAGCATTGTACATACAATGTGCATTTATAGAAGAGAAAGTGAGTGGGTGGGGGAGAGTTTGTTGAGTAATTAAGGATGGAAGGGAATGGTTTGTGAGGATTTGCTTGGTCAGAGGACATCTATCATGGAAAGTAGAGTGGGAAAGATCAAAAGATTGGGATTTTCCGGGGTGATTTACTCCAACCCTCCTATCTATCTATCTATCTCTCTCTCTCTCTCTCTCTATATATATATATATATATATATATGTAATATATATATATATATTATATATATATATTTGTGAATAAAAAAGCCTTAAATACCATGGGTATCGTGATTATGGACCATTTCCACTCGTGGGTATCTGGGGCCCACTGAGCTTCGTCAGACCACCTTTTTATTTCATTCAGACTGTCTTAATAAAATAAAAAAAAACGTTGTTTTTACCCACGAGTGGAAATGGTCCATAATCACGATACCCATGGTATTTAAGGCCTTTTTATTCTCAAATAAATTTGCTCTGTTTTATAAGTATTAAACATTGAGCTCTCCTACGGAACCTGAACTCTACACCAAACAACTGGTAGAGAAAAGGACCAGCTTAGAATCACCTTGTACCAAGAAACTTGGTACCCCAACAAAGAATATCTATCTCTCTCTCTCTCTCTCTATATATATATATATATATATATATATATATAAATCGGTATATTTAGGAATCATCTTTTCATTGAAACAAATTTGTTTAAAGATAATTGCATCCTTATCCTTGTTGGCATCAGCCGGACAGCGAGGGAGTCTAAACCCTTTTCACAAGCGCCAGACCAGAGGGATTGTTTCTTTTTCTGAGGTGGGGTGCTCCATCTACCTTCAGCTCTCCATTTTACACAACATCTGTGCTAATCATACAGCATTGAACCTTGAACATTTTTGATTCCTCAACTGTTGCTCTACCAACTGAGCTAAAGCAGCCCCTATTCAAAGCAAATAAGCTATCAAAATATTGTAAAACATTTGACTACACTTGTATTTTCTTTCGTTTGAATTTTAAATTGTTTTTCTTATCGCAACCACACTCGGAACATTAATCTACGTCAATGTGAAAAACAACACAGCTCGGAATTAATTAGTTCATTAATTGTGGATTCCATTAGTGAATTTCTTCCCCATTTTTCCCTATCGCAGCCGCCAAATGGCGGCAAATAATGGTACATGGAACTTCTTCGAGAATTGAAGAAAGAACGCGATTCTTTTCATTCCAACAATTTCTTCTGATTGATTAATGATATTAGCAAATATCCTTCGATGTTCGATTGGAATCGTCTCACCCCCACCACACCCACAAGTCTTGTGATATCCTCGCGTTGGATACTAGGTAAGTAAAGCAAAGTCGTCGGGGCGGCCTAATGTCGGTATCAGCCAGACAGCGAGGGAGTCCACCCCTTTTCACTAGTGCTAGACCAAGGGGATTATTTTAGCGTCTGAGGTGGAGCACCACATCTACCATTAGCTCTTCACTTTACCGCACAGATCCCTGTGCTACTCGTACGCTGAGTTGACAAGGGCCGGTATCGAAACAGGAGCCTTGTGGTTCCTAGCCGAACGCTCTACCGACTGAGCTAAACCAGCCCTTAGACATGTGTAAATATTTCAATACACACACAACACACACACACACACACACACACACATATATATAATATATATATATATATATATATATATATATTATATAGGAGAATAGATGCTTAATTGAAGTCATACCTAATTGAAATTAATTAGTTGATAATTAATGAATAGGCGTGCATATCTGTTTAAAAGTTTAGGGTCTGAAGTGGAGCGCCACACCTACCATTAGCTCCTCACTTTACCGCACAGATCCCTGTGCTACTCGTACGCTGAGTTGGCAAGGGCAGATAAATGCCTTTACATTTGAACAGATATGTTCGCCTAATTCATTAATTATTAACTGATTAGGTATGACTTCAATTAAGCACTTATTCTCCCAAATTGTCCGCTATCGCCATCTCAAATAATAGCTTGTTTGTTTACTTTCATATATATATATATATATATATGTGTGTGTGTGTGTGTGTGTGTGTGTGTGTGGTGTCTGTATGTATACATATGAGTATAAAGTAAAGTCGCCGGAGTGACCTAAAGTCGGTATCAGCCAATCAGCTAAGGAGTCTATCTCCTTTTCACTAGCGCTAGACCAAGGAGATTGTTTGTGCATCTGGAGCGAAGTGCCACTCCTACCATCAGCTCCTTACTTTACCACAAATATCCATGTGGTACTTATAGGCTGAGTTGGCGAGAGCCAGTATCGAACCAGGAACCTTGTGGTATCCAGCCGGACACTCTACCGACTGAGCTAAACCGGCCATATAAGTATGGATATGTGCAAATATGTGTGTGTAGGTGTACGAGAGTGCATGTATTTTCATAAAAAAGACATATATATAATATATATATTATATATATATATGCTCCGTAATATATTATATATATATATATTATATATATATATAATATATATATTTACTTCCACATCTGCGGATTTTCACATTATTCCTCGTACAAAACATTAGTGTCACGGTATGCTTCTCTGATGAGACGTGACCGAAAAAAAGATATCTTTTTCAGAGGGGGAAAAAAATTGTGAAATTGTATTTATTATAACATCTCACAATGCACACGCTTTTTAAAACCATTTTCAAATTTTGCTCGTACCACAATCTATTCATATATATATATATATATATATATATAATGAATCCATATTTTGATTATTAATGTCTCCACCAACCGATTTAATTTCCGTTTGCTCCCCCCCCCCGTTTTCCATTCCACTACACCCATTCCCGCTTTTTTCATCCTTCCCGTCTGATCTCCGATTTTCAAAACTTGCTACTTCATAAAATGGCCGTATCGTATTTCACGTCTTTTGTTTTCGACTCTGTTAAATTAGCAGCAAAAATAAAATTGAAGAAAAGAAATCTAAATAAAATCGCTAGAATAAAAGAAAATTTGCTTTAGTTCGCCTTTTTCGTTTCATTTCTCTTTTTTAAGTGTCTTATAGCTTTCACGATACATTTTCATCTGGTGAAGAATGAAATATTGCGAGAAATTTCCGATGAAACAAAACCGAAAGAGTAAACACCGCGGACAAATCTAACAAAACAAAAAGAAATCATCGCATCGTGTTAATGGCGCCTATCAGTGTTCCGTTTCCGTTTTGGACATCTTGATTTATTTTGAACCGTTTTTAACAGTTTTGTTTGTTTGTTTGTTTTTTGTTGTTGTTTTTTTTTGTTTCTTTGTTTTTTGTTGTTCTTTTTTGCTTTTTTAAAATTTTTTTTTTTTTAGTTTTTAGTTTTTTTATATGCACTTATGTTATATACCGCTTAACATCGGGTATATAAATGGCGGGAATTAGAGATTGAAAAGATGAGGGGGGGTGATAGATTGGTTCTTACTCCTTTTCTGCTTAATTCCTCGGCCGCCATATCTCTAGGGTTGATACTTACTCTGTTGGGTTTTGTTGATGGGATTTCTTTAGGGGCTTCATTTCTTCTCTGAAACTTTGTAAAGCAAAACTTTGTTGTTTTCTTTATAGATTTCATCAAAACAAGCCCAGCCCAAAATCGTGCAACGTCACCGCCGACAAATCTAACAAAAAATGGCGCCCATCACGGCTCCGTTTCAGTTTCAGATATTTTGATTCATATTTAGCCGTTTTAAAAAAATTATTTGGGGGGAGGATTGTTCTTGCTTCGTTTTTTTTTTTTTTTGTTTTGTTTTTGTTTGTTTTTACATGCACTTGTGTTATATATCCCCTAGCAACGGTTATATAATTGATAATAAAAATGAGACCGTCCAAATCATCCATGCTGAAATACAAAAATGCAAATCCTGATTATCTGGAGTTGCTTATGCACCGAATTCTTATTCCCTGTGTGTGTCGTCACCTCAGCTAAATAATGGACCATTCCATGGTTATTATTAAGAAGGAAAGGTAAGAAAATAGACATACTTTAGAGAAAAAATGTTATAAGAAAGAGAATCGGGGAAAGATGAAGAGAGGGGGTGAGTGCGTGGAAGAGATCTAATCTGTTTCAATTAAACATGAAGAAAGAAAAATAGTAAGGAAGAGAGAGAGAGAGAGAGAGAGAGAGAGAGAGGGGGAAGAGAAAAGAGAAGAGAAAGAGAGAGAGAGATTGATGAGATGAGAGCATGATAGATTGGTTCTTACTTATTTGATGGCATATAAGACGTACCCCCATTTCAGCAGGTGAAAAATGTAAAATCGTCAAATTATTAAACGAGTAAGAAAAAAAAAAAAAGAAAAAAAAAAAGACAATTTGAAATGGAAACAGTTCCGATAACTTTAAATATTATATTAGAATAAAACAATTTATATATAAATATATAACGCCGGGCATCTATTTATTGAAACAATGAGGATTGTCTAACATTGCATGCTCACATTTTGAGTATATTTATTCTATGTTATGACGTTGGATTATGTGTTGTGTAAGGTGACGTAAGCAGTGACGTAATTTTTGTTACAGACAAAAACCGGAAGCGAATCTCCATTATTAATAGATGTCATTAATGATGTTACATAGAAAAAGCAAAATTATTTATTTAAAGCTTACCTTCCTGATAAAAATTTAATGTCTAAATTTATACATGCTTTTTACTGAATATCAAGGTTCTTGCATGTACATGTCACTGTTTACTATTAAGCAAACTTTTTTATGTGCTGTTTTCTGACAAAAATTTGTATATTAGGTGTATTTAAGCATATATTGCTGAAGATAGTCTACCTGTGCATTACACAAGCAGAAACATAGCTGTATAAAAGCAATTTGGCAGTACAGGCAAGCAATAAGCATATACAAGACATCTCAATAGCAGGAAATAATAATAATGATAATGATAAAATTGATAATAATAAAACTTCAAAATTCACCTACGATGTATAAGACGCAGGGCAATTTTTTAGCCAAAATCTTTGGAAAAAAGTGCGTCCTGTATGCCCTCAAATACGGTACTTCTTGTCTTTTGGGGTTGATTTCTTCTCTCTTCTCTGTTCTTTGTAAAACAATACCTTGTCGTTTACTTTATAGCTTTTATTAAAACAACCCCAGCCCAAAACCGTGCGGTGAGAAGATATATCTTGAGAGCCGACGTAACCGGGGATAAATCTAACAGAAAGTCATCGCATAGCGTAAATGGCGCCCATCAGTGTTCCGTTATTATTTGTTTTCTTGTTAGTATAGTATTTAATTCTGAGACTAACAGCAACAAATAAATAAATTTAAACTTAGTTTAATTCTAACAATTTATTAAAGAGCAAATAAAACAATGACTAATAATGTAAAGTCCTTCCTGTGTATAGAGTCAAGTTTGAGAGACCGATGCAATAGAGAAGATATCTTAGGGATTACTCGGAGAGAATTTCTGGTCGATACCTCGTCGGGAGCTGGTCCGGGATGTATCTGAATGTTTTGTTATATTTCGCCAAATTTTCTGGGATCATCACGTGATTGGTATATCCAATCACTGTAAGCCTATCCCTTATTTAAAACCACTTACACGAATACGCATTTTACTGACCCAATATTTGCTTTTTAGTTGTTTTTTACCCCTTAACATCGGATATATATATATATATATATATATATATATATATATATATTTAGTAAATGAAGAAAAACTCTAAACTTGCTTCATTACAATAATTTATTTCAACCGTATTAATACGGCATCTTCAGGTAATCACAAGAACGTGACTCTTACCCGAGTAAGAGTCATGTTCTTGTGATTACCTGAAGATGCGTATTAATACGGTTGAAATAATTATTGTAATGAAGCAAGTTTAGAGTTTTTCTTCATTTACTAAATTTCTTGCTCTGTCCTGTTACTCACTGGTATTAGGCACATTGAGCTCTCCTTATGGTCTACCTGCATCAGCTTGGTTAAACCACACATGGAAAGACCCTAACTACGGAAAAAAAAAATATATGTAAGATTTTGGATGTTTGTTTTTAGAAGCATTGTTGAATAAAGTATATATTATTATTTATATTTTGCTTGAAGGCAATTACAATGCGTATATCGTATAAAATTCGATAATTATAGAAAATAATCATGACAAGCGAACCTCGGCAAACAATTGTGCCATTCGTAGAACACCGTACAGACTGTTTCGACTTTATCATTATCATTGACAGGCTAATTTCGCAGGGATTGTGTGGTGCGTATCGGTAGCCGAACAGTGAGGTCTCTGACTCTGCCTGCTGGACTCCAGGTTTCGATTTCGATTTCTATCGGAGGGAAATCGTTAGTATACATCGCTGATAAGACTTAATAAAGTTGAAACAGTCTGTACGATGTTCTATGCGCCGCACATTTGTTTGTCGAGTTCGCTTGTCAAGATTATTTTCTATAATTATCGAATTTCATACGATATACGCATTGTAATTGCCTTCAAGCAAAATATAAATAATAATAATAATATATATATATATATATATATATATATATATATATATATATATATGCATCCCAAATCTGTAGAGCTCTCTGGGGGCGACATAAATTATCTTTCACCGCCAGCATAACGCAATGATCGTCTGTTTACAGACTGGATCTCTCTGGTGATCGTAAAAAATATATAAACAAATATATGTATTAAATAGTTTAAACACCGCTCCTTAAACAGCAGGTTTCAATTGGCTGAATGGTTAACGGATCGAGCTGATGAAAAGTCAGTCGGATTTCGCTCCCGGTCAGAGGTAGTTGTTGTGTTTAGCCACACTGAAGAGACGTGAAACGTAGAAACACTGTGTCTGTAGATGACTTATATATATATATATAGTCATCCACAGACACATGTTTCAACTTATCAAGTCTCTTCAGTGTGGCTAGACATTTGTAAGCTACCTACAGCCGGAATGGAAATCCGATCGGTTGGGTGTCAGTCCGACACCTTAACCATTAGGCTGTCTTCACTTACAGAATGAGAAGGGATTTTAACTGTTTTCATACACACATCGCTTTGTGTGTAAAGGCCGCCATAGAGTGCTCCATTCCTATATATATATAATATATATATATGTGTGTGTGTGTGTATATATATTATATATATATATATATATATATTATGGACTCTCTCGTCGATTTTCGACGCATGAGGGTTCACACACACAATGAACGTCCAACTCAGTGATTTGTTTATAGTGGTGAAGGCTTGTGTTGGGCCATCCACACTTTTTGGCACAGTCGATAGGAAAGAATTGGTGCATCAAAGGTTGCCACAAACCCAATCAACGACCGACCTCAGGAATTTTGAATTCAGAGTTATCCCTCTCCTAGACTGGTTACCTACCCAAGGCTGAAGGACCCAGTCTGCCCTACTATTTAACCCATGGCTGGAGGGAGAATATATGGATTCATACCTTTCCCAAGGGTATTAGCGCTATGTGAAATGCCAACAGCTTCGTCTAGAAATTGAACTCGAATCGACGAGACCATTTCCCATATATATATATATATATATATATATATATATATATAGGGAGAGAGAGAAAGAGAGAGAGAGAGAGAGAGAGAGAGAGAGAGAGAGAGAGAGAGAGAGAGAGAGAGAGAAGTGGGAAACCAGGGGATGATAGATTGGTTTTGGATTCTTTTCTTACTGCCAATCAACAGCCCAAATACGTGGTTGGTAATCTATTTAATCGCTGATATTGACAGCCGTCCATTTGTACTTTATTCGATATTGACGAACGGACATGCAAGTCATTAAGGAACACCAAGGAACAACCAAAGGATCACATCCAATAATAAGGGACACCAAAGAGAAACCAAATGTTTTTTTTCACTAAAGATCGCGCTCTACTTAACACAAGGGATCTCCGCTGGACAGTGCTCTTGCTGGAAGCCTGAAGATGGCCACAAAATCGTAACACACTGATTTAGAGTCTGTGTATATAATAAATATGAAGGCATTGTGATTTGCTATGAGAGAATTATGAGATTAATGTGTACTTGTTATAGTTCGAGACGAGGTGAGACATATCAAAGTGGTTGTCCAATAATTAAGTGCCTGCCCACGGCTTTGAAAATGCGCGGGAAAAGTTCAAAGGTCATGTTATGTACCAACTTTGTAGATGGCGATGTCGTTGGATGCAGGTCAGAGGTCACACCTGCACACATCCGAGAAAGAGGCATTGATTGGCGGACTGAGAGTCACGAGGTTAAATCGGTTGATGAGAAACGGACAAAGAGAGAATTAACGGTCATTTCCTAGTTGAGTAACATGAGTGGCCCAGATAAAACAGAACCCAAATTATTTATTTATTTTCCCATTAAACTAACTCTAAACCCCAACTCTAACCCTAACCCTAACCCTAAACCCTAACCCTAACCCTTGTTGGACTTAAACTTCAAAAATTAAAATTAAAATCAAAATTATCAGTTTTATTACAAAATATGTGGGTTCTATTTTTTCTGAGTCACCCTGTAATATTATGTTACTCAACTAGGGGGTTAAGGTTAGGGTTAGGGTTTAGGGTTAGTTTAATGGTAGAATAAATAAATAAATTGGGTTCTGTTTTTTACTTGGTCACCCTGTAATATTATATTACTCAACTAGGGGGTTAGGGTTAGGGTTAGGGTTAGAGTTTAGGGTTAGGGTTAGGTTTGGGGTTTAGGGTTAGTTTAATGGGAAAATAAATAATTTAGGTTCTGTTTTTCTGGGTCACCCTGTAATATCATGTTACTCAACTAGGAGATAACCGAAATAAGTATTTGTATTGTATGCAGGGGCGTGTAGCGAGAGAGAGAGTCATGGAAATCCCTGCTGTCAGCACGATTTGATGATGATGATGATAATTATAGAAACTTGTACACTGCAGTCGAGAATCCAAGAAAAATCTCTATCACACACTTACTTATTGTACAAGCAATACTATACTCACCATCCAACTAATTGGCAGACAAGGCAGCAAACAAGCTGTAATTAATACAGTCCCTGTATTGCTTCAATGGATATTTATCTAGTACCATATCTGCACTGAGACCAGCAGTCAACCAGGACTCAAGGTATGATATCACACAGATGCACGTATATATAAAAGGATTACCTATTTAAATTATATATTAATTGGTTTCTATATAAAATTATTCATAGGATTGATTTTAATACGTTGGAGAAAATTATATTGATCAATAACAGCAAGTAATTATTTATTAAATTCGGTTTTATTAAAACCCCTATGCAAATTAACCACACCATATTTTATGTAAACTTTTATTTCTTAGTAACATACAAGACATATGGCAGAATTTTAAACGCACTAAAAACATGGGCTGTTTTGAGGCAAATCTGACTCAAATTTTCATATAGACATCAATAATAAATAAGATATTAACTATGAATTAAATACTAATGGATACCCAACTTCCAACTAGTTGGCAGACAAAGCAGCAATCAAGCTGTAATTCAATACAGTCCCTGCATTGCCGCAATGGATATTTATCTAGCACCATATCCACACTGAGACCAGCAGCCAACCAGGACTCGATGAATGAAATCGCACTGATGCAAGTATGGAATATTCTAGAATTCTATAAACATTGGTTTATTTACGAATTCTAATATATAGTTAGTTGTTGTTGTTCAACTCAACAGAGCGATAAGTTGATATTATCCTCGTATCCCGCTTATACAAGGTCAGGCACAAGGCCCTATTAACGTGAGATCACCCACAAGCTGAGTCTCATGGGTGACAGGTTGAAAGATTGCATTGCAACAGAGCGATGAGTCATTCAATTCAATACTTTGAATGAAGAATTCTGACAGAACTGAAAGAAATGCAGTCGAACAATTAAAAAAAAATAACGAGCGTGGGCCACATTATTATTGTGTTCAATAATTGCTAGGCAGAACGAAAAGATGTAAAACAAAATTTATCTTTTCATGTTATATTTATGGATGAGTGGTTTAAGATGCACAAAAACAAATTCAACCAACATATTTATTTTCAAAACATTATCAAAGAACGCAACATTAGCAAAAAGGTTTAGTGAGATTAAGCTAATACAACGAAAGTTTCTTTGACGGGTGATACTCAATTTAATAAAACTTTTTTTCTTCATTTTTTATAAAATTACATATTGTCGGATTTGATTTCAATTTTTTCCACACACACACACACACACACACACACATATATATATATATATATATATATATATATATATATATATATATATATATATAAGAGAGAGTTTTATAATTTGCTTGAAGCATTGTATTTATATTGGTTTGGAGGTTGGTTTTGAAGGCTATCACAATGCAGGTGTAAAGATAAAATAAGGTAACAATGGTGTTGTTTGTTAAACTGTGATTTATTCTTAATATTAATATTTCGAGATAAAATCTCTTCTTGCAGTAGTTTGGATGGCCTTAATTCTTTCTCTGATTTCCAAATCCTCCAGTCTTTTTACCAAGTTTATTGGGACCGTTCCAAGTGCACCAACTAAAATTGGTATCTTATTCCATAGCTTTTTCAGTTCTCAGGCAAGGTCCAGGTATTTGTCCATCTTTTTGTTTTCCTTCATATTCACCCTGTGATCTGCTGGAACCGTAAAATCCACCAGTTGACAAGTTCTTTCTTTTTTGTTAATCAACACCAGGTCTGGTCTTCTTGCTGGGATAAGGTGATCCGTTTTTATTTCAAAGTCCCAGAGAATTTTCTTCTTCTTCTTCTTCTTCATATATCATATTCATATATCATCATCTTAGATCTTACATCTTGCAAATTACTTTCTTTCAAATATTAACGATAAGATTATAACAGATTTGCACCTTATATTACGTAATACATATTACCTATTATGAATCTTACTTATCATTATTTTTTTTACTTTTCACCTGGTATCTGATATTTTTTACATATCATTATTTACCTTTTATCTTTTTATCTTTTTACTTTTTTATTTATTCATTTAATTTTTTCCCCTTCACTGTTGATGGCTGAGACACTGGGAGAAAAAAAAGGCATCAACATTTTCGCTGACAAAATAAGCCGCTTTGAATAAAGATAATTTTTCTGATCTCTCAGAAAATGCGTGCGGTGTAATGGTTATCATT
>CM042174.1:41878902-41883902 GCA_023376005.1 Doryteuthis pealeii | reverse complement strand
ATATGTCTGCTGTACCCAAGTGACAATACTCAAGTATTAGATATTCGTTCTTATTTCTTAATATAAGCATCTTCTTTCGGGGCAGGTTTAGCTCAGTCGTTAGAGCATCTACCTTGGCAACCACAATATATGTAGGTACACTTTGTTATTGAATATACGTGGCCATGCTGTGTTAACTATTTAATTAAATTAAGAAGTAAAGAATAAAATGACAGTTATTTCTTCTTGTTAATGGATTTCTTTTAATAAATACTCCCGAGATTTTGGCTCATATTTATTAAGATAAAACCAAAATGTTGTTGATTGTTCTTTGAGCCACTTCTTAACTACAGATTTCACTTCTTTGTCACTGGAATAATGTTTGCCTCTCTTCGGCCCCATGAAAGAGGACTTCATTCAAAGGTGAAACATTGCCATTAGGAACGAAAGAATAAAATGACAGTTATTTCTTCTTGTTAATGGATTTCTTTTAAGATTTATTCCCGAGATTTTGGCTCATATTTATTAAGATAAAACCAAAATGTTGTTGACTGTTCTTTGAGCCACTTCTTTACTACAGATTTCACTTGCTCGTCACTGGAATAATATTTGCCTCTCTTCGGCCCCATGAAAGATGACTTTATTTGAAGGTAGAGCATTGCTATTAGGAACGAAAGAATAAAATGACAGTTATTTCTTCTTTTTCATGCATTTCATTTAATATTTATCTCCGAGATTTCTGCTTTTATTTATCAAAATAGAACTAAACAATTAGAATTCAATAATACCAAGCACATTTAAAATCAAATTTTTAATATCAATATGCAAATTAGCCTTCCCGTTCACACTATAATCCGCTATTTTGTTGTATATATAAACACAATTGCATGTTATTAGTATGTAGATATGCTCAACAGTATTAATAATGTAAAACAATTTTATTAATAATTGATGTTTAAATAGAAATAAATTCATGGAGAATGTGACGTAAATAACTAAGGGAATTATGACTTGAATAGTAATATAGTTTCGGTTACAGACAGAAAAACTCAGTTTCCATTATAATAAGATCATTATTATTATTATTATTAGTAGTAGTAGTAGTAGTAGTAAGTAGTAAAGTCGACGGGGCGACCTAAAGTCAGTATCAGCCAGTCAGCGAGGGAGTCTATCCGCTTTTCAATAGCGCTAGACCAAGGAGATTGTTTTTTAGCATCTGAGGTGGAGCGCCACACCTACCATCAGCTCCTTACTTTACCGCACAGATCCCTGTGCTACTCATAACGCTGAGTTGGCGAGGACCGGTATCGAACTAGGAACCTTGTGGTTTCTAGCCGAACGCTCTACCGACTGTGCTAAATAGTAGTAAATAAGATAATTTCCTGTTTCCCACCAAGCCGAAACGGTTGGGTGTCGTTTACAGATTTACTTATTATTAAATATGAATTATTACTTGAAATCGTCGAATTGAATATAAATCATAAATATTAGATCGGATTATATCATATCACATAACAGTGTGAAAACAAATAATCATCAACGACAAATAAAATAATATGTGATTTAAAAAATATTTTAATGGACTGTAGAGAATAGATATTTACCGCGTACCCCACGTGTACGGGTTAGGCACAAGGCCCTATTAATGTGGGACCAACCACGAACCGAAGCTCATGTGAGGCGGGTGCAAAAAATTCGTTGATCCCGTCGGCATTCCCCCAATGGGGGTGAGTGCCTCAGGCTCCGCGGCAATAACCCAAACCTGTCCCTTTAAATTGAGGGCGCAGGTTGTTGCCTGGCATGACCTCCTGGGTAATATTGTTAACCTTTTACGGTCCAGGCCGAAGCCAACGGACCCCCGACAAAAGTTAGAAATATGAATAGTTATTATATTCAAACAATTATTTACCAACCCCCCCGCACGAGCAGGATGCGACACAAGGTCAATTTCTTAAGCGGAGTCTTTAACAGGTTTTAACCCAGAGTTTTCCTCCTCCTAGACTATTACCTAGCATAGTTAAAGAACCCAGCTCTGCCCTGCTATTTACGCATAGCTGTAGGGAGAACTGGATTTCATAGCTTTCCCAAGGGTACTAGCGCTATGTGAAATGCAAACAGCTTCGTCCAGTAATTTGAACTCGAGCCGACGAGTCCATTTCCTGCGACTCTAGCCATTAGACACGCACCTCCATATTAAAAGAATCCAATGTTTGTATTAAATAATCTATAGTTGTTAAATAAACTAAACCAAACGCAAAAAGGTTCTACCTGCAGAAAAACGGAACTAGACATATCAGCTTATTCCGCTCCTTTGGTTTTGGTGATAAATAACAAATTGTTTTTGGAACTGTCAGTTTCTCGTCTAAGCAATTTTCAATATATCTTATTATAATGAGATTTATGTAAAACTTCTGTCTGTAACCGAAACTAACGTCTCCGATTGACGTCACGATTTCCTTAGTTATTTAAGTTATATTCTCAAAATTACGGAATATTCATTATTTAATCTTAATTGTGTCTCTTATTTTATTAGAGATATTTCTATTAAATTCTAGCTGATCCTGTTTAAGAATTATTCGTATTCCGAAATCAATAAAAAAAATTAAAAAAATTTAAAAAAACTTAAGAAAAAAAAACGGACTAAAAATGTTAAATATGGAAATATAGTGAAAGTCATTCCCTAACCTTTAGCACAAAAATAACACTAGAAGATTTTTTAATATCTTTTCTATTTTCAAGGCTAATTGAAAGTGAATAGATACTATAATTTTGACTTACCTAGTCAGAAGAAAAAGAAAAATTCGGTGTTCTCAGGAATATGCAATGCATGGGATACGCAAAGATATTTACCATTCGGCTTACCATCTTCCAATCGCGTAGCTGTTTAAATTTAGTTTAAAAGAAAATGAAGGGTTTTTTAAAAAATTATATCTCCTTTCTAGCAATGACTAAAACAAAATGTCTTCGCACAAAATAAACCGAAGGGTTGAATGCCGTAAAATCCAACCAACCAACCAAAACAATCAAAACCGATGTGAATTTGAGGTTACAATGAGGAAAGCAACAGGAAAAAAAGTGTATTCCAGCCATTCACAATTAATCGTTTTCCTCAAAGTCTAACCGGTGTAGCCATATAGTAGCACTCCACCACGGGGCTTCAGCATTTTGGGATTATTTGCTTCACTATACAGCAATTTGAAATATCATCATATAATATCATATACATTGTCCCCTCGGTAAAATGCTGAAAGATATGACCGGTGTTATCTTCAGCTTAAAAATTCAAAGTTTTTTTTAATATTTATTATTTTTCAATGCTTAAAATCTTATTAAATGATAATTCTATAAATTGACTTAAGCAAGTTAAAGAAGAAAACTATCGGAGATCCGAAAATAGTGAATTATCTCCCCCTGCCGCTAGAGGGCGGATACTCGATGTTGGCGCTAGAATCAAAAACCTTCACTTATCTGGAGATTGTTACCAAGCGAGTCGCTCTCCATTAACCTTGCCCTTAACCAGCAACTTCTAAGGGTCTCATAGCATTACTACTGAAGGCCATTTTCGACAGGCATACTATCAGAAGGCATGAGGACCTAATAGTCAAATTAGGAAAGGACCCCATCCACCGTCATTTAAAAGCACCAGTTACCCAGGGCCGAAAGCTTTCTAAAAGAAGCATCCCCTACGTTTTTACTTAATCGACGAGAACCAACAAAACGACGCGTTCTACAGAACTCTACAACCACACGGACCAGAATACCCCTGTTAGTTGCCACTTCTCCACGAACAGTATTAACCTTCTCAGAAAGTCTCGTAGCAAAATGCCAATAAAATTTCAACATATTCTTTGTACTATTTGTCAATACTTGTGTTAAATTTCCCATTGTGTGTTTGTTCTCTCGTCCGAACAATTTGCTACAAACTGGGAAGAATTAAACCCGTGAATCCTCACAAGAATTTAAACCGTAATTCCTTCACAAGAATTAAACCGTAAATTCCTTTAAAACAGAAAAACGTATTCCCTGGCACATGCAACAATCTTTTTACACAGAGATATTTACCATTACATTGCAACTCTTCTTCCAAACCCATAGTTGTTGATTCAATTCCAGTAGATGACCCTCAAGTGATAATAGCGACTAAAAAGGAACTGTGTAAGATTGAACATAGAATTAACTACCAGGCGGTTCGATTTGAAAGCAAAAGCTCAGTAAGAACAATAGATATTACAGGTTTGACCTACCAAGTCTTGTTCATTTGGTTTGCGTACGGACAGATTTTACCTGTAATCCGATTATTTTCATTATTTACCTTAGAGCACAAGCATCTTAAATCCTGCATTATTACTTCGGCCTAATAAATATTAACAATTATATTATTACATATTCACATCAGATTATTGCATAATAATATTACCTATAAGAGAGCGAGTGAATAAGAGCAATCAATGTAGTTTTGACTAACAAGAGAGAGTCTCTTAGTTTGAATTCAGGCTTCTTCTCCTAGACTAGTTACCAAAACCAAGTTCAAAAGAGCCCAGTCTTGCCTACTATTTACTAACTTATGTATTAATATTAATCATAGTTAGATTTCTGATTATTTGTTAGAATAGCTTTGGGCAGAGGAGGCGGGGTAGAGGAGGGGGCAGACGAGAGGGCAGACGAGAGCTTGTGAGGATGGGAGGAGGGGAGAGTTGAGGGAGGAGAAGAGGACCTCTCAATGTAGTTTTGGCCTCACAAGAAAAGAAAACCTCTTTTCCTTGATTTGAATTCAGAGCCTTTCCTTCTCCTAGACTGTACCATACCAAGTTTAAAGAGCCCAGTCTGCCCACTTATTTACTATTTATTGTATTTATAATATTCAGGTAAAAATTAGATTCTGCATTATTTTAGAATACTTCAATCAATAGAGAGAGCTTGTAAGTAAGGAAAAAAGAGAGGGAGAGAGAATAACCCATAGATTTTGACTAACAAGAATAAGCCTCTTCTGTTTGAATAAGCTCCTCCCCAGGGGCACCCCT
>CM042174.1:41877658-41878802 GCA_023376005.1 Doryteuthis pealeii | reverse complement strand
AAAAAGAAGGAGATCGGGGTAGTTATTTTGGGGTAACAAACCTAATATACATATATATATATGAGAGAGAGGACAGACAGACGGACAAAGAGAGAGACAGAGAAACAGAGAGAGATAGATAGATAGATAGATAGATAAGATATTCACAGAGGCTGGTTTGTTTTCTTTAAATGTGAAAGTCGATTAGCTGAAGCTTTTACTTTTTAATTCCTATAAATTCTCTCTGGTGTTTTGTTTGTATCAACATGTTTCAGCCGCTCTACTCTTCACCCTTCTTCAGTAATCTGTCATCGGTATGAAGAATGAACTTATCATCAGTCGTATAAATTGAATAATGAGATATTTACCAAGTGTTTGATTGCTGCAGTATTTCATCTTTAAACCTGAAAAGCCAATTGGCAGAACGTCTTTCGTTGAATTCAATTTATTTAGGGATTTTCTAAAATAGAATCTTTGTAAATATTTCTTCGATTTTGTTTGTTGATGTCCAGGTTGGCAATGGAATTAACAATCCATAGTTGGATTTGAAACACAAATCAACGGATCAGGGGTTGCTTTTTTGCTTTTTTTTTTTTGCTTTTGTTTTTGTAATGTAATTATTGATTATTTCTTTTTTTTTTCTTATATTCTCTTCCTTACTTTCTCATTCATTCATTCTTCTTCATTTTTCATTCCATCCTGCTTTCATTTCTTCACTTCTTCCTTTTTCATTTCTTCATTTCTTCCCTTTTTCAATTCTTCATTTCTTCATTTCTTCCTTTTTTCATTTCTTCATTCCTTCCTTCTTTCATTTCTTCATTCCTTCCTTCTTTCATTTCTTCATTCCTTCCTTCTTTCATTTCATCATTCCTTCCTTCTTTCATTTCTTCATTTCTTCATTCGTTCCTTCTTTCATTTCTTCATTTTTATTCCTTCCTACTTTTATTTCTTCATTTCTTCATTTCTTCATTCCTTCATTCTTTCCTACTTTCATTTCTTCATTTCTTCATTCCTTCATTCCTTCATTCTTTCATTTCTTCATTCCTTCATTCTTTCTTTGATCCATAGCTCTCTTCCTTCCTTCATTCCTTCCTTCTTTCCTTCTTTCCTTCTTTTTTTCCTTCTTTTCTTCTTCCTTTGTTTTCATTTTTTTCGCTTTCCCTTT
>CM042174.1:41862658-41872658 GCA_023376005.1 Doryteuthis pealeii | reverse complement strand
AGCCTTAAATACCATGGGTATAGTGATTATGGACCATTTCCAGTCGTGGGTATCTGGTGCCCACCGAGCTTCGTCAGACCACCTTTTTATTTCATCCAGACTCTCTGAATAAAATAAAAACGTGGTTTTTACCCACGAGTGGAAATGGTCCATAATCATGATACCCATGGTATTTAAGGCCTTTTTATTCTCAAATAAATGTGCTCTGTTTTATAAGAATCAAACATTGAGCTCTTTTATGGAACCTGAACTCTACAACAAACAACTGGTAGAGAATAGGACCAGCTTAGAATCACCTTGTACCAAGAAACTTGGTACCCCAACAAAGAATATCTATCTATCTATCTATCTATCTCTCTCTCTCTCTCTCTCTCTATATATATATATATATATATATTATATATATATATATATAAATCGGTATATTTAGGAATCATCTTTTCATTCAAACAAATTTGTTTAAAGATAATTGCATCCTTATCCTTGTTGGCATCAGCCGGACAGCGAGGGAGTCTAAACCCTTTTCACAAGCGCCAGACCAGAGGGATTGTTTCTTTTTCTGAGGTGGGGCGCTCCATCTACCTTCAGCTCTCCATTTTACACAACATCTGTGCTAATCATACAGCATTGAACCTTGAACATTTTTGATTCCTCAACCGTTGCTCTACCAACTGAGCTAAACCAGCCCCTATTCAAAGCAAATAAGCTATCAAAATATTGTAAAACATTTGACTACTCTTGTATTTTCTTTCGTTTGAATTTTAAATTGTTTTTCTTATCGCAACCACACTCGGAACATTAATCTACGTCAATGTGAAAAACAACACAGCTCGGAATTAATTAGTTCATTAATTGTGGATTCCATTAGTGAATTTCTTCCCCATTTTTCCCTATCGCAGCCGCCAAATGGCGGCAAATAATGGTACATGGAACTTCTTCGAGAATTGCAGAAAGAACGCGATTCTTTTCATTCCAACAATTTCTTCTGATTGATTAATGATATTAGCAAATATCCTTCGATGTTCGATTGGAATCGACTCACCCCCACCACACCCACAAGTCTTGTGATATCCTCGCGTTGGATACTAGGTAAGTAAAGTAAAGTCGTCGGGGCGGCCTAATGTCGGTATCAGCCAGACAGCGAGGGAGTCCACCCCTTTTCACTAGTGCTAGACCAAGGGGATTATTTTAGCGTCTGAGGTGGAGCGCCACACCTGCAATTAGCTCCTCACTTTACCGCACAGATCCCTGTGCTACTCGTACGCTGAGTTGGCAAGGGCCGGTATCGAAACAGGAGCCTTGTGGTTCCTAGCCGAACGCTCTACCGACTGAGCTAAAACCAGCCCTTAGACATGTGTAATATTTCAATACAACAACTCACACACACATACACACACATATATATATATATATATATATATATATATATATATATATGAGAATAGATGCTTAATTGAAGTCATACCTAATTGAAATTAATTAGTTGATAATTAATGAATTAGGCGTGCATATCTGTTTAAAGGTTTAGGGTCTGAGGTGGAGCGCCACACCTACCATTAGCTCCTCACTTTACCGCACAGATCCCTGTGCTACTCGTACGCTGAGTTGGCAAGGGCCGATAAACGCCTTTACATTTGAACAGATATGTTCGCCTAATTCATTAATTATTAACTGATTAGGTATGACTTCAATTAAGCACTTATTCTCCCAAATTGTCCGCTATCGCCATCTCAAACAGAATAATAGCCTGTTTGTTTACTTTCATATATATATATATATATATATATATGTGTGTGTGTGTGTGTATGTGTGTGGTGTCTGTATGTATACATATGAGTATAAAGTAAAGTCACCGGGATGGCCTAAAGTCGGTATCAGCCAATCAGCTAGGGAGTCTATCCCCTTTTCACTCGTGCTAGACCAAGGAGGTTGTTTGTGCATCTGGAGCGAAGTGCCACTCCTACCATCAGCTCCTTACGTTACCACAAATATCCATGTGGTACTTATATGCTGAGTTGGCGAGGGCCAGTATCGAACCAGGAACCTTGTGGTCTCAAGCCGGAGACTCTACCGACTGAGCTAAACAGGCCATATAAGTATGGATATGTGCAAATATGTGTGTGTAGGTGTACGAGAGTGCATGTTTTTTCAAAAAAATAGACATATATATATATATATATATATATATATATATTGCTACGTAATATATATATATAATATATATATATATATATATATATATATATATATATATATTTTACTTCCAATCTGCGGATTTTACACATTATTCCTCGTACAAACATTAGTGTCACGGTATGCTTCTATGATGAGACGTGACCGAAAAAGATATCTTTTTCAGAGGGGAAAAAAAATTGTGAAATTGTATTTATTATAACATCTCACAATGCACACGCTTTTTAAAACCATTTTCAAATTTTGCTCGTACCACAATCTATTCATATATATATATATATATATATATATATATATATAATGAATCCATATTTTGATTATTAATGTCTCCACCAACCGATTTCATTTCCGTTTTCTCCCTTCTCTCTCCCTCCCCCTCCCCCAGTTTTCCATTCCACTACACCCATTCCCACTTTTTTCATCCTTCCCGTCTGATCTCCGATTTTCACCAAACTTGTTACTTCATAAAATGGCCGTATCGTATTTCACGTCTTTTGTTTTCGACTCTGTTAAATTTTAGCAGCAAAAATAAAATTGAAGAAAAGAAATCTAAATAAAATCGCTAGAATAAAAGAAAATTCTCTTTAGTTCGCCTTTTTCGTTTCATTTCTCTTTTTTAAGTGTCTTATAGCTTTCACGATACATTTTCATCTGGTGAAGAATGAAATATTGCGAGAAATTTCCGATGAAACAAAACCGAAAGAGTAAACACCGCGGACAAATCTAACAAAACAAAAAGAAATCATCGCATCGTGTTAAATGGCGCCCATCAGTGTTCCGTTTCCGTTTTGGACATCTTGATTTATTTTGAACCGTTTTAACAGTTTTTTGTTTTGTTTTTTTGTTGTTTTTTTTTTGTTTCTTTGTTTTTGTTGTTCTTTTTTGCTTTTTTAAATTTTTTTTTTTTTTAGTTTTTAGTTTTTTTACATGCACTTATGTTATATACCGCTTAACATCGGGTATATAAATGGCGGGAATTAGAGATTGAAAAGATGAGGGGGGGGTGATAGATTGGTTCTTACTCCTTTTCTACTTAATTCCTCGGCCGCCATATTCTCTAGGGCTGATACTTACTCAGTTGGGCTTTGTTGTTGGGATTTCTTTAGGGGCTTCATTTCTTCTCTGAAACTTTGTAAAGCAAAACTTTGTTGTTTTCTTTATAGATTTCATCAAAACAAGCCCAGCCCCAAATCGTGCAACGTCACCGCCGACAAATCTAACAAAAAATGGCGCCCATCACGGCTCCGTTTCAGTTTCAGATATTTTGATTCATATTTAGCCGTTTTAACAATTTATTTGGGGTGGGGAGGGATTGTTCTTGCTTCGTTTTTTTTTGTTTTGTTTTTGTTTGTTTTTACATGCACTTGTGTTATATAGCCCCTAGCAACGGTTATATAATTGATAATAAAAATGAGACCGTCCAAATCATCCATGCTGAAATACAAAAATGCAAATCCTGATTATCTGGAGTTGCTTATGCACCGAATTCTTATTCCCTGTGAGTGTCGTCACATCAGCTAAATAATAGACCATTCCGTGGTTATTATCAAGAAGGAAATGTAAGAAAATAGACATGCTTTACAGAAAAAATGTTATAAGAAAGAGAATAGGGGAAAGATGAAGAGAGGGGGTGAGTGCGCGGAAGATATCTAATCTGTTTCAATAAAGAAAGAAAAATAGTGAGAGAGAGAGTGAGAGAGAGAGAGAGAGAGAGAGAGAGAGAGAGAGAGATTGAAGAGATGAGAGCATGATAGATAGTTGCTTACTTCTTTTCTGCTTAATTACCGTATTTGACGGCATATAAGATACACCCCCATTTCAGCAGGTCAGATTCAGAAAAAAAGTTTTTAGTGTATTTAAGCATATATTGCTGAAGATAGTATAGCTGTGCATTACACAAGCAGAAACATAGCTGTATAAAAGTAATTTGGCAGTACAGGCAAGCAATAAGCATACACAAGACATCTCAATAGCAGGAAATAATAATAATAATAATGATAAAATTGATAATAATAAAACTTCAAGCTTCACCTACGATGTATAAGACACAGGGCAATTTTTTAGCCAAAATTTTTGAAAAAAGTGCGTCCTGTATGCCCTCAAATACGGTACTTCCTGTCTTTTGGGGTTGATTTCTTCTCTCTTCTCTGTTCTATGTAAAACAATACCTTGTTGTTTTCTTTATAGCTTTTATTAAAACAACCCCAGCCCAAAATCGTACTGTGAGAAGATATATCTTGAGAGCCGACGTAACCGCGGATAAATCTAACAGAAAGTCAACGCATAGCGTAAATGGCGCCCATCAGTGTTCCGTTATTATTTGTTTTCTTGTTAGTATAGTATTTAATTCTGAGACTAACAGCAACAAATAAATAAATTTAAACTTAGTTTAATTCTAACAATTTATTAAAGAACAAATAAAACAATGACTAATAATGTAAAGTCCTTTCTGTGTATAGAGTCAAGTTTGAGAGACCGATGCAATAGAGAAGATATCTTAGGGATTACTTGGAGAGAATTTCTGGTCGATACCTCGTCGGGAGCTGGTCCGGGATGTATCTGAATGTTTTGTTATATTTCGCCAAATCTTCTGAGATCATCACGTGATTGGTATATCCAATCACTGTAAGCCTCTCCCTTATTTAAAACCACTTACACGAATACGCATTTTACTGACCCAGTATTTGCTTTTTAGTTGTTTTTTACCCCTTAACATCGGATATATATATATATATATATATATATATATATACGATTTTGGATGTTTGTTTTTAGAAGCATTGTTGAAGAAAGTATATATTATTATTTATATTTTGCTTGAAGGCAATTACAATGCGTATTTCGTATAAAATTCGATAATTATAGAAAATAATGATGCCAATAGCTTCGTCTAGGAATTGAACTCGAATCGACGAGACCATTTCCCATATATATATATATATATATATATATATATATATATATATATAGAGAGAGAGAGAGAGAGAGAGAGAGAGAGAGAAGGGGGGAAACCAGGGGAATATAGATGGGTTCTTTTCTTACTGCCAATCAACAGCCCAAATACGTGGTTGGTAATCTATTTAATCGCTGATATTGACAGCCGTCCATTTGTACTTTATTCGACATTGACGAACGGACATGCAAGTCATTAATGAACACCAAGGAACAACCAAAGGATCACATCCAATAATAAGGGACACCAAAGAGAAACCAAATGTTTTTTTTTCACTAAAGATCGCGCTCTACTTAACACAAGGGATCTCCGCTGGACAGTGCTCTTGTTTGAAGCCTAAAGATGGCCACAAAAATCGTATCACACTGATTTAGAATCTGTGTATATAATAAATATGGAGGCATTGTGATTTGCTATGAGAGAATTATGAGATGAATGTGTACTTTTTATAGTTCGAGACGAGGTGAGACATATCAAAGAGGTTGTCCAATAATTAAGTGCCTGCCCACGGCTTTGAAAATGCGCGGGAAAAGTTCAAAGGTCATGTTATGTATTAACTTTGTAGATGGCGATGTCGTTGGATGCAGGTCAGAGGTCACACCTGCACAAATCCGAGAAAGAGGCATTGATTGGCGGACTGAGGGTCACGAGATTAAATCGGTTGATGAGAAACGGACAAAGAGAGAATTAACGGTCATTTCCTAGTTGAGTAACATGAGTGGCCCAGATAAAACAGAACCCAAATTATTTATTTATTTCCCCATTAAAGTAACCCTAAACCCGAACCCTAACCCTAAAGCCCAACCCCAACCCTAACCCTAACCCTAAACCCTAACCCTAACCCTTGTTGGACTTAAACTTCAAAAATTAAAATTAAAATCAAAATTATCAGTTTTATTACAAAATAAGTGGGTTCTATTTTTTCTGAGTCACCCTGTAATATTATGTTACTCAACTAGGGGGTTAGGGTTAGGGTTAGGGTTTAGGGTTTAGGGTTAGGGTTAGGGTTAGGGTTGGGGTTTAGGGTTAGTTTAATGGTAGAATAAATAAATAAATTGGGTTCTGTTTTTTACTTGGTCACCCTGTAATATTATATTACTCAACTAGGGGGGTAGGGTTAGGGTTAGGGTTAGGGTTAGGGTTAGGTTTGGGGTTTAGGGTTAGTTTAATGGGAAAATAAATAATTTAGGTTCTGTTTTTTCTGGGTCACCCTGTAATATCATGTTACTCAACTAGGAGATAACCAAAATAAGTATTTGTATTGTATGCAGGGACGTGTAGCGAGAGAGAGTCATGGAAATCCCTGCTGTCAGCACGATTTGATGATAATGATGATAATTATAGAAACTTGTACACTGCAGTCGAGAATCCGAGAAAAATTACTATCACCGACTTACTTATTGTAAAAGCAATACTATATTCACCATCCAACTAGTTGGCAGACAAGGCTGCAAGCAAGCTCTAATTCAATACAGTCCCTGTATTGCTTCAATGGATATTTATCTATCACCATATCTGCACTGAGACCAGCAGTCAACCAGGACTCAAGGTATGATATCACACAGATGCACGTATATATAAAAGGATTACCTATTTAAATTATAGATTAATTGGTTTATATATGAAATTATTCATAGGATTGATTTTAATACGTTGGAGAAAAATTATATTGATCAATAACAGCAAGTAATTATTTATTAAATTCGGTTTTGTTAAAACCTCTATGCAAATTAATCACACCATATTTTATGTAAACTTTTATTTCTTAGTAATATATAAGATAGATTGCAAGATTTTAAACGCACTAAAAACATGGGCTGTTTTGAGGCAAATTTAACTCAGGTTTTCATAGAGACATCAATAATAAATAAGATATTAACTATGAATTAAATACTAATGGATACCCAACTTCCAACTAGTTGGCAGACAAGGCAGCAAGCAAGCTGTAATTCAATACAGTCCCTGCATTGCCGCAATGGATATTTATCTAGCACCATATCCACACTGAGACTAGCAGCCAACCAGGACTCAATGAATGAAATCGCACTGATGCAAGTATGGAATATTCTAGAATTCTATAAACACTGGTTTATTTACGAATTCTAA
The DNA here is from genome assembly GCA_023376005.1 of Doryteuthis pealeii. Taxonomy (NCBI): domain Eukaryota; kingdom Metazoa; phylum Mollusca; class Cephalopoda; order Myopsida; family Loliginidae; genus Doryteuthis; species Doryteuthis pealeii. The sequence continues at coordinate 41,865,406 of CM042174.1, read as the reverse complement.
TATATAGTTAGTTGTTGTTGTTCAACTCAACAGAGCGATAAGTCGATATTATCCTCGTATCCCACTTGTACAAGGTCAGGCACAAGGCCCTATTAACGTGAGACCACCTACAAGCCGAGACTCATGGGTGACAGGTTGAAACATTGCGTTGCAAAAGAGCGATAAGTCATTCAATTGAATGAAGAATTCAGTCAGAACTGAAAGAAATACAGTAAGTCAAATTACAGTAAATCGGATAATTGAAAAAATAACGAGCATGGGCCACATTATTATTGTGTTCAATAATTGCTAGGCAGAACGAAAAGATGTAAAACAAAATTTATCTTTTCATGTTATATTTATGGATGAGTGGTTTAAGATGCACAAAAACAAATTCAACCAACATATTTATTTTCAAAACATTATCAAAGAACGCAACATTATCAAAAAGGTTTAGTGAGATTAAACTAATACAACGAAAGTTTCTTTGACGGGTGATACTCAATTTAATAAAACTTTTTTTCTTTATTTTTTATAAAATTACATATTGTCGGATTTGATTTCAATTTTTTCCACACACACACACACACACACACACACATATATATATATATATATATACATATATATATATATATATATAAGAGAGTTTTATAATTTGCTTGAAGCATTGTATTTATATTGGTTTGGAGGTTGGTTTTGAAGGCTATCACAATGGAGGTGTAAAGATAAAATAAGGTAACAATGGTGTTGTTTGTTAAACTGTGATTTATTCTTAATATTAATATTTCGAGATAAAATCTCTTCTTGCAGTAGTCTGGATGGTCTCAATTCTTCCTCTGATTTCCAAATCCTCCAGTCTTTTTTCCAAGTTTATTGGGACCGTTCCAAGTGCACCAACTACAATTGGTATCATATTCCATAGCTTTTTCAGTTCTCTGGCAAGGTCCAGGTATTTGTCCATCTTTTTGTTTTCCTTCATCTTCACCCTGTGATCTGCTGGAACCGTAAAATCCACCAGTTGACAAGTTCTTTCTTTTTTGTTTATCAACACTAGGTCTGGTCTTCTTGCTGGGATAAGGTGATCCGTTTTTATTTCAAAGTCCCAGAGAATTTTCTTCTTCTTCTTCTTCTTCTTCTTATTATTATTATTATTATTATTATTATTATTATTATTATTATTATTATTCATATATCATCATCTTAGATCTTACATCTTGCAAATTACTTTCTTTCAAATATTAACGATAAGATTATAACAGATTTGCACCTTATATTACGTAATACATATTACCTATTATGAATCTTACTTATCATTATTTTTTTAACTTTTCACCTGGTATCTGATATTTTTTACATATCATTATTTGCCTTTTATCTTTTTATCTTTTTACTTTTTTATTTATTCATTTAATTTTTTCCCCTTCACTGTTGATGGCTGAGACATTGGGAGAAAAAAAGGCATCAACATTTTCGCTGACAAAATAAGCCTCTTTGAATAAAGATTATTTTTCTGATCTCTCAGAAAATGCGTGCGGTGTAATGGTTATCATTATAGGAAATGGGCACGACGACACGAGTTCAAATCCTAGACGAAGCCGGTTGTGTTCTAATTTTTAAAAAAATGGCTCAGTGGACTATTATCTGTATCAGCCGAGCTGCGAGGGAGTATATCCCCTTGCTGCTTTAGACCAGCGAGATTTTTTTTACTGAGGTGGATCACTCCCCCACTCCACCGCACAGATCTGATCATCCAATGTGGACATGTACAAGTCCACTAGCCAACAGAGGATCCAAAACTGTTGAACGGCATGGAGTGACATCATCGTCGTCTGCGACGGACTTCTAAAAGGAAAAGGAAAAGGAAAGGTACGTCAAGTACGGCAAGTACGGTAAGTACGGCAAATGGTCTTTGAGAAGGAAAACTCTGAATTCAAACTCAATGGATTTATAAAATGAACTTGAGTCGCATTCTACTAGTGCAAAGGGCTTGGTATATATATATATATATATATATATATATATATATATATATATATATATATATATATATATATATATATATATATATATATATAGAATTAAACAAAAGGCACATCTCCTGTTTAACAATTTTATTTTTGATCTTTTCCAATTTTCTGGCCAACTTTTTAATGTCTGGGTGGAATTGATGATAAGTCCACCAAAGTTCAGTTCCCGAGTACTTTCGGCACTTCGAAGTACCATCATCAGGGGTGATGTATTCCAGTTTTTTAATTTTTTTAATTTTTTTAAAAATTATATCAATTATATTAAAATTATATTAATATCAATTCCACCCAGACATTAAAAAGTTGGCCAGAAAATGTGCCTTTTGTTTAATTCTACATGTATAAATGAAAGAATGCTGCCCAAATCCACACACACACACACACAACACACACACACATATATATATATATATATATATATATATATATATATATATATATATATATATATATATATAACACCCATAGCTGATGGGGTAGTGTAGGCGAGTTCTTACTCATTCTAGTTTAGGATTTGAACCTTGTTTGTCTGAATTTTTTAGATGAAGCTTGATAATTTGTATTATTTTGATTTTATGGCTATTGTCCTCATCTTTATTGTTATCAATAAAACGTATCCGCCGAGGTGCCCTGCAGCCTTCTTCAGGTGTTTCTTGTCGAATTTAAGAACCTTTTGAGATTCGGGAATATTCTCTTCTTGTCGAACTCGGAAGCCTTCATATTCGAGAATGCTCCCGAT
>CM042174.1:41850158-41860158 GCA_023376005.1 Doryteuthis pealeii | reverse complement strand
AGTTGTTGTATTATTTGTACGTAGTGAATTTTCAATTAGTATCACTCAGAAGAGGCGAAGTGACAAGAAATCTCACCAAGACTTCACTAATATCTTTTTTTTTTTGTTTGTTGTTTTGTATTTTGTTTTTATCTATGCGTTGTGTCCCATTGGTGTAAATTTCTTGTCGACTGATCGGGGCGTTTTTCTGACAAGTCACACAACATGGACGTTAGACGGCCAATACTTGTCTCCTCAATATGTCTGCTGTACCCAAGTGACAATACTCAAGTATTAGATATTCGTTCTTATTTCTTAATATAAGCATCTTCTTTCGGGGCAGGTTTAGCTCAGTCGTTAGAGCATCTACCTTGGCAACCACAATATATGTGGGTACACTTTGTTAATGAATATACGTGGTCATGCTGTGTTAACTATTTAATTAAATTAAGAAGTAAACAATAAAATGACAGTTATTTCTTCTTGTTAATGGATTTCTTTTAAGATTTAACCCCGAGATTTTGGCTCATATTTATTAAGATAAAACCAGAATTTTGTTGACTGTTCTTTGAGCCACTTCTTAACTACAGATTTCACTTCCTCGTCACTGGAATAATGTTTGCCTCTCTTCGACCCCATGAAAGAGGACTTTATTCGAAGGTGAAACATTGCTATTAGGAACGAAAGAATAAAATGACAGTTATTTCTTCTTTTTCATCCATTTCTTTTAAGATTTATCTCCGAGATTTCTGCTTTTATTTATCTAAATTATAGAACTAAACAATTAGAATTCAATAATACCAAGCACATCTAAAATAAATATTTTTAATATCAATATGCAAATTAGCCTTCCCGTTCACTCTGTAAACTGCTATTTTATTGTATGTATAAATACAATTGCATGTTATTAGTATGTAGATATGAATAACAGTATTAATAATGTAAAACAATTTTATTAATAATTGAGGTTTAAATAGAAATGAATTCATGGAGAATGTGACGTAAATAACTAAGGGAATTATGACTTGAATAGTAATATAGTTTCGGTTACAGACAGAAAAACTCAGTTTCCATTATAATAAGATCATTATTATTATTAGTAGTAGTAGTAGTAGTAATAGTAATAGTAATAGTAGTAGTAAGTAGTAAAGTAAAGTCGTCGGGGCGACCTAAAGTCAGTATCAGCCAGTCAGCGAGGGAGTCTATCCCCTTTTCAATAGCGCTAGACCAAGGAGATTGTTTTTTAGCATCTGAGGTGGAGCGCCACATCTACCATCAGCTCCTTACTTTACCGCAAAGATCCCAGTGCTACTCATAACACTGAGTTGGCGAGGACCGGTATCGAACTAGGAACCTTGTGGTTTCTAGCCGAACGCTCTACCGACTGTGCTAAATAGTAGTAAATAAGATAATTTCCTGTTTCCCACCAAGCTGAAGCGGTTGGGTGTCGTTTACAGATTTAGACTTATTATTAAATATGAATTATTACTTGAAACCGTCGAATTGAATATAAATCATAAATATTAGATCGGATTATATCATATCACATAACAGTGTGAAAACAAATAATCATCAACGACAAATAAAATAATATGTGATTTAAAAAATATTTTAATGGACTGTAGAGAATAGATATTTACCGCGTACCCCACGTGTACGGGTTAGGCACAAGGCCCTATTAATGTGGGACCAACCACGAACCGAAGCTCATGGGAGGCGGGTGCAAAAAATACATTGATCCCGTCTGCATTTCCTCTTCAATGGGGGAGGGGCTCAGGCACCGAGCAATAAACCCAGACCTGTTCCTTTAAATCGAGGGGGCAAGTGTTGCCTGGGGCATGGCCCCCTGAGATTAACATTGTTAACATTTTACGGTCCAGGGCCGAAGCCACCGGACCCTCGACAAAATCCAGGAATATGAATAGTTATTATATTCAAACAATTATATTTACCAACCCCTCCGCACGAGCAGGATGCGACACAAGGTCAATTTCTTAAGCGGAGTTTAACAGGTTTTAACCCAGAGTTTTCCTCCTCCTAGACTGATTACCTAGCCATAGTTAAAGAACCCAGTCTGCCCTGCTATTTACGCATAGCTGTAGGGAGAACTGGATTCATAGCTTTCCCAAGGGTACTAGCGCTATGTGAAATGCAAACAGCTTCGTCCAGTAATTGAACTCGAGTCGACGAGTCCATTTCCTACGACTCTAACCATTAGACACGCACCTCCATATAAAAAGAATCCAATGTTTGTATTAAATAATCTATAGTTGTTAAATAAACTAAACCAAACGCAAAAAGATTCTACCTGCAGAAAAACGGACCTAGACATATCAGCTTATTCCGCTCTTTGCAATGTTGGTGAAAATAACAATTGTTTTTGGTAACTGTCAGTTTCTCGTCTAAGCAATTTTCAATATATCTTATTATAATGGAGATTATGTAACTATCTGTCTGTAACCGTTAAGTTATATTCTCAAAGATTACGAAATATTCATTATTTAATCTTAATTGGTCTCTTATTTCTTAGAGATATTTCTATTAAAGTCTAGCTGGATCCTGTTTAAGAATTATTCGTATTCGAAATCAATAAAAAAAAAATTAAAAAATTAAAAAAACTTAAGAAAAAACGACTAAAAATGTAAATATGGAAATATAGTGAACGTCATTCCCTAACCTTTAGGCACAAAATAACACTAGAGATTTTTTTAATATCTTTTCTATTTTCAAGGCTTAATTTTTTTAAATAAATAGATACTATAATTTTGACTTACCTAGTCAAGAAGAAAAAGAAAAATCGTGTTCTCAGGAATATGCAATGCATGGATTACGCAAAGATATTTACCATTCGCTACCATTCTTCCAATCGCAGTAGCTGTTGATTCAAATTTTAGTTTAAAAAGAAATGAGTTTAAAAAAAATTATATCTCCATCTAGAATGACTAAAACAAAATGTCTTCGGCACAAAATAACCGAAGGGATTGACATGCCGTAAAATCCAACCAACCACCGAACTAACCAATCAATAATGTGAGTTTGAGGTTGCAATGAGAAGCAACAGAAAAAGTGTATTTCCAGCCATTCACGATTCATCGTTTCCTCAAAGTCTAATCGGTGTAGCCATATAGTAGCACTCACACAGCTTCAGCTTGGAATTATTTGCTTCACTATACAGCATTTGAAATATCATCATATAATATCATATACATTGTCCCCTCATAAAATGCTGAAAGATATGACCGGTGTTATCTTCAGCTTAAAAAATCAAGTTTTTTTTAAAAAAATATTTTCTTTTTTCAATGCTTAATCTATAAAATGATAAATGCTATAAGATTGACTTAGCAAGTTAAGAAGAAACTATCGGAAATCCGATCGTGAATTATCTCCCCCTTCCGCTAGAGGGCGGATACGATGTTGGCGCTAGAATCAAGACCTTCACTTATCTGGAGATTGTTACCGAAGCGAGTCGCTAAAATAAGCGCTCTCATTACCTTGCCCTTAACCAGCATACTTTCTAAGGGTGTCTCATAGCATACTACTGAAGGCCATTTCGACAGCATACTTATCAGAAGGCTGAGGACCTAAATAGTCAATTTAAGAAGGACCCCATCCACCGTCATTTAAAAGCACAGTTACCCAGGCGAGAAGCTTCTAAAAGAGCATCCCCTACGTTTTTACTTATCGGACGAGAACCAACAAAACGGACGCGTCTCTACAGAACTCTACAACCACAGCGACCAGAATACCCCTGTTAGTGCCACTTCTCCACGAACAATATTTAACCTCTCAGATAAGTCTCGTAGCAAATGCCAATAAAATTTGCAACATATTCTTGTACTATTTGTCAATACATGTGTTAAATTTCCATTGTGTGTTTGTCTTCTTTCGTCCGAACAATTTGCCTACAACTGGGAGAATTAAACCCGTAATTCCTCACAAGAATTAAACTGTAATTCCTTTAAAACAGAAAAAACGTATTCCCTGGCATATGCAACACATGTTTTACACAGAGATATTCACCATACATTGCAACTCTTCCAAGTTCCATAGTTGTTGATTTCAAATTTCAGTAGATGACCCTCAAGTGATAATAGCGACTAAGAGGAAACTGTGTAAGATTGACATAGAATTCAACTACAGGCGGTTCGATTTGAAAGGCAAAGCTCAGTAAGAAACAATATATATTACAGGTTTGACCTACCAAGTCTTGTTCATTTGGTTTGCGTCGGACAGATTTTACCTGTAATCCATTATTCATATTTTACCTTAGAGCACTAAGCATCTTATATCCTGCATATTACTTTCGGTCTAATAAATATTAACAATTATATTATTACATATTCACATCAGATATTGCATAATAAATATTACCTATAAGAGAGCGAGTGGAATAAGAGCTCTCAGTGTAGTTTTGACTAACAAGAAGAGAGTCTCTTTGGTTTGAATTCAGTGCTTTCCTTCTCCTAGACTAGTTACCAACCAAGTTAAAGAGCCCAGTCTGCCCTACTATTTACTATTTATTGTATTTAATATTTAATTCAAGTTATATTCTGATTTATTTTGTTAGAAACAGCTTTGTGGCAGATGAGGGGGGCAGAGGAGGGGAGGCAGAGGAGGGGGCAGGGAAGAGGGCAGACGAGAGCTTGTGAGGATGGAGGAGGGGAGTAGTTGAGGGAGAAGAGGACCTCTCAATGTAGTTTTGGCTCACAAGAAAAGATCCTCTTTGATTTCAATTCAGAGCTTTCCTTCTCCTAGACTGGTTACCAACCAAGTTTAAAGAGCCCAGTCTGCCTACTATTTACTATTTATTGTATTTATAATATTTAGTAAAATTAGATTCTGATTTATTTTGTTAGAAATGCTTTGTGGCAGAGAGGAGGGCAGAGAGAGCTTGTGGGAAGGAGGAGGGGAGAGAAGGGGAGAGGAGGAGAGAGGAGGTGAGGAGCTCTCGAAGTAGATTTTGACTAACAAGAAGAGAGCCCCTTTGTTTGAATTTAGAGCTTTCCTTCTCCCAGGCTGGTTGCCATACCAAAGTTAAAGAACTCTCTCTCTCTCTCTCTCTCTCTCTCTCTCTCTCTCTCTCTCTCTCTCTCTCTCGTGCCAACTGTTATATCGTCCCTGGTAGGTCTTTTGCACAGCATCCATAATCCCATAGAGCTGATTGATGTAGGTTTTGCTGGTCGGTCCAACTCTAGTATCCGCATCTGTAATAGTCTCTGTGGAATATCAATGGCATCTTGCCTTTTGTTAATCAACACAGTCTGGTCTCCTGGTTGGAATAGGGTGATCCGTCTTTATCTCGAAATTCCAGTGAATTTTATACGTTTCATTCTCAAGAACAGATTCTGGTTTATATTATTATTATTATTATTATTATTATTATTATTATTCCATTCGTTTTTCTCACCCGCCTTAGCCGGTTGTTCACTGGAGGGTGAGTGACAGCAAGTCTCATCAGATCTCCAGGACTCTTCTGAGTATTCCAGCCGATGTAAAAAAAATGCTGTAGTCTGGATGGATTCGATTCTTCCTCTGATTTCCAGTTCACCCTGACTCTTTTCTAGACCCCTGGGGACTGTTCCTATGGAACCAATTTCAATTGGCACGTATTATTATTATTATTATTATTATTATTATTATTATTATTATTTTGTTGTTGTTTTTGTTTTTTAGGTTGAAGCCCTTTTTTTTATGAGATCTAATAATGTTTTTAGTACGTAGGCTAGGCAGATCATAATTATATATGGCGCTAATGTGTATCCTTGTAGGACTCCAGCGACAATATCAAAGAAATCTGTGTCACCATCAGGTGATCATCTGAGTAGTCTTAAACCCTTGTCGATGTTGTGCTAGTTTATACGGAGTGACTCAAACGTGTCACTAAGTGAAGGAGTTAAGTCGTTCATTTTTTGGTTCTAAGAGATAATAGCTTAAAATACGATCCTGTTTCGGTTGAAAACATCGGAAACCATTTTCTGTTTTTGAATTGTCTTTTAAAGACACGATGGAGTTTGAATCTTTTGTTTTCGTTTCGATTAAACTAAGGAATTATCACCGAATCGGCATCGAAATGCACTTTTTTATTTTAGATCTTCATGTTCTTTTTCTTTTTATCTGTGCGATTATTGCAATGAAACTTTAATGTCATTCTGCAAAGACAATTGCCTCATTAACAGTGAAACTAATACTATCTCAATACAACAGATACAAAAGGTTTGGATACTGACAGTAAAGATGTGGGTGGGGTAGCAGAGAGAGATAGATAGATAGAGAGAGAGAGAGAGAGAGAGAGAGAGAGAGAGAGAGAGAGAAAGAGAGAGGGGGCAGAGAGAGAGACAGACAGACAGACAGACAAGAAAGTACATTTTCTTTTAATCTAACTCATAATTTTCTACTATCAACAGTTCAATTATTATTATTATTATTATTATTATTATTATTATTTATTATTATTATTATTATTATTATATTCTATTTTCTATTTTTGCTGTCCATCATATCCAATGATGACATCACACGAATAATTTTCCCCCAATTTATTCGGTCTCTGGTTGCGTCATGCCAACTGCCTATGGAGATGTTAAAGTCCTTCACGTTTTTCTTGATATTGTCTTTGTACCTGAGCTTTGGTCTACCGATTCCACGTGATCCCTTTCTAATAATAATAATAATAATAATAATAATAATATTGTTGCTGTTGTTGTTGTTGTTGTTTATTATTATTATTATTATTATATTATTATTATTATTATTATTATTATTATTATTTACTCTTTTGAGTTTTCACATCAGTGTTAGCTGATGGTCTTTCACTGAAGTCTGAGTGACAGCAAGTCTCCTCAGGTCTCCAGGACTCTTCTGAGTATTCTGGCAGATTGCCGCAGTGCAGTGTTCTGAATGGTTTCAATCCTTCCTCTGATTTCCAAACTTTCCAAACCCTTTTCCAATCCTTTTGGGATCGTTCCAAGTGCACCAACTACAATTGGTATCACTTTCACTTTCATGTTCCATAACTTTTTTTCAATTCTGTAGAAGGTCTAGATATTTGTCCATTTTTTCATTTTCCTTTAGCTTCACTTTGTGATCTGCTGGAACTGCAAAATCCACCAGTTGACAAGTTCTTTCTTTTTTGTTTATCAACACTAGGTCTGGTCTTCTTGCTAGGATAAGATGATCCGTTTTTATTTCAAAGTCCCAGAGAATTTTATGCGTTTCGTTCTCAAGAACAGATTCTGGTTTATGCATATACGATTTTGTTGTTCAAAATTAAATGTTTTGCATAATTCCCAGTGGATCACCTTCCCAACCCAGTCGTGTCTAGTTTTGTATTCTCGTTGTGCTAGTTTGCTACATTCGCAGAGTATATGGTTTACAGTCTCATTCTATTACCACAAAGTCTACTTTTACTATTTTGTTGGGTCTTATCAATTTTTTGCTTTGATATAGTTTGTCCTTATAGCATTATTTTGTGCAGCAATTATAAGTGATTCAGTTTCTCTTTTGAGGTTTCCTTTTCTTAACCATGCCCAAGTCTTTCATGTGCAACCGCTTCGTTTTGTCGTTTGAAGTGTCCATATAATTGTTTTGCTTCCCATTTTTGTTTTTTTAGTCTTTGTTGTTTTTCTGTTTGTCCATGTGTCACTTCTACTATTGTTGGCCGCCATAAGTAATTTGTCTTTGCTCTTTCTTGTGTAATCCTCAAGTTGTTGGATTGTGGATTCTACGCATTCCTCTATGTTGCCAAGACCTCTTCCCCCTTCCTTTCTTGACACATATAATCTATCTCTATCGTCTCTAGGGTGAAGAGCCTTGTGCATGGTCATTAATTTCTCGTTCTTTGGTCAATCTGTATGAGTTCTTCTTTTGTCCATTTTAAGAATGGTCTGAGTATCTATAATGGGGACGGCCCAGGTATTGATTCCTTTGATTAGATTTCTGCAGTTAAGTTTGGTTTCTAGAAGTTTTCTAGTTCTCCTGAGATATTCTTTTTTAATTTTTCCTTTCATTTCTGTTTGCTTAATATTGTCCGCTTCTAAAATTCCTAAGTATTTGTAACTTTCATTTTCATCAAGTGATTTTATAGTGTTCTGATTTGGCAGTTGTATTCCATTCATTAATTTTCTTTCACCCTGTTTCATTACTAGCATAGCACATTTTTCAATTCCAAATTCCATTCCTATATCTTGGCTATATATTCTAATAGTTTGTACCAGGGTTTCTAATTCTTTTTCATTTTTTGCAACAAATTTTATGTCATCCATGTACATAAGGTGGTTTATCTTCTCTTGTGCGCTAGTGAATTTGTATCCCCCTGTACATTTTTAAATATATGATTGAGAGGCATCATTGTTATAATGAACAGTAATGGTGATAATGAGTCTCCTTGGAAGATACCTCTCTGGATTTTTACTTCTGCCAGGGATTGTTTTCCGGCTTTTAATTGAACTCTCCAGTTTTCCATGGTTTTTTCAATAAAATTTATGATGTTGTTGGAAATTGTTGGAAATGGAAATTGTTATTATTATTATTATTATTATTATTATTATTATTATTATTATTATTATGCCGATTTAAATTAAACATCTTTAAGAACCGACAATATCTTTGATTGAAGCGATATTTCTTTGCGGGAGACACGACGCTATTGTCTCAGATGATCGTAATAATAACAATAACGATATTTCCCCATTTTATCTCTGAAATCTTTTAAGCAATAATAGAAGTTTAATAATTCTTCAGGGTGAACTTCAGTCACGTGGGCGATCTAAAACGATTTTGGTCGAAATAAAAAGGCGAGCCGTCACTGGACGTATCAAGTCGCAATAATCCCGTACAAAGTTTTCACAGTCGAACAGAAAGAATTTGCAATGGAAAAACATGGAATCGTTCGCGTGGCACCAAAAGAAAGAAGAAGAAGAAGAAGAAGAAGAAGAAGAAGAAGAAGAAGAAGACAGACGCACATTAAAAGAGAGAATATCGCCAGACAAATAATCAAGTCATTAGAACAGTGAAATAAAAACAAGGCAATCTTTGAAATATTGGCATCGACTTCAATGAATGGAAGAAAGAGAAAGGAAAAAGAAAGAGAAAGAAAAATAATGGAGGAATATTTTATGAGATGGTCGAAAGATTTTTGAAGATGGTGCCAACACAATGGCGACCATAAATTCAAACAGTTTTCAAAGTGGCCAAACAAAACCGAATCGAAGATTTTGAATTAGAGAAACCGGGGAATTTAATGATCATGTTTAGAACTCTGCGACTTATGTTGAGATTTTGATAGAGAGAGAGAGAGAGAGAGAGAGAGAGAGAGAGAGAGAGAGAGAGAGAGAGAGAGAGAGAGAGAGAGAGAGAGAGAGAGAGAGAGATGTGGAAGAGTTTTGGAAGATGGGCGATTGACAGCGGGCGGAGGAGAGTATGTTTAGGCTGTCGAGACACTGCAGCAAACATATGAAAATAGAGAAATAAATGAATAAACATGACAGGGTAGGAACGGTGATACGCTTGGAAGTGTTCAAAGTGGGCAAACAAAACCGAATCGAAGATTTTGAATTAGAGAAACGGGGAATTTAATGGTCATGTTTAGAACTCTGCGACTTATGGCGAGATTGTATTGATAGAGAGAGAGGGGGGAGATAGGGGGAGAGAGAGAGAGAGAGAGAGAGGGGGAGAAGGAGAGAGAAGGGGTGGAAAGGGAAAATATCTATTGATTCTACTATTAGAAGAGGATATTCATGACGGCCAGAAACTGCAACAGGCATATCAGATAAAGAAATAAATGGATAAACATGACAGGTTAGGAACGGGAATACGCTTGGAACTGTTCAAAGGAGCGAAATTTGAACAGATTATGTTGATTGAAACAGAAAGTTAAATGAATATTGAGAAAGGGAGAAATAGTGTGTGTGTGTGTGTGTGTGTGTGTGTGTGTGTGAGAAAGAGAGAGAGAGAGAGAGAGAGAGCGAGATGTGGAAGACAGATGAAGATGAGTTTTGGAAGATGGGCGAATGACAGAGGACGG
>CM042174.1:41832658-41845158 GCA_023376005.1 Doryteuthis pealeii | reverse complement strand
TTTCTTTCTTCTTCTTTTGTGTTGATGGATGATAAACATGAGGTGATTTATGTTAACGAAAACGCGAAACGAAAAATCATGCTGCCATATTTGAAAGAAAGTGGAACACACCAAGAGAAAGACTTCCATTCATTATTTGTAGAAAGAATTGAGTTTTATTTTCGAAGATGCAGATAAATTAATGACAGTCGAATGCGAATCTATGATAGCGTTTCGGTCAGAGTTGTCTGATAAAAATCGTCTCGGCTTACAGTTCAACGGACATTTTAAGACAAACAGGATTTTGCGAAATTCCAACTGACATGTAAATTCTTCGGTTTTAAGGTGTAAATAATGGCTGGCTGATTGGACAGAGATACTGACAGTTACCAGGAATTGTTGAATATATATATATATATATATATATATATATATATATGTGTGTGTGTGTGTGTGTGTGTGTGTGTGTTAGGGTCGTGGAAAATGGACTCCTCGATTCGAGTTCAATTCCTAGACGAAGCTATTGGCATTTCACATAGCGCTAATACCTTGGGAAAGGTATGAATCCATATATTCTCCCTCAAGCTCTGGGTTAAATAGTAGGGCAGACTGGGCCCTTCAGCTTTGGGTAGGTAACCAGTCTAGGAGAGGGATAACTCTGAATTCAAAATTTCTGAGGTCGGTCGTTGATTGGGTTTGTGGCAACCATTGATGCACCAATTCTTTCCTATTGACTGTGCCAAAAAGTGTTGATGGTCCAACACAAACCTTCACCACTATAAACAAATCACTGTGTGGGTGTTCATTGTGTGTACCCTAATGCGTCGAAAATCGACGAGGGAGTCCATAATATATATATATATTTATATTTTCGCTTGAAGGCAATTACAATGCGCATATCGCATAAAATTCGATAATTATAGAAGATAATAATGACAAGTGAATTTCGCAAAGAATTACTCGGTGTGTAGAACATCGTACAGACTTTTTCATATATATATATATATATATATGTATATATATTCCCCTTACTAACCAAACTCCACCACCTCTACCTACCTCTTTCATCCCCCCCACCTCCTATGTATCAACATTTCTCTCCATATTCCAACCTAAGAATTTCAACTTATGTATGATGAGTTGAAATTCTTACCACTACCCCCTACACTTACCAAACATCCTCTTCTGTCCCCTTTTTTACTCACACCAAGTGACCAATTTCGCCAAAATCTTACCCCTGCCCACTCACCCCCCTTTTTACTACTTCCCTTTCTGCTTCATTGGATCAAATTTCTCTCCAAGAAAGCTGACCCATTTTCTCTTTGAACTTGTTTCTCTCCCACTGTAATTTTCCACCTTACTCTGCATATCCTCTTTAACTCTCTCCTTTCTTTTGATTTTCTCCCCCCCCTTTCCAATGATTTCTTTCTGACCAATCAAATTTCCTCACAAACGCTATCCCACCCACTTGACTTCTTACCCTAATCCAACCCTCTCCCATCCACTTTCTCTTCTATAAAACACTTGTATGATGCTTTAATGATCGAATAAACGACTGATGAAGCTGAGCTTAATGCTTAGCGAAATATATTTCCTACATACACGTGTCTGAGTTTTGTTCATTAGTTCTACATATCTTTACTATATATATATATATATATATATATATATATATATATATATATATATATATATATATACCACCAGCTGCTACCCGGCGTCGTCTGGTGAGAGGGTATTTTAAGTTAGTCCTGCAGATCCATTATTACTGAATCCTGAGTTGAATCCTCGTGAGATGCCCTCATTTAAATCCCTTTGTAAAAAAAATAGACCTTGCATTGATCCAGCTACTCTGAAAAGAAATCTTAATGTAAAATATTAAATGAAAAAAAATACATGCTGTTGTCATTTAGATTTTATTTTTTAACTATCTTCACAAATATAAATCAAATCTCTATTATTTTCACTCAAATACCAAGCCCTGGTGATATTTAATGTGTATATATATTTACTTTGTTGTTAATTGCTTTATTTTCGAAGTTTCCTCTGGGCATACATATACACACAACTGCCCTTTATATATGTGGTGGACTCTCCTATCTTGGACGTTAAATGAGGGTCAGCAGTGAGTGATTTGTTTCTTCCCATGTTGTGCATGCTACCAAGAAGACATTTTGTGTTTCCTTGAGTGTGATAGCAACCCAGCCTTGCTGCGAGCTATGAAGCCACACTGACAGATGGAATTTCCTAAATTGGGAGTCAGACGTTTTTGTTTTAAAGTCAGACGAGGCTGATCTCGGCGTTTCAGTCTATTTCTTCAAAGCTCTTTAATCATGTGTCTTATATCATTCTTTCCGATTTGATGCTAGATTTTCCCAAGCACTCAGGTTAATATTGAGGCGTTTCAAATTGTCCTTCAATTTGTCTTTATAGCGTAAGAGAACACTTAGCATTTGGTAATTGTCCTTATAATATCTTCTTTGGAAGCCTGTTCTCCTTCATTCAGACAACGTGACCAGCCCACCTTTGCTGAACATTTGTTAGTACGGTTTCAATGCCAGCAGTTACATTTGTTTTAATATTGTACTATTTTTTACTCTACCATCCCATTTTATACCGCAAATGGCACGAAGACAACGCATGTGAAAGGCGTCAAGTTGGTTTATGTGCTTACGGTAAAGTGTCCAAGTTTCAGCACCATAGAGTAGAGTAGAAAACACTTTGAATATATATATATATATATATATATATATATATATATATATATATATATAAAGATTTTTGAAGGCAATTTACAATGCAATATGTGTTGAAAATTATATTTATTTAACTTTTTTTTTTAATTCTAAATATTTTCGGAAAATAAAATTCCATCCTCAGAGTTATTAAAAGTACTAGGTGTTTTTTTTTTTTTTATAGTACTTATCCCACGGCGATGGTGTAATCATCTGTTGCTTTAAGAAGTTGAGGAACGCCGTATATCTTTAATTTTTTTTTCTTTTTCGGTTATTTCCGTGATGTTAAATCGGCTATTTCCGTGATGTTAATTCGATACGGCTGCTCCTGCGTTTGTGGAGATTGTTCAAAATTCTTTTAATTTTTACTATAAATTTAGCCTCGCTCCGGCATAGTGAAATAAAGGTTTTTTTTATAGTATCTTTGAAGCATTGTGCGTATGTGTAATATAAAGATTTTTGAAGGCAATGCACAATGCAATATGTGTTGAAAATTATATTTATTTAACTTTCTTTTTTTTATTCTAAATATTTTCGGAAAATAAAATTCCATCATCAGAGTTATTGAAAGTACTAAATCGGCTATTATATATATATATATATATATATATATATATATATATATATATATATATATATATATATATATATATATATATAAGTAAAGAAATAACAAAAGACTTAGAGATTTAGCATTATAGTCTATTTCAGGGAGCTTAGACAAAGTGTATAACTCTCCCGACTCATCAGATGTTGCTAGTAATAATAATTTTCAAATCTATTACACCCAAAGTTGACACCCTAGTGAATTAGTTGGTTGGTCGATTGTTCGGTTGGATTTTACGGCATGTCAACCCTTGTTGGGTTATTCTATGCCGAAGACGTTTTGTTTTATTCATTATTGATGGATATTTAAAAAAAATTTAAACTCAATATTTTTTCACTTATTTTATAAACAACACACTTTTTAACTCATTTTCTCTATTCAATATATTTAACTCATTTTCTCTATTATATATATATATATATATATATATATATATATATATATATATATATATATATACATATATATATATATTATATATATATATATTTTGTCAAGATTATTATACTTTTTACATATTGAACTATTTGGCAATTGCTCTTAAGTAAACATATCAGATGTTGTAATAATTAAATTGTCATACTGTGGTATATCCACAGGTAATTCTAGCTTAACCAGAATTGCTGTATTAAATAATACTTTTAATGGCTTTAATTAGTTTTTAAAAAAAATAAGTTTCTGACAAACAGAAGCGCAGTTAACACAATCCATGTTATCTCTACCTCGGGCCAGCATGTTCATAAATGACGTCACGTACAGCTTTAAAAAGTCCTTGAATACAAAATCAACACAGCTCTGCATAACGTAGAATCACCTGCGTCCTCTAAAAATGACTGATGATGTTCGAAAGTTGCTGTACTCGAGCTATAATAACTGAGACTTTGGAGAATTTTTAAACAACTTACAACCTTAAAAAAAAAACTGACCGTTCATTAGAATCAGCTATTTTCGTGTAAACTTTAGGTGTCGATTTAATTTTTCAGATTGATTTTGATGCATATATTACAATTATACCAACGAAAACGTTTAATCTAAAGAATTGTTGGATATATGAGCCACGTGGCACAATAGTTACAATCGTAAGAATTGGATTCGTCGACCCGAGTTCAAATCCTAGACAAGGCAGTTTGCTATTTCTCTGAATATTTGAGATGAGGCTTGATGATTAGTATTATCAGCATTATTCGGACTATTGTCCTCATCTTCATTGTTATCTGTACAATTATTATTCTATGTTACTGTTGTCCTTGATCAGGATTGAAACTGCAGTCCAAAGATAACTGTCACTTAGAACTGTCTTAACCTAACTCGTTTATCCACTAGGCCATGTGTTCCGTGATGGCTCCCGATTACCACAAGAAGGTTCCCGAGTTCAAAAAGAAGGTTCCCGAGTCTGAAAAGGTTTCCGAGTCCGACAAGAAACACTTGAAGAAGGCCGGAGGGCACATCGGCCGAAACGTTGTACAAATAACAATAAAGATGAGGACAATTGTCCGAATAACGCAGATAATACTAAGGCTGTTTGCATTTCACATAGCGCTAATATCCTTGAGAAAGGCATGAATCCGTATATTATTTCTCTGGGTAAAATAGTAGGGCAGACTGGGCTCTTGTACCTTGGATAGGTAACCAATCCAGGAGAAATAAATCTCTGAATTGGAAAAGAATGAGGTCAGTCGTTGATTGGGTTTGTGGCATTCCTTGTGGCATTCCTTGTGCACTAATTCTTTCCAATCGACTGTGCCAAAGAGTGCGGATGGCCGAACACAATCCTTTAACACTATAAAACAAATCACTGTGTAAGTTGTTTATGGGATGAACCCTCATGCGTCGAAATCGTCGAGAGAGTCCGTATGAGCCTTTAATTATATTTATATAATTAAATATCTAATCATAATAGTATTTAATATTTATATATTTATTAATATCTATATTAAATTTACTAGTACAAAATAAAAAATGACCTCCGGGCGATGTAAAAATAGATTTTTGAAACATATTGCCTGAGGGGTGGGTGTTAAAAATTTAATGTCGGAGAGTTTGTACCCTAAGTAAGTAAAATCATCAAATTATTAAAGGATTAAAAAATGAAACAATTTGAAATGTGTTATAGGTGATATACCCTATAGACTAATGGAATGCACCGACGGTTACTATAAGTAACAGGGACAATTATGGTTTGTAGAGTAAGCCAATGCGAGTCAGCTCATAACTCTATTTGTCGGACGTAATTCCCACTTCTCTGTACTGTAATTGTCTACTCTTTTGTTAATACATTTTCCTACATTTGTTACCCGTCGTTTTGTTCTTATTTGACCCCTTAAAACCCCCACAACAAAATGTTAACTTTAAATATGTATTAAAATAAAACAAACTATATATAGATATATAATACCAGTCATATATTTATTAAAACTTGTTTTAAAAAAAAATGAGGACTGTCTAATGTTGCATGTTCAAATTTTGAGTGTATTTATTCTATGTTATGACGATTTTAGGTAATGTGACGTAAGCAGTGACGTAATTTTTGTTACAGACAAAAGCCGGAAGTGAATCTCCATTATTAATAGATATTATATTTATATATATAGTATCTATTTAATTATCCTTATATGAACCCTTACAAAAACCCTGAACATGCCTTCAAAATCACCTATTTTCGAGCAAATTTTAGGTGTTGATTTCATTGGGGTTTTTTTTTTCTGATAGATTTCGATGCGCAGATCACGTGGCAATTTATGATTAGGAAAGAAACTTCAAATCTTGGTTTTTCACGATAAACATATACAGTTAAATGAATACAGAATAAAAAAATCCCTTAGATGTTCTCTCTCTCTCTCTCTCTCTCTCTCTCTCTCTCTCTCTCTCTCTCTCTCTCTCTCTCTCTCTCTCTCTGTGTGTGTGTGTGTGTGTGTGTATGTGTGTTGTCAGGAATTGACGGATTATTTCAATTGAACGAGAAAAAAGGAAGAAAAAAAGAAACGGAAGTTTTGAGTAATGTCTTTTATGAATACATTTTTATAGTATAAATCATTTCCTATGCATTTCTATAGTAAAAATCATTTCCAGTGCATTTTCATAATACAAATCATTTGCATTACATTTTCATAGTAAAAATCATTGTCCAATACATTTTTGTATTAAAAATCATTTTCATAGTAAAAATCATTTCGAATTAATTTTTATAGTAAAAATCATTTCTGATGCATTTTCATAGTAAAAATCATTGTCCAATGCATTTTCATAGTAAAAATCATTGTCCAATGCATTTTTATAGTAAAAATCATTTCCAATGCATTTTAATAGTAAAAATCATTTCCAATGCATTTTAATAGTAAAAATCATTGTCCAGTGCATTTTTATAGTAAAAATCATTTCCAATGATTTTTTATTGTAAAAATCATTTCCAATGCATTTTTATAGTAAAAATCATTGTCCAATGCATTTTTATAGTAAAAATCATTGTCCAATGCATTTTTTATAGTAAAAATCATTTCCAATTCATTTTTATGGTAAAAATCATTTTCCAATACATTTTCATAGTAAAAAGTATTGTCCAATGCATTTTCATAGTAAAAATCATTTCCAATTCATTTCTATAGTAAAAATCATTTTCCAATGCATTTTCATAGTACAAAGCATTGTCCAATGCATTTTCATAGTAAAAATCATTGTCCAATACATTTCTATAGTAAAATCATTTGCACTTCATTTCTATAGTAAAATTGAATTAAGTTGAATGAAGACAGAATTTTAAAAAAAGAAATCACTTGGATTTTTTGTGTGTTGTCAGGAATTGACGGATTATTTCAATTGAACGAAAAAAGGAGAAAAAAAAGAAAAGAAACGGAAGTTTTGAGTAATGTCTTTTTCGCTTGAAATCAAATTAACATCGGCGCTTAAGTTAAAAGAGATTTCATTAAAGTTTCTCTGCAATCCGAAACACAAGAACTAACTTGGTTAACAGCACCAATGGGTCTTTTTGCTTGTTGTTATTGTTGGCGTTGATGGTGGCGTTAGGGTTGATGGTGTTGGTGTTGGCGTTGTGGTGTGTTAACCAACAATAAAGAAAGAAATGAACAGTTTATTGTATCTTTACTTAATGTCAAAAGTCACATTAAACGTCAACCTTCCAGCTTAAATAATTTGAAAACGACGACAAATAAATCTTCGTTTCAGAAACCAAAAGTTTTGTTTTTCTTTGTTTTGGCTCACCAATACAAAAGAACAAATTGTTTTAGAATACATCTAGCCATAAAACGGTCATCATTATATATATATATATATATATATATTATATATAAGTAAAGAAATAACAAAAGACTTTGAGATTTAGAATTATATTCTATTTCAGGGATCTTAGACAAATAGTCTAAATCTCCCGACTCATCAGATGCGAATGATGAGTTGGGAGAGTTAGACACTTTGTCTAAGCTCATTGAAATAGACTATAATGCTAAATCTCTAAGTCTTTTGTTATTTCTTTACTTATATATTTGCTCTGTGACTCTAACATTAAAAGCACACATTGAGCTCTGAAACTGCGACTTGGTTTTTAAAAAAAATAAAAACCTTGTGTTGTAAGGAAGATTTCTTCTCTGGACTTTTGGATTATATATATATATATATATATATATATATATATATATATATATATAGTATGAACAAAAAGTATTAAGACAATCAGGAATATTTCTTGTATGTTGTTTATTCTCAACTAGTTTCGACCTTAGCTCATCGTCAGGAGAAAATTTCTTATTTGAAGAAATTGTTTATAGATTTTTTGAAAGGGAGCATTATAGAAGAACTATAAAAATTGAAGTGTTTCTGAGGGTTTGACATGCTATTAAAATCCGGGTAGACGAGTGTGTTAGTAGTAGCAAGTCCATTAGTTCCGTGAAGAACCTCTATGAGGTGGGTTATTTTTTGAATGCTCTTATATATGTGAGGGAGGGTTCATGGGAGTTGTGTATATGCCCATATACGTATATACATATAAATGTATGTGTGTGCATACATATATGTGTGTGAATGTGAGTGTGTGTATGTATCTCGGTACTGTGCGCGTGACTTATATATATATATATATGTATATATATATATATATATGTGTGTGTGTGTGTGTAGGATGTATTTTCATATAAAAGTGCTCAATGCTAAATCAGCAGAGCAGTTTAAAATCTCAAATAAAATATTATGGTACTGATTTACCGTCACTGTAGATTACTACGTATTATGCAATCCTCAGACGCTTAAATATTTTTTAAAAGTGGCTTGTCCAGCTTTTGTATAGCGTGGAAATAAACCAACATTTATCAAACACCAATAACTACTAATAGGACTGGTATTTAACCCCTTTCTTTTACATATATATATATATATATATAAAACTTAAAACTTAATATAGAACTTAAAAATAAAATTTAAATAATAAAAACAATTAATCGTAAAAATTCTTTACTAAAAGTCTTTTGAATTCCAACCGTCACATTTCTTAACACCCATCCCCTTCCGTTTAAATTGTTTCGTCTTGTTGCCAACATCTCAAAAATTCGCTACATTTTTGACAAAAGATATACATGAGACATGCCGACTATATATGGCGCGAAATGCCCACGTTGGTGAATATTGTAACGTCTTTCGTTTTTTGCAGTATTAAGGTTTTTTTGTTTTGTAAACTCATTTTGACTTTCCTCTCCGACCAAACAACTACGGGAGTGAATGAGCTCTGATGATGATTTTTTGTAAAATCGAAATATTGATCAGTATCAGCTATGATTATATTATAAATTGTTTTCTTCTTTAACAGCATTGTGTGATGTTTTCATTCCCTTTTCTTACTCATATATATATATATATATATATATATATATATATATGTGTGTGTGTGTGTGTGTGTGTGTGTGTGTATAACAGTCTTTTAACGGATATCTTTCTTCCCGTCTATGTCGCTCGTGATGAAGACCAACTTATCGATTTGGTCAAAACAGATTCTGTCAGCAATCACATAACAAACATCATATGTTTTTTCAAAATGTTAAATTTCATACTGTCGGATTAATTTCCATCTATTTTTTCATATTTGTCAAATGAAAAAACAATATATCTGGAATTTTACACCTTGGAGACTTCCATCTAAAACTCTACGGACTTATCAACACCACAAGTAAATTTTGGAACTCTAACATCTTTCTTCAAATACGCTGTGGACTTGTATATTTTTAACAGCTGAAATATATACTATACTATTTTGATACCCACTTTACATTTTTTATATAATTTTTACAATAAATTCTTTTGAGTTTTACTATAAACTATAATGCTTCTGATTTTTAAAAATAAAAAATAAAATTTATTTTATTTTTAAAACAGAACACGCATTTTTTTAAATTTTCAGCGGTTGAATACAGCGTTCGTTTTTGTAAACAGTCTTTTTAACGGATATCTTTCTTCCCATCTATGTCACTCGTGATGAAGACCAACTTATCGATTTGGTCGAAACAGATTCTGTCAGCAATTACATAACAAACATCATATGTTTTTTTCAAAATGTTAAATTTCATATATATATATATATATATATATATATATATATATATATATATATATATATATAAAGGTGACAGCAGCATGTTGTTTTTGGAAATCTTGTCCAAGTATTAAGTCGCAACACAAGTTCTTTAAAACCTTTAATTTAAATGACTTCTAGTGTAACTTATTTATGTGCAAATCAATAACACAAAAACCAGAAGTCAAAGTATATATATATATATATATATATATATATATATATATATATATATATATATGGACGTCGGCTCTTACACTATAAAGACAAATTGGACGATTTGCAACGCCTCAATATTGACCTGTGTGCCTGGGTAAATCTGGCATCTAATCGGAAAGAGTGGCGTAAGACATTTTTTTTTTTCTAAATTAAATTTGAAGGAAATAGACTGAAACATCGTGATCAGCCCCGTCTAACTTTAAAACAAAAACATCTGACTGCCACTTTAGAAAATTTCATACGTCAATCAGTGTGAGTTCATAGCTCGCAGCAAAGGTATCATTGGACCTCTTGCCGTTCAAGAATACCGGATAAACTTTTCACCGTTTACTAAAGATTTCCGTGTCCGGGAGCAATTCAATGAGTCTATAGACTTATTTTTGAAGCCTCACTTTATTGAGGGGTAAAAAGAATAGGGTCAGTTTAACTCAATCTGTAGAGCGTCCAACTAGAACCACAACTATGGCCTTCGTCATCTCAGTGTATGAGTAGCACAGGGATATAACATCAAATAGTAATCCTTAACTTGTTCCTCGTAAATTCCTACTATAAAATAAATTGAACCCATTTTATGTCTGTGTTTTTGCAATAAATGTTTTAAATATGTTTGCAATAAATGTTTGTAAATAAAGAAAATATAGTCAGTGTAATAGGTAACTGAGTTACCTCCCCTCCCCTTCTACTCCCAATGTTGAATCGCCACGACGTTCGAACAGAACCCGCAAAAAGCCTGGGCGATGGAACGACTTCGTCCAGTATGACTAAAATAAAATTGGGGGAGAATGTAATAGGTAACTGAGTTACCTCCCCTACCCTTCTAATTACTATATAAACTGGTCAAAAATCCACCACTGTATTCTATGTAGAATAAAGCTTCTGCAAGTCCGACCGTGTTTGTTTGCTTACTACCACAGTCAGTATTGTAAAATAACGGGTGCAAGAAAACCAAAACATTGATTGCAAAAATACGGACATAAGAATGAGGGTTCAGTTTATTTTAAGGTAGGAATTTACGAGGAACAAGTTAAGGATTGCCCATCAAATAATTACTCGGTTTTGTTAAACGTAGTATGCAAATGAACCACACCATAAACATTTATTTCTTAGTGATATATAAAACACATTGCAGGATTTTAAACGCGCTAATAATAGGGGCTGTTTTAACTCAGATTTTCATAAAGACATCGTTAATAAATGAGATTTATTCTATGTATTAATGATTAATGATTTTGACTCTAAATTTGATGAAATTACGCAATTTCTGAGGGTAATGTGACGTAAGTCGTGAATTAATTTCGGTTACAGAGAGACAGACACCGAATCCTCATCAATGTATTGATATATAAATTAAATATTTATACCTATATCTAGATTTGCTTAATAGGTACCAGATACATTTTACCATATTACAGTTTTTCATTATGGAGCCCCCTTTTTCGGTACACACGTCCGGTACGTAAATTTTGACCCCTCTCCGTGTGATGGTACCAATTGTAGTTAAGCCTCTTGGAACGGTCTTGATAAAATGAGGAGCAAACAATAGGTGTGGCTTTCAACCTCAGACACCAAAATAATCTCCAAGTGAAAATGGGATAGACTTCCTCGCTGTCTGTCTGATACCGACTTTAGGCCACCCCGATGACTTACTTTATGAGGTTTGCTATAAATAACAAGTTCAATGTTATTTCACTCTGTAAATTTTCAGAAGAGCATTTGTTAATTTTAAGAATGGCCCAGAATATCTTAAATGGGGACGGCCCAGGTATTTATTCCTTTGATGAGATTTTTACTGCTATTTCAATCCTTGTGAGTTTTTCTACGCCAGCGTTAGATGGTGGTTTTTCAGGACAAATCTCCAGGACTCTCCTAAGTATTCTAACCGATCTAAACAATCCTGTTGTTTGGATGGTCTCAATTATTCCGCTCATTTCCAATTCTTCTAGTTTGTTTTCTAAACTTTTGGTGACCGTTCTAGGTGCACCAACTATAATTGGTATCACTTATTTATTATTATTATTATTATTATTATTATTATTATTATTATTATTATTATTATTATTTCACTTCTTCTGGGCTTTATACACCAGCATACGCTGACGGTCTTATACTGGAGTCTGAATGTCACGTTTCGTCAGGTCTCAGGACTCTTCTAAGTATTCTAGCCGATCTAAACAATGCTGTTGTCTGGATGGTCTAAATTCTTTCTCTTATTTCCAGTTCCGCAAGTCTGTTTTCTAAGTGAGTTTTTCCCATTGGTGTAAACTAATGGTCTTTCACTGGAGTCTTTCACTGGAGTCTGAGTGACAGCATGTATCCTCAGGTCTCCAGGACTCTTCTGAGTATTCCAGCCGATCTCAATAATGCTGTAGTCTGGGTGGTCTCGATTCTTCCT
>CM042174.1:41822658-41827658 GCA_023376005.1 Doryteuthis pealeii | reverse complement strand
GAATACGTAAGTGTGTGGCCAATGCGCAGCCGCGCCAATACACATCTTCCCCTCGGGATTTCTATATCCCGGTTTCCATTCTCCTAGTGTTGGCTTAATTGATATTATTTGTTCTAGGCGCTACATTCCAACGTTGTTGTCATTTTTGTTTGATAAATATTTTTATTTGATTCTTTAAGTCAACTGTATATGGGATTTCAGGACACATTTTGCTGCTGATTCTGTTTTGTCATTCCCTGTTATTCCAACACATCAGAACTTTTTTTTTACTCAGATATTGAATTGAGTTTCACTAATAATTTGACTATTAATGGATTATCAAGGGTTTGGGCTTTTAGCATAATTAGTATTGGAAGTAAAAAAAGCCCTTCCAACCCCGATTTCGAAAATTTCCTCAAACTTTTCCAACGTAACAACTATTAGTAATATGTACGGGCACGGCCCCTAACTGAAAACAACAGTTGGAATGGTAATTTCATAGTTTTAAGTGGTCCGGCATGCTTTTTTAAGCTTTATTTTACATGCGTCAAAACAAACTGATAAATGCCCTGTTTTGACACCTTTTTCATCAGTTTTGAAGGCTATATTTTGAGTTTATGAATTTAAGCAACATTTTTAAAGTTAACCAAAATTTTCAAAGTTGCAAACTATCAGGCATCATTAGACCCGTTAGGGACTTGCTAAAAATACCAAATTCAATGTTATTTTATTAATTTTCGATAGTGTTACACAGTTTTTTTTGTTTGTTTTTTGATAACGTGAATCAGAAAATATTATCAATGTTTGTATTTATTGAAATAATGCTGAGTGCTAGAACTATGTCACAAGAATTTTGATTGGTTAAAAGGTGTCACCTGACTCTGAAAGATAATCTAGTGGAACTCTTGTGAATGTAGAGTACCCCGGTGGAGTGCTTCCTTGGAAAGATATTAAGTTAGTATTAAATATTTGTAGCTCTTTTTTACATGTTATGCTAACTTTACCGTTTATTTTACGGTTATTTTACAATTAACAGTTTTACATAAACGTTTGAGTAGATATGAGTGCAATTCTTTCTTTATAAATATTTTTATTTGGTTCTTTAGATCTGTATATAGTACCTTGAATTTTTTATCAATTTCTTTATATTTTACAGCTGAATCGGCTTCGTTATTTCCCGTTATTCCTACTGGTCACATCAAGCCCTAGCACCTGTATGATTGTCCTAACCCTATTGCACTTATGGCAAACCCCAATCCTTTTTATCATATTTTTTTGCTAAAAGGACCCAGAGTGGTATATCTGTTAGGGTCTCATCTATGGGTTGAATAGAAAAAATGAGTTTTCAAAATTGAGTTTAAATAAAAGATTGAGCATCCATCAAGAATGAATAAAAAAACGTCTTTGACATAAAAGACCCATTGAGTTGACATGCTGTAAAACCCAACCAATCGACCTCACTGCTTACAACCCTCAGGAATTGTGTAAGTTTATCAGTGAGTATTTAATTTATATTATAGTCAAAATCATTAATACAATTCTGGTCTTTGTTTTACTTTTTTAACTAGCAGGACCTATGTATATATCACAATAGGATGATTTAATTATTACAATATTTGATATTTTTAGGGAGGTTATGTGCTTAATTAAGTCATTCCTAATTTGTTAATTAATTAATTATAATTAAATGAATTAGGCATGCTATCGGTTTAAATGTAAAGTAAAACAAATCGAGAAAAAGTCGATCTCTGTATATGCATTTCAGCCCATTAAGAGCTATTTCCAAATAGTTCAATATGTAAAAAGTAAAATAATCTTGATTTAACTCTTTCATTCTTTTTTTCTTTCTTTCCTTCTGTTGTGACTGAATTCATCAAATACAATATTGAAAACAAAAATTTTTATTACTTTTTGTACAGGAATATAAATAATAGTCAACATGCAGTTCCGTAACAGTATGACTTGCAACTCAACTACGAATGACTTCACATATTTGTATCTTTATATGTGTTCCGTTGGACAAGTCCAACTGTCTTTCATCTTTTCATTATGTTCGATTGAAACAGATTAGCGCTATCGTTTCTGCTTGCTCACACACTCTCTCTATGTTTCACCTGGTCTCTTTCTTTCTTTCTTATCATATTTTTTCTGTAGCATGTCCTTTTTCTTCCCTTTATAATAACAGAATGATCCATTATTTAGCTGAGGTGACGACAGTCATAAGAAGTAATAATTTGGAGGATAAACAACACCAGATAATCAGGATTTACATTTTTGCATTTTATCTTCGCTGATTTGGACAGTCGTATTTTTAACAAGGTGTTGCAAGATGATATCGGTTGCACAATTAAGGAACATTAGTATTAATATATACATTATTCTTATATTTATTCTTTAAAAAAAATGTAAATAAAAAATCTTATTTCAACTCAGATAGTTTATTTTTGCTTTTGGTTTGTTTTGTTTTACGGCATATCAACCTCAGTGGGTCATTTAATGCCGATAAAGTTTTGAAATAAATTAATTCTTAATGGATATTCAATTTTGTTTGTGAACTCATGTTTTTCTATTTAACCCATAGATGGGACCCTAACAGGTACTACCACCCGGGTCAGAGTGGACCAGAGAGCAATGGTGATGAAGGGTGCTTCACATTCCCCAAACCTCCAAAACTGGAACCTCACCATCAGATAGAGTTAAACGTCATTCCCAGGACATGTAGACCCTCAGTAACCGCCTTCTAGCACCTATATGATAAAAAGATTGGGGCTTGCCATAAGGGCAATAGGGTTGGGGCAATCATATAGGTGCTAAGACTTGATGTGATCAGCCGATTGATCGAGGGGGTCTCTCCGACCACCGCCTACCCTAAGTAAGGGTCTAAGTGGAGTTTTGCAAGTCATGGACTGCTCATCCACCAAGACTCCATCCTTAAGCATCACGGGTTGTCACCCACGACCAACAGGTAGCTCGATTGGGGTAGTCTTGTAGAGGTGCAGTCGGTGCATTCTAACACCCCAGGTGACAGGGCGGTTCAGATAGTGAATTGAGTTTATATAGTACTTGACTATTAATAGACTGCCAAGTGTTTTGCTTTATTTTACGTAATTGATACAGATAAGGAATCAGTAAAAAATATAAAATGCTGTTATTGATTTCTAATATTATTTAATTGGATTGGGATGGATTGTTTATTATCCGTTCTGAATGTAAGGTTAGATTTAAATCCGCCATTATTAAGGGCTTGTTCGTATTCACCTTTTTCTCCTGTTAATATCGGAAGAATTATTGGATAACCTAAACACTATACCGCTGGGGATTTGGTAAGACACCTCTTAATTAATTCCAAGGAGAATTCTGTTTAACTTAATTAGTTCCACAAAAAATAACCCTGACAGATATCGTATAAAGTTATAAATAAAATTGATATGAACAAAAATTGATATGAATTTATTTGTCCATTAATTGTACACGCGAGAAACTGACATTTACAAAATATTATTGGCTCGATGTCTTGGCGATATTTATGCTTTCATTGATATGGAGAGCTCTCTATTCTATTAGGGGTACCGGAAAGTTCTGTCCGCTTTTCTTAAACAAACTAAAAAACCTGATTAAATCTAGACAGCTGGGTTGGGGTTAGGGTGACCCAGCAAAAAACAGAACCCAAATTATTTATGTATTTTCCCAATAAACTAACCCTAAACCCCAACCCTAACCCTAACCATAAACCCTAACCCTAACCCTAAACCCCTTAATTAAAATTAACAGTTTTATTACAAAATTTGTGGGTTCTGTTTTTTTCTGGGTCAACTTTATACAGGTTGACCCAGAAAATCTGAACCCTAAGTATTTATTTATTTTCCCGTTAAACTAACCCTAAACCCCAACCCTAACACTAACCCTAACTCTAAACCCTAACCCTAACCCCTAGTTAAAATTAACAGTTTTATTACAAAATGTGTGGGTTCTGTTTTTTTCTGGGTCACCCTAATTTTCCGACTGATTTGCAAGTTTAGCTCAAATCAGATGCCAGATACTCAGTTAAACTTCCCATTTAGTTAAATCTACTGCTGTTGATAGTTTAAAAACATCTATGGAAGACAAAAGTTTCAAAGTGAATCCTATGCGTCATTGCATGTTGTATGAATTCCACAAAGCGTGAACTAGGTAGATGGAGGGCAGGGACATCCTTGGTGTATTGATTTGTTTACTTTTGAGATTTACAAATGCTGGACATTTTTAAATAGAACTTCAATGCTATTTTTATGTATATTTTAATTTTTAAATATCTTCGAATATAAATCAAATCTTCAAATTTGTACAATATATAATATATATATATATGTGAAAATAAAATGGAAATTAATCCGACAGTATGAATAAGATATCGTTTGTTTTTTATATCTTATTCATATTATATATATATTATATATATATATATATATATATATATATATATATATATACGTTCCCGTAATTAAATAAATAAAAGCAAAAACTTTTATTTGTTTTGATTTCTCATTGAACTATATATATATATATATATTGTACAGAGAAGTAAACAAACAGACGATGTTTGTGATATGGCTATTTTCAGCCGACAATATTTGGGAGAATGTGTGCTTAATTGAAGTCGAACCTAATTTTATGAAAGTTAATTAATTAATAATTAATAAGTAATCCCGCCTAATTAATTAATTAACTAATTAATTAATTATTAATTAATTAACTTTCATAAAATTAGGTTCGACTTCAATTAAGCACACATTCTCCCAAATATATTGTACAATATATATATATATTAATATTATTATTAATAATATATATATATATATTATTAATATATATATATACGTATATATATATATGTATATATGTATGTATGCATATATATATATTATTATTAATAGTGGAAAAGAGTTAAGGATCTACTACGGTTTCGATCTCAATGATCGCATCAGGGCCCTACTTTATACTTAACTAAGTCGATGTCAATCTTTACTTAAACTGAGATTAAA
>CM042174.1:41812658-41817658 GCA_023376005.1 Doryteuthis pealeii | reverse complement strand
CTAGAAATTAATTCTCACTTCTAGAAGTTTCCTATCATTACTAGAAGTTCTTTCTCGCTGTTAGAACTTATTTTTTTAATTTCTAGTAGTTCTTTTACATTTCTGTCTGTTTCTTTCCATTTCTAGAATTCCTTTCGCATTACTAGAAGTTACCTCTCTCTATTAGAAGATACTAATCTTTACAAGAAATTCCTTCTCAATACTAGAAGTTTCCTATCATTTCTAGAAGTTTTTTCTCATTATTAGAACTTATTTTTAATTTTTAGAAGTTATTTCCAATTCCTGTCTATTCCCTTCCATTTCTAGAATGTACTTCGCATTACTAAAAGTTACCTCTCGCTACTAGAAGATCCTTATCATTATTAGAAGTTCTTTCTCACCACAAGAACTTATTTTTCATTACTAGAAGTTATTAATATACGTTGTACAACTATATTTTCATTTTTCTGATTAACTGTCTAAACAATTTGTTAGCATTGTCTGAGATCGTATTGAGAGGTTAATTGTGTATGGTATCGATCAGGTTTAAGTTTATATTTCTTGGTATAATTTTCTTTCTCTTAAAAACGACAGAATATTATTTCCTAACTTCTACGCATAAAATAACCCAACACTGTTGACATGCCGTCAAAAAACTGAATGTATTTCCATTTTTTCTTAATGTCAGTTTTACACCCTTAAAGATCAGATTTTTATTCCCAACATGTTTATCCACTTTCTTGTGACACCCAGGGGTTGATATATCGACCATTTTGAAGGTAAACCAAGGACACATAACTCAATACACCGACATATTGTATAAAGGGAAAAAGTCAGTCTCTCAATAGGGGACATGGGAAAGAAAAAGAAGGAAAAATGTTGACTTGTTTTCGTAATTTGACATTTAAAATAATAAATATGAGCAGGATTTCTTGTTTGGCTTTTCGATATGTGCCATGAAAAGGAAGACGAGGGAAAGGCGAAAAAGAAAAGCACACTCACCGGGTCGATTACCCAAAGCGGTAACCGTAACGCTATACGTTTCCCATATACAATGATATACAATCACCACTCATAACTTCAAAACGCCTCACTTTGGTGAATAAATTTTGGATTATTTATGTATATAAGGTGTGCTCAGAAAAATCCTGGAGACCTGAGGAGACTTGTTGTCCCTCAGACTCCAACGAAAGACTATCAGCTAACGCTGGTGCAAAAACTAATAATAATAATAATAATAATAATAATAATAAATAATAATATAAGACCAAGAAGAAGAAGAAGAAGAAGAAGAAGAAGAAGAAGAAGAAGAAGAAGAAGAAGAGAAATGGTTGTAGATAATTTGGAGGTGGAATAATTAAAAGAACAGAACAGACAAAAGAGAAGAGATGGGAGAGGAAATAAAGAAGAAAGAGAGAGAGAGAGAGAGAGAGAGAGAGAGAGAGAGAGAGAGAGAGACATTGAATAAGAAGAGAGAGAAAGAAAGAGAAAGAAATAGAGAAACGGAGAGAAAGGGGGGAATAATAATAATAATAATAATAAAAGAAGAAGAAAGAAGAACAAGAAGAACAAGAACAAGAACAAGAACAAGAAGAACAAGAACAAGAAGACAAAAATGTGTGTGTGAAAGTGAGGACAAAAAGCAAGTGAGAGATAAAATTTCTGTTTGCTCAGCTGATATCTTCGAAAAATAAAGCCGTGACAAGAGGACTGATATAATCGCAAAACGAAAATGAAAAAAGAAATGAAAAAAGAAATGTAAAATGAAATGTAAAAAGAAGAACTGTAGGAAAATGACAAACACCTATCACGTGATCCTCCAAATCAAATGGAACTCTACGCAAAAAAAAAAAAAAAAAATTCAAAAATAAAATAAACTAAACTACAAACCCCGCGAAAAACGTCATTATTTTAAAAAGTCTTGAATAGGGGAAAAATTATCATGGAACGGAACGCTGGAAATTTATGGCCAGACGGGCAAATAATTTTTCAGCAAAAATTAAGAACGAAACGAGGAAGCGATTTGACGTGTTGTGAATGTAGAGCAGTTTGTGTGGGTGGGGCGGTATTATTGATTGACTAGCATAAGGAACAGCTTTGTTTTGGTTTTTTTTTGTTGGTTTTTTTTTGGCGGGGGGGTATTTTATTTTATTTATTTATTTATTTGTTATTGCTGTGAGCTGATCGATAACTGGCTTCGTGTCATATAAAAATAATTCAAACTTAAGTTGGAATATTTAAGAGAAGAATTAGTTTTATCTATAACGTAAGGATATATATATATGTATAAATATAACATATATATATATATATGTGTGTGTGTGTGTGTGTGTGTGTGTGTGTGTGGTGGAGGTGTGTGGAACAAAAGAACAAAACTCAGACAAAAGTGTGTATTTGATCTCGGCATCATCAGTTGTTTTATTATTCATCAATAAAACGACTGATGATGCCGAGCTCAAAGCTCTAGCGAAATATATCCTACACGCTTTTGTCTGAGTTTTGTTCTTTTGTTCCTCACATCTCTACCACATTCTGTCGGATTCATTCAATCCTCTTTCCACACAAAACACACACACACACACACACACACACACACACATATACATATATATATAATATATATATATATATATATATATATATATATAGTATCCAAGGAGTAAGGAACTGATGGTAGGTGTGGCGCTCCATTTCAGACGCTAAAATAATCTCCATGGTCTAGCGCTTGTGAAAAGTGGATAGACTCCCTCACTGACCGACTTTAGGCCACCCCGACGACTTTACTTACTTTACTATAAAGCGGCAATTGGATACTATATATATATATAGTATCCAATTGCCGCTTTAACTTTTCCATTGCAGTGCTCAATAATACTAATAAAGGGTCTACCATGGTTTCAATTGAATTGAAATGGTTTTCTCAGGACCCTACCCTACGTTAACTAAGCCGATGTAATTCCTTAGTTAAATTAAAGATATTTTTCAGATAACAACGGTTGAACGCTACGTTATTCTACTCTCAATCTTTGTGTGTAGCCTGCACGTGAAAATTGAAAAAATAAACAATGTATCGTTCCACAGTGTATTCATTCCTTAATTCTCATTTCTATATTGTTATCAATTTAATTCTTATTATAAATAATAGCTATATACATATATATATATATGTGTGTGTGTGTGTGTGTGTGCGTGTGTGTGTATGTATGTAGATATATGCACATATATATGCACCTGCAGGTACATATATCATGCACCTACATGGGTATATAATTAATTTATTAGTTTTTATACATTGAGCTCACTTTGGGATTTACAAAAATCCTTGTATGAATCTATAAATTTGCACCGACATGAGCTTACAGTATTGATGTACAGTGAGATTTTGATGATCCCAAATAGAATCATCCCTTACTTACCAGCCAATTGGATTATATTACACAATCACAAACACACACATAATAATAATAATAATAATAATAATAATAATAATAATAATAATAATAATGGCAGCCAACAATAGCAGAAATACAATAAAAACTAGAAAATAAAAATGGACACTTCAAATGACAAATCGGAGAGGTTGCAGATGAAAAGACTTCGACATAGTTAAGAAAAGGAAACCTCAAAAGAGAAACTGAATTACTAATAATTGCTGCACAAAATAATGACATAAGGACAAACTATATCAAAACAAAAATTGATAAAACCCAACAAAATAGTAAATGTAAACTATGTGGTAATAGAGATGAGACTGTAAACCATATACTCTGCGAATGTAGCAAACTAGCACAACGAGAATACAAAACTAGACACGACTGGGTTGGGAAAGTGATCCACTGGGAATTATGCAAAAAATTAAATTATGACCATACAAAATAATGGTATATGCATAAACCAGAATCTGTTCTTGAGAATGAAACGCATAAAATTCTCTGGGACTTTGAGATAGAAACTGATCACCTTATCCCAGCAAGAAGACCAGACCTAGTGTTGATTAACAAAAAAGAAAGAACTTGTCAACTGGTGGATTTTGCAGTTCCAGCAGATGACAGGGTGAAGCTGAAGGAAAATGAAAAGATGGATGAATACCTGGACCTTGCCAGAGAATACAAAAAGCTATGGAAAATGAAAGTGAAAGTGATACTAATTGTAGTTGGTGCACTTGGAACAGTCCCAAAAAGATTGGAATAAAGACTGGAAAATCTGAAAATCAGAGGAAGAATTGAGACCATCCAGAATACTGCACTGCTGCAATTTGCCAGAATACTCAGAAGAGTCCTGGAGACCTGAGGAGACTTGCTGTCACTCAGACTCCAGTGAAAGACCATCAGCTAACGCTGATGTGAAAAACTCAAAAGGAGTGAATAATAATAATAATAATAATAATAATAATAATAATAATAATAATAATAATAATAATAATTGATAATTAATAAATAAATATATTTTCGTATATATGTATGAAAACAAGTCTGATATTGTATTAGTTTCATGATTCCCCCACTTAATTGTTTAAGTGAGGGAATCATCAGGTAGCGAAAATTTTTGAAAATGTTTAAAAAATATTTGCACGTGACATTTGGTTGTGTACGTGTATTATGTATAAGGGTGGATTTTGTAATAATACTGTAGTTTGACTGTCTCTCCAAGTGTGATATTGTTAAACACACACACACACAAACACACACAGATATATATATATATAATATATATATATATATATATATATATATATATAATATGAGAGTAAATATGGAAAATAAATCCGACAATATTAAGAAATTTGAAAAAAAAAAACAAGTGTTCCGAAAATAGGATGAATTTATTTATCGATGTTTAAACATTTCGGTTTCTTTAAACTTTCATCCGGATGTATCTTGTGGTGAAGAAATTGATGGATGTTTTATAGATGACAGGAGATGAAAATGTTTATAAAATCTTTTTGTTGTGTAACTGTATTTGTTCAGCGTTATAATTTTTGAATATATATATATATATATTATATATATATATATATATAT
>CM042174.1:41805158-41810158 GCA_023376005.1 Doryteuthis pealeii | reverse complement strand
GTACTTTCTTTCTTTCTATCTTTCTTTCTTTTTTATCGTTCTTCTTCCTTCTCATTCTTCTATTTTTTTTTCTTTCTTTATTTTCTTTCTCTCTGTTGATCTTTCATTCTTTCTTTCATTTCTTTCTTTCTTTTCCTTTCTTCTCTTTTTCTATCTTCCTTTCTTTCTTACTTTCTTTCTTTCTTCCTTCCTTTCTTCTCCTTCTTTCTTGCCTTCCTTCTTTCTTTCTTTCTTTCTTTCTGTTCTTCTCTTTCTACCTATCTTTCTTTCTTCTTTTCTTTTTTTCTTTTTTTTCTTTCTTCCTTTCTTTCTTTCTTTCTTTCTTTATTCTTTTCCTTCTTTCTTTCTTTCTTCTTTACTTTCTTTCTTTCTTTCTATCTATCTTTCATTTTGTTCTTTCTTTCTTTTTTCTTTCTTTCTTTTTTACTTTATTTCATTTTTCTTTTTTTCTTTCTTTCTGTTCTTTTTTTCTTCTGTTCTTCAAACTATCTTTCTTTATTTCATTCTTAAGACTTTCTTTTTGTTTGTCCTTCCTTCTTTTTTCTTTTCTATCTTTCTTTCATTTCTTTCTTTCTTTCTTTCTTTTCTTTTCTTCTTTCTTCTTTCTTTTTTCTTTCTTTCTTTCTTTCTTTCATTTTGAAGTCTTTTTTTCTTTCTTTCTATCTTTCTTTATTTTTCTTTCAGTCTTTCTTTCTTACTCCATTTCCTTTTTTCGTTCTTTCTTTCTGTTCTTTTCTTCATTAGTAAATTCTGTACTTCTTTTTTCTTCATTCAGTCCTTCATTCATTCACTTTCCTAGCTGGCACCAAATCGGTTACGATTAATTATCGCGCTTAGCCTCAGGGGCCTGTCAGCCTCAATCCACTTCGATTAAAAACAGTAAGGTCAGCTTTATTGCCTGGTGCCTGAGGCGCCATGTAAAGGGGAATGTTGATTAAGATTGGCTAATTTTTGGCGCCACTCACCAATACACAAGTGAAATGATACATTAAACCGGAAGTGCGTTGTGTAATGGTTATGGTAGTAGGGAATGGACTTGTTGACACGAGTTCAATACCTGGACGTGGCTGTTTGCATTTCAAATAGCGCTAATACCCTCGGGAAAGGTATACATCCAGTTACTC
Source organism: Doryteuthis pealeii (assembly GCA_023376005.1). Taxonomy (NCBI): domain Eukaryota; kingdom Metazoa; phylum Mollusca; class Cephalopoda; order Myopsida; family Loliginidae; genus Doryteuthis; species Doryteuthis pealeii. Next base: position 41,809,034 of record CM042174.1, on the reverse strand, counting down.
TCTCTCTCTCTCCCCTCTCTCTCTCTCTCTCTCTCTCTCCCTCCCTCTCTCTCCTCTCCCTCTCTCTCTCTCTACCCCTCTCTCTCTCTACCCCCTCCCTCTCTCTCTCTCTTCTCTCTTCTCTACCCCCCTCTCTCTCTCCCTCTCTCTCTCTACCCCTTCTCTCTCTACCCCCTCCCTCCTCTCTCTCGCTCTCTCTCTCCCTCCTCTCTCTCTCCCTCTCTCTCTCTCTGCTCTCTCTCTACCCCCTCTCTCTCTCTTCGCTCTCTCTCTCCCTCCTCTCTCTCTCCCTCTCTCTCTACCCCCCTCTTCTCTTCTACCCCTCTTCTCTCTCTCTACCCCTCCCTCTCTCTCCCTTTCTCTCTCAACCCCCTCTCTCTACCCCCTCCCTCCCTCCCTCTCTCTCTCTCTTCTCTCTCTCTCTCTCTCTCTCAGCAATTAGTGAACAATAGAAACAGACACAAGCGAGTTGATACATTAAAAAGGAGGCGCGTGGCGTAATGGTTAGAGTCATGATAAATGGACTCGTCGTCCCGAGTTCAAATCCTGTTTGCATTTCCATGGCGTTAATACCCTTGGAAAGGTATGCTTTCTAAGTTTTCTCCTTCCCGCTATGGGTAAATCGTACGGCAGACTTGGCTCTTTAACTTTGGTTAGACAACCAGAAGGAACACTCTGAATTTAAACTAACAGGTTCCACCCCATTCGGATCAATGTAACCTAGGCGTAATATCAATGAAGGGAAACTCCACACTCTCAGATCTTGAGCCTCACCATCTGATACATTTTAGTGTTATTTAGTGTTATACCATGGGCACCAAAAGTTTAGAGTTTACTAAGCTTAGCTTAGATATGGTACAAAGCACACGTATGGGGAGTTTAGTGAGAATCAAACTCACTAACAATGGTCTGCTAGTCAAGCTTGTTAACCATTACACTACACGAGGTGGCTGTAGTTAATTACTAAGCTTAGTTTAGATGTGACACAAGGCCAGAGGTATGGGGCGCCCAGTGAGAATTGAACTCACTAACAATGGTCTGCGAATCTAGCTTGCTAACAATGTCACCATACGAGGTGAGTGTAGTTATTTACTAACCTTAGCTTCGATATGGCACAAGGCCAGGAGTATGGAGCGCCCAGTGAGAATCGATCTCACTAACAATGGTCTGCTAGTCTAGCTTGCTAACCATCACTCTACGTGAGGTGGATGTAGTTATTTACTAAGCTCAGATTAGATGTGGCACAAGGCCACGAATATGGGGCGCCCAGTTAGAATCGATCTCACTATCAATGATCTGTTAATCTCGCTTGCTAAACATTACCCACTCTATTGATTGTGGCTGTGGAATACCCGACTGCACTTCTGCAGAGGGGTAACACTCACCCACCCCAAATGGGGCCACCTGTTGGCCGTTGGGTGGTGACCCGTGATGCTTAATGGGTTTGAACTAGGGGTTAAATAGAAGAAACTGGACTTTAAAAAATTGAGTTTCCAAAAAAGTGAGTACCTATCGAGAATGAGTGAAACAAAACGTCTATATAAAAATACCAGAAGTGGCTACTCGGCGTCGCCTCGGGTAGAAGGGGTGTTAAAAAGTTAGTCTCGCTGATCCATTATTACTTATCGCGAATGAGATCCTCGCTGGCTACCCCATAAAACCTCCACGTAAATATATAACAATATAGTAAGAAATTTTCATTCAATGATTTACAATTTTTTTAAATAAGATATAAATGAGGCGATTAATTCAATCAATCTATATTATATTCCAAAGCAAAAATATATATATATATATATAATATATATATATACAAAAAAAAATATAAACAAAATAACATGCAAATGACTTTCCCTTCTGTTACTTTTCAAATTTGAATTTTTAAACATCTTCCCAAATATAAATCATTATTTTTGTACAAAAATCAAGCTCTAGTGATAGTGAATATGTATATATATTTAATATGCCGTTAATTCATTTTTTTTTTGTCGTAGTTTCCTCCGGACATACATACATACATACACACAATTGCCCTTTATATATAGAGAGAGATAGATAAGACTTACTGACTGACCACGGAAGCAATCGTTTATTTAGTTAATTAAAAAAAAAAAAGAAAAAGGTGAGGGTATTTGCCTAATACCCCACTTATATGGGCTGGGCACAAGGCCTCGTTTTAACGTGGGCCCACACACAAGCCGAAGCTCATGGGTGGGAAAGAACAAAAATTGCGTCGATCCCTTCGGCATTCCCCACAAGGGGGCGCCTCAGGCGCTGGACAATAAACCCAGCCTGTCCCTTTAAATCAAGGTGGCAGATATTGCCTGGGGGATAGTCCCCTGGGATCGACGCTATTAATTTTAACTTAACCTGATCCAGTGACGGAAGCACACTGGACCCCCGCCCCGAAGGACGAGTATAAGGTAACTATAAAGAAAAAGGTGAGTATTGTTTGTAGTATTGTTGGTTGGATTTTACGGCACGTCAACCGTTCATAGGTTATTTTATGCGTTTTGCTTCTGTTTATGCTTGATGGGTTGTTTTCTTCTATTTATGCTTGTTAGGTTTTCAAATTTTTTAAAAACTCAATTATTTTTAAACACATTATTTTTAAAACTCATCACTATTAATAATGGAGATTCGCTTCCGGTTTTTGTCTGTAACAAAAATACGTCACAGCTTATGTCACATTACCTAAAATCGTCATAACATAGAATAAATACACTGAAAAATTTGGCCATGCAACATTAGACAGTCCTCATTGTTTTTTTAAAACAAGTTTTAATAAATACATGACTGGTATTATATATCTATATATAGTTTGTTTTATTTTAATACATATTTAAAGTTTACATTTCAAATTGTTTTATTTTTTAATCCTTTAATGAATTTGATGATTTTACTTAGGGTACAAACTCGCTGACATTGAATTTTTACTCCCACACCCTCAGGCAATATGTTTCAAAAATCTATTTTACAACACCCGGGGGGGGTTTTGTATTTTGTTAGTTTATTTAATTATATCTAACCCATAGATGGTACTACAAATCCGAGTCAGGGTGGACTTGGCAGTAATAGCGATTAAGAGATACTTTATACTCCTAAGAATTCTAGAACATTCACCCCCCCCCTCCACACTTTGATCATTACTTTGGCTAGAGAGGGTGGAGAGACCCCATCCGATCAATCGGCTGGTCACGTCAAGTCCATCCTTTTGCCCTCTATCCCAAGCCCCAACCCTATTTATTATATGGGTACTAGAAGGCGGTGGATGAGGGTCTTCATCCCTGCGTATAACGTTAAACTGTAACTGCTGGTGAGATGCCAGTTCTGTAGGCGTGGAGCACCCCTTCATCACCATTGCTCCCAGGTCCACTCTGACCGGGAGTGGTAGTAGGTTCCCATCTATGGGTTAAATATAGAAATGTGTTTATAAAAAAAACGAGTATACGAATGAATTTATTTCAAAATTTTGTCGGCATTAAATGACCCACTGAGGTTGATATGCCATAAAACAAAACAAACGAAACCAAAACTGGAATATCACCTTCTGGCACAGTAAATACTTACTAACTGACTGAGCACGGAAGGAATCGTTTATGTAGATCAGTGGTTCTCAAATATGGTGGACCCCGGGGACCATATAAAAAAGGGGGGCAGGCAAGCAAAATGTATTTAATTATAAAAATACAAAAAGGGTTTTTAAACAACGAATGGCTATGGGGGTCCACCAGAGTAAAATAGGGTTAAAAGGGTTCATGGATAAAAAAAAAGGTTGATTTAGATGGTACTACCAATCCGGGTCAGAGTGGACCTGGCAGTACTGACAATGAAGAGCTCTAGAATTGGAACCTCACCATGAGAGGCTGTAAAGAC
>CM042174.1:41785158-41802658 GCA_023376005.1 Doryteuthis pealeii | reverse complement strand
TGGCACAAGGCACATTGAGCTCTCCTTATGGTCTACCTACATCAGCTTGGTTAAACCACACATGGAAAGATCCTAACTACAGAAATATATATATATATATAAGAGAGAGTTTTATGATTTGATTGAAGCATTGTGTATATATTGGTTAGGAGGTTGATTTTGAAGGCTATCACAATGCAGGTGTAAAGAAAAAATAATAATACGGTAACAATGATGTGTGTTAACCTGTATTTTATTCTTTAATTTTCGAGATAATATCTCTTTTTCAATCTCGAAAATTCAAGAATTAAATACAGGTTAACACACAACACCATTATTACCGTATTATTATTTTTTTCTTTACACCTGCATTGTGATAGCCTTCTAAATCAACCTCATAACCAATATATATATATATATATATATATATATATATATATATATATATATATATAAGTTAAGAGTAAGAAAATGAATCCGACGATATGAGTATAGATAAAAGGATATGAAAACACACAATACTGTTAAAATGAAAATATTTTATATCGTATTCATAGCTAATATTGAACAATATTTCTATTTATTAAAATCATCTTCAGAGCTTGTTTTTACTTCCGGACTCATCGAGAGAGAAGCAGAAAAATATGTGTGTGTGTGTATGCACAAGGAAAAGCTCAGTTCTAGGTGTCTATGGTAGCAGAGATCATATTTGTTGAAGACACTTGCATATTAGAAAATAATTTTTATTCTGCGTCACTAATTCATTTGTTGTCGCTTTTCTTATAATAGATTAACTCGCAAAAACACTTTTTTTTAAAAGTTTTCCACAAAAACTTTTCTCCTGACAATGACCTAAGGTGGAAATAAGTTGAGAACTAAAGAAAAAATATCACAAAAAAGATTTTTTTGTTTTATCATGTTGCTCATCATATATATATATATTATAATATTTAATAATTTGAAGGGAATTACAATGCGTATAAAAAATAAAAACAAAAAGATGTTGTTTTTTTGTCTTATCGATTTCAGAGACGAAAATCAGAAATGAACGTGCTTAATTTTTTTTTTTTGCGTGGTGATACTTTTTTTCTTTTTTCTTCTTTTTTTTCCTCTTCTTCTTTTTTCTCCTTTCTCCTCCCTTCCCCTTCTTTATATATATATATATATATATATAAAAAATAAATTTTGTTGAATACAACAGACTCCAAATTGTTTGGTACGTTATTCTTTCTTTTTTTCACTATTTCTAATAATGTTCTTAATATTAGACTGAAGACTGATAAGTTTGAAATATTGAAAGAAATGAAAAAACTTCAAAAACAATTTGGATTTTTTTTTATTCAACAAAATTGGTTTGAATTAAAAAATGCTACCCAAAAATATATTTTGGAGTTAAGGTAGTGTGGACATCAAGTCAATATTTGGTTATCTATTTATCTATCTCTCTCTCTCTCTCTCTCTCTATATATATATATATATAATATATATATATATATATATATATATATATATATATATATTTCTTTCATCAGTATAGTTGCTCTTGAAGAAGACCGGTTTTTTTTATAAAGGGTCGAAACAGATATATATCAGCATATTATTAACATTTGCTTTCTATCTCTTTTCAATCATAGATAGATAGATAGATAGATAGATAATATGGTTGCTATATCTATCTATTTATCTATCTATACATATATCAAGGGCAGTTGTGTGAATCTATATGTCCGGAGGAAACTTTGAAAATAAAACAATTAATGAAAAAGTAAATATATATACACATTAAATATCACCAGGGCTTGGTTTTTGAGCAAAAATAATAGAGATTTGATTTATATCCGTGAAGATAATTAAAAAATAAAATTCAAATGATAACAGCATGGATTTTTTTTTTCATTTAATATTTTAGATAATAGACATTAACATTTCTTTTCAGAGTAGCTGGATCAATGCAAGGTCTATTTAAAAAAAAAAAAATTTTTACATTGGGATTTAAATGGGGCAACCCACGAGGATTCAACTCACAATTCAGCAATAATGGATCTGCGGGACTAACTTTTAAAAAAATCCCCCACAACCCAGGCGACGCCGGGTAGCCTCTGCTAGTCTATAAGTAAAGAAGACTCGGTATCATTAATAGAGCATTTATATCCAAGTGCTTCGTTTGAAGATCGCATAGGCGAGAAATTGTCAGTACTCAGACGCCGATGACTAAACCTCACAACATCAAACCCCTCCCCCATACCGAGCCCTAAAAATGAATAACCTGAAAATCGATTCCTGTTCGTCATTTACCAATTGTCTGTGAGACATTAAAATGCAAAGACTCAGCCTGAAATGATGCGAGGAATGGCATCTGAATTCTTCCCGATTTGAAGAATCCAAAAAGTGTTGATACGATTAGCTTGGTGGGGAGGTGCGGTGTTGAGTAGCGGAACGTCAACTAGAGCAGAAGATTCAGCGAACCGTGTTCGAGTTTCGGTCGGGTTCATTTGCAATCCCTTCGCTCTAATACATTTGGAAAAGTCACGCAACCTTTTCATCCCTCCCCCTAGCTATAGGTAAATAGCCGAACTCTTGTAGCCTACTTAGCTATGAGGAGTAAGGAGCTGAAAACTTTATAGGCTAAATATTTTCTAAGAAAAGAAAATTGATATAAATATGAAATGGGAATTTGAATAATTGAATAAGTTTGTACCTATCTGCTTTCATAGATTTCTAGTGTACAAATGCCATTAAAATTAAGTAACCTTACTACCCTCGGATCTATTAATTACATTAAGGAGGGCATATCTATCTTCAAACTTTACAGATCTGTGCATTTACCTTTCATGATACTTATATTGATTCATAAACACCCAAGGGTTGACATGCCGTAAAACCCAACGAAGTCTTTATATATACTAGCAAATATATGCACCTTCCAAATCCAAATATTTTAGTTTTAATATTTTGAGATATTTTATCAAATTAGAAATGTAATAAAATATTTTATCAAATTAGAAAGGCTAATGAAACTAAATAAGAATGCAGATAAAAAGATTTGCAACAGAGTGCAAGTATTTAAGTTTTAATGTAATAAAATATTATATTAAATTTGAAAGGCTAATGAAATTAAATAAGAACACAGATAAAAAAGATTTGAAACAGAGTGCAAGTATTCAAATTTTAAGGTAATAAAATATTATATCAAATTAGAAAGGCTAATGGAACTAAATAAGAACACAGATAAAAATATTTGAAACAGAGTGCAAGTATTCAAGTTTTAAGGTAATAAAATATTATATCAAATTTGAAAGGCTAATGAAACTAAATAAGAACGCAGTTAAAAAGATTTGAAACTGAGGGGGAATATAATCGAAAAATAGAACAACTGTAACTTACTCTTCCCTCACTACTTTCATTACTAATTTTTCCTAATTTAACTATTTAGTTAAAATAGGGAGTAAGGAATAACATTACAGTTATTTCTTGTTGTTAATGGATTTCTTTTAAGATTTATCCCCGAGATTTTTGCTCATATTCATTAAGATAAAACCGAACAATTAGAAATCAATAATACCAAGCACATATTTATTAAAATCAATTGTTTAATATCAATATGCAAATTAGCCTTCCCGTTCAAACTATAAACCGCTATGTGGTTGTATATATAAATACAATTGCATGTTATTAGTATGTAGATCCGGCCCACGCCGGGGGTCCAGTGGCTTCGGCCCTGGATCTTTACAAGTTAATAGCGTCGATCCCAGGGGGCCATCCCCCCAGGCAACACCTGCCCCCTTGATTTAAAGGGGCAGGACTGGGTTTATTGCCCAGTGCCTGAGGCGCCCCCTTGAGGGGGAATGCCGACGGGATCGACGCAATTTTTCACCTGCCACTCCATGAGCTTCGGTTTGTGGGTGGTCCCACGTTAATAGGGACTTTGTGCCTGACCCGTACAAGTGGGGTACGCGGTAAATACCATGTAGATCTGGCCCACGCCAGTGGCTTCGGCCCTGGATCTTTACAAGTTAATAGCGTCGATCCCAGGGGGCTGTCCCCCAGGCAATACCTGCCCCCTCGATTTAAAGGGCCAGGGCTGGGTTTATTGCCCAGCGCCTGAGGCGCCCCCCCCCTTGAGGGGGAATGCCGACGGGTTCGACGCAATTTTTCACCTGCCACCCATGAGCTTCGGTTTGTGGGTGGTCCCACGTTAATAGGGCCTTGTGCCTAACCCGTACAAGTGGGGTACGCGGTAAATACTATGTAGATATGGTCAACAGTATTAATAATGTAAAACAATTTTATAAATATTAGAGATTTAAATAAATATATCATGGAGAATGTGACGTAAATAACTAAGGGAATTGTGACGAGTAGTAATATAATTTCGGTTACAGACAGAAAAAACGCAGAATCTCCATTATAATAAGATTCTCTAAGATCATCTTCACATTTTTTGTAGGGATGAGGTGCCTGAATTTTTGGTTTGTTCTAAAAATCGTCCTCACAACCCTTGATGATAATAAAGCCCGGATTTTTTTCTTAAAACAATTTGTTAATGCCGTGGTCGATTTTTAGATTTTTAATTGGATTTTACCGCATTAATTACAGTTAACTGATCTGAAAAAATGTAAAAGTTTTTTGGTAAAATAACTGGTTCATTATATCTTTTATTCATTAATATATCAACACTAAGAATTTCATTAAATTCGGTTAATTCCTTGATTTTTGGTATTTTTTTTCTTTTACTATCGACGGGGTGACATACAATGGTGGTATTTAAGTCCGTTAAGTTCGATTTAATCCATTTTGTTTTATTCATTCTTGATGGGTATTCTATTTTTTAAACTCAATTTTTTTAAAACCCATTTTTCTATTCAACTCATAGATGGGACCTAACAGCTACTACCACTCCACGTCAGGGTGGACCTGGCAGTAATGGTGGTTAAGATTTACTCCACACTCACCAGAGATCGATAGAGTTTAACCTGGATTGTTTTATTTACTTTTTACAGTATCACTTGTAAAAAAACTAAAGTCGAAAAGTTGCCTATTATCGGTATCAGCCAAACAGTGAGGGAGTATATCCCCTTTTCTCTAGCGCTAGATCAGAGTTTTTTTCCTGAAATGGGCGTGCCACAACTACCCTCTTTACTCCCCACTTTACCACACATATACTAGATGTGGGTGCCCTAACAGGTACTTTCACACCATGTCAGAGTGAACCTGGGAGTATATATATATATATATATATATATAATAATATATATATATTAAGTTAATCCACAGACACGTGTTTCGAGGTTTCACCTCTCATCAGTGTGGCTGCACTTTAACAGCTACCTCTAGTCGGGATCGAGATCTGACTGAATTTTCTTCTGTCAAGTCTCTTACCCATACGGCTATTGGCGCCTGTCAAATTTTAGGAGAATATCTAATTGATACATTTCTAAGCGGAAATGAATTCACGAAAGTCCTCTAACTTTGTAAACAAATTGAGGGTTAGCTATACTCCAGACGGTGAATTTACAATTAAATCCCTATTTAGAGAACTCAACCAAGTGGGAGTATATATATATATATATATATATATATATATATAACGATTTTTGTAGGCCCCAAAATATAAATGTAAATATTTTGTAATAAAAAAAAGCCTACAGTGTGGTTTGCATTTTTCTATTAGACGCGGTACGTATTTCGGATTCTTTAATATTCACTTCAAGCTAATATAATTATGCTTTGTGTTGTGTATTATTTTGATGTATATTCATTTTTAGGGTTAGGGAAAACGTGTAATAAGCCATTCTTGAGAAGAAAAGGTTCATGAATGTTTTTGTTTTTTTGGGGGGGTTAATATTAACCCCCTGTTCGTCCAAGCGCGTCAAACTTAGGATTTGTCTCTTGTAGATTAAAACTGGTTCTTTTCATGGTTTCCGATCTCTTGGACACTGGCCTGTTTTTTTTTTTTTTTTTTGGGGGGGGGGGCTTTTTTTTGGTTGACTGGTTGAACAATTCAACAACGCTCCCTCTACTTCCCCTCCTGTCCGTCACCCACTCTCCTGTTTTTTTTTTGGGGGGGGGTGTACGGACCATAAAGAAGACATTGAATCTAACTGATGTTGTCACAAAAGGACCAAAAGTCACTTGGCTCACTTGTTCCCGTGATCTTTTTGCTTCCGGCCATTTCTTCTCCGAATGACTCACACAGAAAAAAAAAATAACAATAAAAAAATGAAAAAGAAAAAAAAAGAAAAAACAACAAAACAAGCAACAAAAACAACAACAATAAAAATAACCAAAAAAAAAAAAAAAATTTATCTGTACGCCATGTGTTATGCGATGACTCAACAGCTTCTTCCTCATCTTTCTTCTCGCTCGTTTTCTCCATCAACCATTGCAAAACTCTTTTAGCACTTCTATCCAATAGAAAGAGTTTGATGGGGCCGGAAGGGGGGCCCTAAAGCAATGGGTAGGCTCTTTAGCACTTCTGTCCAATAGAAAGAGGTAGGTGGGATTGGATGAGAACTCTAAAGCTGTTTTAGCACTTCCATCCAATAGAAAGATGTATAAGGGATTCAGAAAGGGGACCCTAGAGCTACGGGTATGAGGTTTTAGCTCTTAAATCCAATAAAAAGAGGTTGATGGGGTCGGAAGAGGACCCTAAAGCTACTGATATGCTTAACTATCATGAACCAGCACAAACAACTTGTTCATTTTTTTAATGGAACTCAAATCAAGTTACTTTAATCCTTCCAAGCCCTGTCGGCCACCGACTGCACCTCGGCAGAGAGGTAATAACTCTTCAATGGGTCCGTCTCTTAGCCATGGATGGTGAGCCGTGATGTTTAAGGACGGAACCCTGGTGGAGGAGCATTCCTTTTTTATTATAAAGAAAAAAAGGGAGAAAATGACATGCTACACAGACAAAATATAATAATAAAGAAAGAAAAAAAAAAGAAAGAAAGAAAGAGTTGGGTATATATATATATATATATATATATATATATATATATAGAGAGAGAGAGAGAGAGAGAGAGAGAGAGAGAGAGAGTGTGTGTGTGTGTGTGAGCGCACAAAAGCGATAACGCTAATCAGTTTCAATCGAACATTATGAAAAGATGAAAAGAAGAAAAAAAGAGTGAGAAAGTTAAATGAAAATTACTTTCAACATATTGAAGTATTTCACAATAGCTCTTAAGTAAACATATATAACGTTGTAATAATTGAATTATTATACTGTGGTATATCCGCAGGTCCTGCTATTCAAGATTATTATACTTTTACATATTGAACTATTTAGCAATAGCTCTTAAGTAAACATATCAAACGTTGTAAGAATTGAATTATCATACTGTGGTATATCTACATGTCCTGATAGGAAAGAACATTATACCTTTTACATATTGAACTATTTGGCAATAGCTCTTGAGTAAACATATCAAATGTAGTAATAATAAAATTATCTTAATGTGGTATATCCACAAGTCCTGCTAGGGAAGAACATTATATTTTTTACATATTGAACTATTTAGCAATAGCTCTTAATTAAACATATCAAACGTTGCAATAATTGAATTATCATACTGTTGTATATCCACAGGTCCTGCTAGTTACGATTATTATACTTTTTACATATTGAACTATTTACCAATAGCTCTTGAGTAAACATATCAGACCCAGTAATAATTAAATTATCATACTGTGGTATATCCACAGGTCCTGCTAGTATAACTAAATGATCATTATAGATTTTCAAAGTAGATAAATGTATATATGATAATTAGAGAGTAATTCTTTATATCTATTTATAATTAATTATGATATCAATTATATTTGCGATTAGATATCGAGATAGATTGCCGCTAAATAAGAGCTTTTAAAAATAGAAATCAAACGAAAGACCGATCGATGATGCTAAGAAGAGCGTCTTCTGTTTTGCTAACCTCATAGCAAGTGCAAGTAAAGGTAAATGAACGTTAAGGTAAATAAACCAAAATGTAAAAGTCTAGCCGCACTGAAGAGCCGGGATATGGCGTAACAGTACTGTATGTCGATGACTATATATATATACTTACCTTCCCTAACCGGGGGTCCAGTGAGCATCGGCCGCTGGATCGGTCAAGTAAAGTAATAACGTCGATCCCAGGGGGCTATCCCCCAGGCAATACCTGCCCCCTTGATTTAAAGGGGCAGGGCTGGGTTTATTACCCAGCGCCTGAGGCGCCCCCTTGAGGGGGAATGCCGACGGGATCGATGCAATTTTTATGTGCCCACATTAAAACGAGACCTTGTGTCCAGCGCTGATAAGTGGTATGAGAGGCAAATACCATATATATATATATATATATATATATATATATATATATATATATATACTGTACAGACAATTCACAAGTATCCTTTCTAATATCTTTTTGGTGTCGGGGTGTATACAAAAAGATCACTATATCGCTCGCTCGAACCACTATTCCTAGTTATTACTCCCACTTCTAATTCTACTCGTTCTCGTTAAAAACGAGACACGAATACCATACCTGATGATGGCATGTATTGCCGAAAGCGCTATAGCATAAAGCACTATTATGAAATACGATATGTATAATCTAAGCTGAATACTCGTTTGCAAGTTTGAATAAAGAAAGTGATCTGAAGACACTCGTAGGATCTCAGATACTGGAAATGGACCATAATTGCTATATACCCGGTCTTTAAGCTTTGTTGGTAACCCTTGCGGTTGATACTATAATACTTGGCCAAAAGAAAAACAATTTATATGTATATATATATGAAATATATACATATATATATAAAAACCGCCAGGATATACTAAAGCTAATAAGTAAAGAGTGCTCAATACCTAAGTAGAGCAAATAATAAAGATAAACCTAATGAGTCAGATATACCTACTAAAAGTTTCGCTTAGTGCTCTTCCCGGCTAAGATCTGACTCATTATGTTTATATATATATGTATATATCGATTGTCAAAGGTGGTAGTCATGTGAATAAATTCCGTTGTACAATATACAATTTGCATAATTCACTACTGAAATGTTTAAAAAAGTATTGAAGTTAAGACAAATCAACAAAAAAAAAAAAGAGACAAAATTGGAGACTGAACAATTAAAGTTAAAGATCGAGATGATATATCGTTATTTTCCATCTCCTACCCTATACCTCCTACTATCTTTTTAGACATACACACACACACACACACACATACGCACACGTACGCACGCACACACAAACACATGCATACACACATGCACACATGCACACACTGTTAAAAAGGAATAAAAAGAGGTTTATAACCCCCTCACACACACACACACACAATACTGATAACCATCTCGTTGATTGTCCTGTCCAATGTGCGTGATTATCGGTAATATTTAACAAAGGCCAGATTTTAATATTTTACACAAACTCACACGCACACACACACACACACACACACACACATCACACACAAAACACACACACACACACATATAGTGACTATAACACTTTTCCTATCAGTTCTCCTCCTTTCAGCCTCCACATCCATTAATATACTAACTTGAATAAACTGGAACACATCACACCTGATGATGGCACTTCAAAGTGCCAAAAGTACTCGGGATACGAAATTCGGTGGACTAATCCACGGATTCCATCCAAATATAAAAAAGTTGGCCAGTAAGCTTGAAAAGATCATCATATTGTTAAACAGGAGACATGCTTTTTGTTTAATTCTATATATATATATATATATATATATATATATATATATATATATATGTATACATACATGGCATATATATATATATATATATATATGCATTGCAGTCTCGGGGGACTATACATTTTTGTGCCCTTGAAGAGGGGTAAGACTCCCAATGGGGCCAGCTGTTGGGCGTGTGTTGCGTCCCGTGATGCTTAAGGATAGAACCCAGGTGGATGAGCAGTTGATGACATGCAATATTCCACTTTGGTCCTTACTTAGGTTAGACGGGCGGTCGGAGAGGCCCCCTTCCGATCAATCGGCTGGTTACGTCAAGCCCTAGCACCTATATGATTGCCCCAACCCTATTGCCCTTATGGCAAGCCCCAATCCCTTTTTATCATATGGGTGCGAGAAGGCGGTGACTGAGGGTCTACATGTCCTGGGAATAACGTTAAACTCTATCTGATGGTGAGGTTCCAGTTTTGGAGGTTTGGGGAATGTGGATCACCCCTTCATCACCATTGCTCCCTGGTCCACTCTGACCCGGAGTGGTAGTACCTGTTAGGGTCCCATCTATGGGTTAAATAGAAAAATGTGTTAATAAAAAAATTGTATTATCCATTAAGAATGATTTATTTCAAATCTTTATCAGCATTAAATGACCCACTGAGGTTGATATGTCGTAAAACAAAATAACCGACCAACCAACTATAGATATACACTAGATAAAATGAGGCTTGTTCGGTAACCCATTGAGCTCAGGGTAGATAATAGGGATTATGTAAAAGTGGACATGTTTGATACAATCTAAATTTATTAAGAGCCAATATGGCTGCTTATGAAACTTAACATACAAATACATTTCACACTCTGTAATATCTCGTTCTTAACTCTCACTGAGAAACTAACATATATAACGAGGGGGTAATCAAGATATACATAGAGAGAGGGAACGTGACAGACAGAATTGGATGTAAGAGACGGGTCAGTTTTTGATTTAATTGCAAATTAAGACTAATTAGGACCAATTAAAATGGAATTTTTTTCTCAACATAATTTAATCCTAGACATAAAGAATAATTAGGTATACGTTTCGTGTGGTTTAATTAAACAGTAAAAAGCCTTGAGGATACAAAGAATTATTCCTTCATCTATAGTATAATATATATATATATATATATATATATATATATATATATATATATATATATATTTGCAACATTGGCGTTTCAGTCTCGGAAGACTATAATATAGTTTTTGTGGCCCTGAAGTTACAGCGCCTCCTGTGACTCTGAAGTCTAATGTTCAAAAAATATTCTTGACCACGTGTGAAGGCTTTTCCTGAAGATGTTGATGTGCTGGTGCTTTATTGCCGCTGCTTTCTTCTGGGCCTCTTAGCTTCATGGTGTTGCGACTGGGTGGCTTCAAACATGAACAGTCCGCTATGGAGAGCCGGCTGCCAAATTTCCCCAGTTGGAAGGGGCAATGCCAAAACACCTGAGTTCATTCTTGTGTTGTAGATCCTCTTCTTCTTCTTCTAGTGATCGTCTTTGGTATCTTATGTTCTTCATAGCAACATAGCTGAGATTAGCTATTTGCCAGTCTGAATAAAGAAGTGATCTGACGAAACTTGGTGGGCCTCAAATACCCACGAGTGGAAATAGTCCATAATCACGATACCCCTGGTATTTAAGGCCTTTTTATTCACAAATAAATTTGCTCTGTTTATTAAAATTAAACATTGAGCTCTCATACGGAACCTGAACTCTGCAACAAACTACTGTTACAGAATAGGACCAGCTTAGAATCACCTTGTACCAAGAAACTTGGCACTCCACCCAAATACATATATATATATATATATATATATATATATATATATATAGATAGATAGATAGATAGATAGATAAATAGATAGATAGATAGATGGATCGACAGATAGATAAATAGATAATAGTAATCCTAATGAGTCAGAGATTAACTAAATAGGTTTTTCGTAATGGATATTTATATAATTGTTGTGATGTTAGTTCAACAGTAAAAAAGAAGTCAAGTCGAGGTAGGGTAAAAAGAGACAAGTGTATTTACAATAAGGTACAAGAACGGCTAGCACGTAACAGTACGGTAACAGTACAACCTTTTCACTCGGTGTCTCACTATTTATAGTGAGAACCGGTGTATATTCTCTACTGTAGGAACGGCCGGTACAACAATAATATTAAGTATATTTAACATAGAAAACTCTTTCAGTGTATTTTACTTTTGGACATCTTATTATAATGGTGATTGTGTGTTTGTCTGTCTGTAACCGAAACTATATTACTATACAAATCACAATTCCCTTTGTTATTTACATCACATTCTCCATGATTTTATTTTTATTTAAACCTCAATTATTAATAAAATTGTTTTACATCATTAAGACTGTTGACCATATCTACATTCACAGAACATGCAATTGTATTTATATATACAACAAAATAGTGGTTTACAGTGTGAATGGGAAGGCTAATTTGCATATTGATATTAGAAATTTGATTTTAATAAATATGTGCTTAGTATTATTGATTTCTAATTGTTTGGTTTATCTTAATGAATATGAGCAAAACTCTCGGGGATAAATCTTAAAAGAACTCCATTAACAAGAATAAATAACTGTCATTTTATTCTTTACTTCCTATTTTAACTAAATAGTTAAATTAGGAAAATTTACCACTGAAAGACGGGAGGAATGGAAAATGATGGAATAGTTAGTTTCAAAGTTGTTCTATTTTTCAATCATACCCCCTCTGTTCCAAATCTTTTTATTTGCATTCTTATTCAGTTTCATTAGCCTTTCTAATTTAACATGATATTTCATTATATCAAAACTTAAATACTTGCACCCGGAGGGTGCATATATTTGCTAGTTATAATAATGTCGGTAGATTATTTTCATGTTGTCTATATGAATTGGTCTTTTTTCATGTATCTTGTCTTCTCTCGGGAAAAATTTGTATTTCGTAATTACAAATTATAGTGCCGGAGTTTAGATACAATATATATATATATATATATATATATATATATATATATATATATATATATATATATATATATACAGTTTAGTATATATATACAGTTTAGTATATATATATATATATATATATATATATATATATATGTGTTTATTATACATTACTACGAATCGACGGAGTTGTCAGTCCATTAACGCACACGTCTACACACACTCACGTGTACACACACATACATTACAGATTTGATAATATTTTTTAGAATAGCTAACAAAGCCCACATACATACATGTGTACACACATATGTACACACACGCAAACCCACAAGTTTTCATAGACATTGTTGAGAAAATTCATCATTAATTCTCTAAAATAATAATAAGTGCTGTATATATGAAGAAGGGAATGGTTATTGAATTTCTATTCAAATTGCTGTGACTTACATTCAGATAGTTTCTTAAATACATTTTCATTTTTATTCTTCATTTTTATTTGTTGGAAGATGATAACGACTTTAACAATATTTGAAAGTCAGATATAATAGTAGTCTCTCGCGTCCTTCCCTCTTTTCATTATGGGTTTTTTCTTTTTGTTGTTTAATTTGCATGTTTTATATTTTATGCGCACGTGTGTGTGCGTGTATGTATGTGTATGTGTGTGTGTGTGTGTGTGTGTGTGTGTTAGCGTGCCTATGTATATTTATATTTCGTGTGGCATAGATCGATATGTTTTTGATTTATGGGTTTTTTATGTCGTGTATTTTTGCGTAATTTTATTTAAAAAGGGACTTTAGATAAAACACGTTTGCACAATATATATATATATATATATATGTGTGTGTGTGTGTGTGTGTGTGTGTGAGAGAGAGAGAGACTGTGTATGTATATGTGTGTGTGAATAAGGTATAATAGTGTGTAGATACATATGTGTGCGTATGTGTTTGTGTGTAATAGATATAACTGGAATATATATATATATATATATATATATATATATATATATATATATATATAAACTAGGAATATGTATATATATATATTCATATTTATATATAAAACAGGAATATGTGTATTTACACACACACACACACACACACACACATACATTATATATATATATATATATATATATGTGTGTGTGTGTGTGTGTGTATGTGTTAATGTAGATAGTCTAGTATGAAATTTTAAATGTATAAATATTATATATATATATATATATATATATATATATATATATATATATATGAACTTATTATTATCATATCAGCATACCCATATAAATGTAATTATTTCTATATACATTAGATTTTACGTAGATATCATGATATATAGCTATATATATATATATATATACTTCTTTGTGTATCTGTGATGTCTGTGTTAGAGAGAGGTGTGCAAGAGAAAGTGTGTGTGTGTGTGTGTGAGAGTGGGGTGCATAAAGAGGAGCGTTTATGGCTCTATTATCTAAATGGAATAAAACAACTCTCTCTCTCTCTCTCTCTCTCTCTCTCTCTCTCTCTCTCTCTCTCTCTCTCTCTCTGATAAGCACACATTTTCAACTAAACACATAAAACAACAATAATACACATGTAGTAAAATCAGACAAAAAACACTCCCACTGTCACTCTCTCTCTCTCCCTCACACACACATTCTTTCTCTCTCTCTCTCTCTCTCTCTCTCTCTCTGAAGAACTATTCCGACATTTCCAAAGAGTTTATTCCAATAAACCAAAACACGTAGCCTTTTTTCTTTATAACTGCTAAACAAGCCCCTCATGTCTGAAGATCGCTAGCACCTTAGCTTTTTAGCTTTTAGTTCTCAATTGGTCCCCCACCCAAGCACTAACCAGGCCCTGGTCTGCTTATCTTCGTTGAACGAACGTTAATCGGAGTGCTTAGCGTAGTTTGACCCTAAGCCAATACTGTCAGGAAATTTGAAATTCTTAAAGCTTTCTTTTTGCAAATCTTATTATAATGGAGATTGTGTGTTTTTCTGTCTGTAACCGAAACTATATTACTACTCAAGTAACAATTCCCTTTGTTATTGAAATCACAATCTCAATGATTTTATTTTTATTTAAATCTCAATTATTAATAAAATTGTTTTAAATTATTAATGCTGTTGACCATATACACATATTAATAACATGCAATTATATTTATATATACAACAAAATAGCGGTTTACAGTGTGAACGGGAAGGCTAATTTGCATATTGATATTTAAAATGTGATTTTAATAAATATGTGTTTAGTACTATTGATTTCTAACTGTTTGGTTTTATTTTAATGAATATAAGCAAAAATCTCTTCAATAAATATTAAATGAAATCCATTAACAAGAAGAAATAACTGTAATTTTATTCTTTACTTCCTCTTTTAACTAAATACTTAAATTAGAAAAAATAACAATGAAAGACGAGAGTGATGGAAGTGTAAGTTTCAGTTGTTCTATTTTTCGATTATACCCCCCTGTTTCACATCTTTTTATCTGCATTCTTATTTAGTTTCATTAGTCTTTCTAATTTAATACAATATTTTATGACATACAAATTTAAATACTTGCACCCGGAGGGTGCATATATTTGCTAGTTTCAATAATAAACACGGAAAACAGCAAATTTAAAAATAAAAAGGACTTAGAGTTCCTGGAGTTACCCAGCTGTCCCCCCATACATGTTGGGTTATTTTATGCCGAAGATATTTTCTATTATTCATTTATTAAAAAGTAAAGAATTGAGTCCGCATCAAGAATGAATAAAATATAATGTCTTCGGCCTAAGATGACACAACAGTGATTGACGCGATAAAAATCCAACCCACTAACCAATCTGGCCATCACTGGGTTAAATTTAAAAAAAAAACAGAGTTTAAATGTGTTTAAAAAATTGAGTTTAGAAAAAAAAAATTGAATATCCATCAAGAATGAATCAAACAAAATATCTTCGGCATAAAATAACTCAACAAGGGTTGACATGCCGTAAAAACAAACCAACCAACACTCGAATAATCATACTAGTTCCAATTACCGTCGAATTGTTAAGACAAGGCAGCAAGCTGTCGTAACCCAATACGAATCTGTTTTACTGCAAATACTACTGCAAAATGGCAGGTTATCTATGAAGCCTCCTAACATCATAGAAACCAAGCAGTCAATCAGGACTCTAGAAATGGAATCACCCAAATGCATGAATGGACTATTCTGGATTCCTATAAGTACCAATTGTCTTGGCATTGGTTCAGTTGTGCTTAGTTTGTTGCTCCAACCAACAGTACGCGAACTCACTTAAACAGTCAAGATTTTTATACATTTTACATATTGAACTATTTAGCAATAGCTCTTAAGTAATCATATTAAACGTTGTAAATTGAATTATCATACTCTGGTATATACCGTCACCCTGCTAGTCAAGATTATTATACTTTTTACATATTTAAACTATTTGGCAATAGCTCTTAAATAAGCATATCAAACGTTGTAATAATTAAATTATAATAATGATTATAAGTAATAATTATATCATACTCTATCATATCCACAGGTCTTGCTAGTATATATATATATATATATATATATATATATATATATATATATAAATTTGGTATTATTGATTTCTAATTATTTGTTTTTATTTTAATGAATATAAGCAAAACTCACGTGGACAAATCTTAAAAGAAATCCATTAATAAGAAGAAATAACTGTCATTTTGTTCTTTACTTCCTATTTTAACTAAAATAGTTAAGTTAGAAAAATTAAGCAATGATAGACGATAGTGATGGAAGAGAAAGTTTATTTTTTCCCATATTATACCACCCCTGCTTCAAATCTTTTAGCTGTATTCTTATTTAGTTTCATTAGCCTTTCTAATTTAATATAATATTTCATTACATTAAAAGTTAAATACTTGCACTCTGTTTCAAATCTTTTTAGCTGTATTCTTATTTAGTTTCATTAGCCTTTCTAATTTAATATAATATTTCATGACATTAATACTTAAATACTTGCACCCAGAGGACGGTGCATATATTTGCTAGTATATATATATATATATATATATATATATATATATATATATATGAAGTAAATACACAAGCGATGTGTTTATGATATGACTTTTTTTAGTCGACAATTTTTGGGAGAATATGTGCTTAATTGAAGTCGTACCTAATTTTGAAAGTTAATTAAGTTAACAATTAATTGATTAGGCGGACATACCTATTTAAATGTAAGGCTAAACAAATCGAGAAAAATCAATCTCTGTATGTACATTTCGGTTGTTTAGCCCTACATTTAAATAGGTATGCCCGCCTAATTAATTAATTATTTATTAATTAACTTTCAAAATTAGGCACGACTTCAATTAAGCACATATTCTCCCAAATATATATATATTGTAGGGAGACCTGTTGTTGGCATTTTGGAATGCTCACGGCCCGAGATAAAAAAAAAAAGGATAATCCTGTGTTCTTCTCTGGGAACCGAACAGGAAAAAATCCTTTTGATCGCAGAAAAACGGTAAAATATTTATGCCTTCTGAATGTTCATTTCAAATGGAAGAACCATTTGCGAAAATCAGCAAGAAATGTTATAACGCGAAAAAAAATCGATAGATTTCCCCGCAGGGTTTCTTTCCATATCAATCAACACACCTTAAACCCATGTTAACAAACAGGATTCATACCGCCCCCACTTTAAGTTAGCGTCAATAGCCTTAAGGGGGTGCGCT
Source organism: Doryteuthis pealeii (assembly GCA_023376005.1). Classification (NCBI taxonomy): domain Eukaryota; kingdom Metazoa; phylum Mollusca; class Cephalopoda; order Myopsida; family Loliginidae; genus Doryteuthis; species Doryteuthis pealeii. Next base: position 41,785,247 of record CM042174.1, on the reverse strand, counting down.
GAGCAGGATTGTATTACAGGGTGTAGCTTAATTCCCCCTGGGGAGCGGGGAAGCAAAATTATATCACTGTGCGATATTGGGTGGCAGTT
>CM042174.1:41762658-41780158 GCA_023376005.1 Doryteuthis pealeii | reverse complement strand
CTTTTCAATGAAGGTAAATCCTGGGTAAAAAATCAAACCCATCAGATTATTTCGACATCGCTATGGGGGGATACGATAGTGCGGGAATTTGTGATTTGGTCGGATTATACATATTAAATTCACTTAAACAGAAATTTCCCGAACACACATTCGCACTCTACGGGATGACGGAATTTGTATTTCACGGGACTGTTCCGGTAAATCATTAGATAGATTACGTAAAGATATAATAACACACCTAGATAATATGGAACTCAAGATTACTATAGATAACTTAACAAAATGTCAATTTCCTAGATGTCAATTTAGATCTTAAAAATGATACGTATAAGCCATACCAAAAACAAAATGAGAAACTTAAATACATTAATATAAATTCCAACCACCCACCATTAGTTTTAAAAAATCTAGTCCCTAACATTAGCCGTAGAATCTCAGAACTATCATCCAACAAAGATATTTTTGAAAAGGCCGCCCCATATTACAATAAAGCATTACTAAATAGCGGATTCAAAGAAAAAATATACTACATAGATAACATCCCCAAACATAATAATTCAAAAAACAGAAAAAGAAAGATAATTTGGTTTACGCCCCCTTTTCTAAAACAGTTAAAACAAATGTCGGTAAAAAATTTCTAGACTTAATAGATAAACACTTCCCACCCCAAAATAGATATAATAAAATATTTAATAGAAATACGGTAAAAACTAGCTACTCATGTGGACTCTCAATGAAATCACTTATTACATCAAAATCTAAACCAAACTCAAACCCTTCATGTTCTTGTAGAATTAAAAAAGACTGCCCTCTAAATCAGAAATGTAACATTAGATCAGTAGTATATGAGGCTAAGGTAACAACTACAGTTGCGAATCACCCTATAAGCACAGACAGATATGTTGGGATGACCCAGGGTGACTTCAAGCAAAGATTTTACGTCCATATGGAATCTTTCAGAAAGAAAGATAAAGAGAAACAACTTCCCTTGCAACAAGGATATGGGAGCTGAAAGAAAAAGATATGCCTCACAAAATAGAGTGGAAAATCTTAGATCATCCCAAATGTTACACAAATGGCTCCAGATACTGCAACTTATGTGTTACCGAAAAATTTAGAATATTAAAAAACTTGATTTCCTTTAATAATAATAACAATAATAATAATAGAAGTTTAAATAAAAAATCAGAAATCTTCAAACAATGTCTCCATAAAAGAAAATTCTTCCTAAATGCATGGAGGGGAGATACTCAACATCCACCCTGAGAATAAATTCAGCAATTATTTGCAATGATATCCAATATTTCAACAGGAAAAAATGATTCTTCGACAGAGAAACAACACCATCCACCTCTATATTATGTTGGATAAAAACTTAAAAGACTCTACCATATATATTAAAATGGTTTTTTGAAGACATATATATATATATATATATATATATATATATATATATATATGTGTGTGTGTGTGTGTGTGTGTGTGTGTGTGTGTGTGTGTATGTGTGTGTGTGGAAATGAAACATGGACCTTATACTCCCACCAAGAGCGGCGGCTAAATAACTTCTACCTTCGCTGCCTTAGACGTATACTGTGCATCACCTGGAGAGAGAGGATCACTAATACAGCAGTTCTAGAGAGATCTCAACTCCCCAGCTTGTGTTCTCTACTGAGACAGCATCGTCTCCGATGGCTGGGTCATCTACGTCGGATGGATGATAGACGTTTCCCGGAAGACATTCTTTATGCAGAGCTTTCGTCTGGTAAAAGACAGATTGGTCGCCTTCTGCTGCGTTTCAAGGATGTCAGCAACAATGATCTCAGGTGCTTTGGCATTGCCCCTTCCAGCTGGGAAAATTTGGTTCATGACCGCCCTCGGTAGCAACAGACACTCCGTAGAGGACTATTCATATCAGAAGTCACGCTGACGCTTCACCATGAAGCTAAGAGGTCTAGAAGAAAGCAGCGGCAACAAAGCATCGGCACATCAACATCTTCAGGGACATCTTTCAAATGCGACATCTGTGGTCGAAAATGTTTTTCAAACATCGGACTTTACAGTCACAGGAGGCGCTGTAACTTCAGGGGCACAACAACTTTATTATAGTCTTCCGAGACTGAAATGCCAATATATATATATATATATATATATATATATATATATTATATATATATATACCTTATGTTAATCAATAATATCCATTTCCTTACACAATTACATTTTTCCATTTCCGTAGTTTAAATGGGGACAGCGAAATTAGATATATTTTCAATTCATTAAAATTATTTCCAACAGTTTTTGGGGAAAAATACGTCATATCGTTTAAATAGATACGCCGACGTTACTCGGCGTTTTAAAGTATGTCTTTTTTTCAGATATTTGAATATCAACAAAAATAGACACCTACCAAAAGCAGAGACTCGCAGATTTTTGTTTTCACTAATAATTTATTTTCCTTTAAACAAACGAAGGCATTGAGAAAGGTTTATTAAATAAACCGAAACACTGCAGCGTCGGCTTATTAAACATCATTGGTTAAAGAAACTTGAGTTTTTTCAATTTTTATAATATTGCACACACACACACACACACACACACACACATATATATATATATATATATATATATATATATATAAAATGGATAAAAATAACCTACTCGAGTTTCATCGTCTGAATCGTCAGGGTTACATCCGCTGAATTAATCGTACCCACCGGTAAGCCACTACTCATACATTAACGTATATATATATATATATATATATATATATATGTGTGTGTGTGTGTGTGTGTGTGTGTGTGAGGTATCCAAAACTTGGTAGTAAGGGATGATTCTATATGTGATTTCTAAGACACACTGTATTATTATTGTATGATCCAGTATGTATAAATACAGTGAATCTTTAAAGCACTACAGAGAGCTCAATGTATAATAATATTTTTAGATTATATACAAAGCAATATTTATCTTTGAAAGGAAGGAAGAACTCAACACCGTTATTCCATAATAAATTTATTTCGACCAAAATTGGGGCCTTTATAAATCTAAGTTGATTTAATAAAGCTACCCAAAATCAAGTCTCATCGGTGGCACGGTTATCCATACAGTGTTTCGGTTTGTTTAACAAACCTTCCTTAGGGCCTTCGTTGGTTTAAGGAAAATTAAATTATTAATGAAAACAAAAGTCTGTGAGCCTCTGCTTTTGGTATGTGGTGTGGTGATTCAGACCACGAGTCGTGACAGACAAGTTAGAGTTAAAGAACGGCTTTTGTTGATATTCAAACATGAGGAAAGAAAAGACACACTTTAAAACGCTGATTGGTTGAATAGTAGTACAATGAAGAGAATAATAAAAATCGCTTTCGTTGTTGATTTTCGCTCTGATCACAATATTTCCCGTTTCCAATTTTAATTCTTTTTCACGGAACATTCACCGATAATTTCCTGATATGTCTCGTTCATTAATTTTCCCTATTGTATTTTTTTCCATTCGATAAAATTTCTTAGACATTTCAGCTGTCACGAATATTTCTTCGGATTTCCTCAATTTTTCTTAGAGGGGGAAAGTCTTGTATTTCTTTTTGAAATTTGTTATTCAATTTACCAAATTCCAGCTCGTATACCATATCCTTTTCAAACAATGTCAAAAGAGGAGGTTGGGGGTGGGGACAGTTTTTGGTTTGTTTTGTTTACGAAACAATCGATAGAGTTGATTGTTTCCTTCTTATCTTCTCTTGTGCAAAAAAAACATTTCTGTCTCATTCGTTTCATTAAACTTTCTGTTTTATCCATTCACACAATCTTGCTGATGTTAGGGATTTTTTTTTTCGAGTGAATGGTTCAAGGTAACTTCTTTCATAGTCGGATTTAAAGGACTTTTCTAAAATGTGTTTAACTCAGTAGATAATACCTGTAATAATAATAATAATAATAATAATAATAATAATAATAATAAAGAGTGTAAATCATGTATTAAGCGAATGTAGCAAACTAGCACAACGAGAATACAAAGCTAGGCACGACTGGGTTGGGAAGGTGATTCACTGGGAATTATGCAAAAACTTAAATATTGACCATACAACAAAATGGTATATGCATAAACCAGAATCTGTTCTTGAGAACGAAACGCATAACATTCTCTGGGACTTTGAAATATAATTTTGACCATACAACAAAATGGTATATGCATAAACCAGAATCTGTTCTTGAGAACGAAACGCATAAAATTCTCTGGGACTTTGCGATAAAAACGGATCACCATATCCCGGCAAGAAGACTAGATCTAGTGTTGATTAACAAAAACAAAAAGAAAGAACTTGTCAACTGGTGGATTTTGCAGTTCCAGCAAATCACAGGGTGAAGCTGAAGGAAAACGAAAAAGTGGACAAATACCTGGACCTTGCCAGAGAACTGAAAAAGTTATGGAATATGAAAGTCAAAGTGATACCAATTGTAGTTGGTGCACTTGGAACAGTCCCAAAAGGATTGGAAAAAAGACTGAAAATCTGGAAATCAGAGGAAGAATTGAGACCATACAGAATATTGCACTGTTGCAATCTGCCAGAATACTCAGAAGAGTTCTGGAGACCTGAAGAGGCTTGTTGTCACTCAGACTCCAGTGAAAAACTCAAAAGGAGTGAACAATAAAAATAGCCATCAGCTACCGCTGGCGTGAATAACTCTATGATAATAATAAAGAGTGTGAATCATGTATTAAACGAATATAGCAAACTAGCGCAACGGGAATACAAAGTTAGGCACAGCTGGGTTGGGAAGGTGATCCACTGGGAATTATGCAAAAAATTAAATTTTGACCATACAACAAAATGGTGTATGCATAAACCAGAATCTGTTCTTGAGAATAAAACGCATAAAATTCTCTGGGACTTCGAAATAAAGACGGGTCACCTTATCCCAGCAAGGAGATCAGATCTAGTGTACACACTCCCCCCGATCTAATTTTACACGCCAGACATAGTATTGTACGCTTTGAACCACTACGTGCGTGATTTCTCTCAACACATGTACAAGGTTACAGAAAACCAGAATATGAAGCATCAGTTAAAATTGAAAACTCTCTTTGTTCTTCCCTGGTACAATTTTTATTAAACTAATAAATAGAAAATATTAATATAGAACAGCTCTGTTATGTCTTGGAGTTAGATGGCTTTAGTTGTTTCCCCTAATCATAAATAAAAACCCTACATTCTATGAAGAAACTTTAGTTGGGACCCATTAATTTTCCCAGGGACTCGATCAAAGCAAATGTGTGCATCCAAGGACGCACTAAATCCCAAAGCATCACTGCAAATGTATAACAAACACAAAAGTGTTGCCAATAATCTGCATGAATTGCTTTCCTACATCCCCATTGTAGACAATTTTGTTTATAAACTCATGTTTTCTATTTAACCCATAGATGGGACCCTAACAGGTACTATCACTCCGGGTCAGAGTGAGCAATGGTGATGAAGGGGTACTCCATATTCCCCAAACCTCCAAAACTGGAACCTCACCATCAGTTAGAGTTTAACATCATATCCAGGACATTAAGACCCTCAAAGTGGATTTGGGAGTAATGGTGATGAAGGGGTACTCCACATTCCCCAGAGCTCCAAAACTGGAACTTCACCATCAGATAGAGTTTAACGTCATATCCAGGACACTAAGACCCTCAGTAACCGCCTTCTAGCACCCATATGATAAAAAAGGGGTTGGGGCTTGCCATGAGGACAATAGGGTTGGGACAATCATATCGGTGCTAAGGCTTGACGTGACCATCGATGGATCAAAGAGAAAAATGTGTTTAAAAAAACTGAGTTTTAAAAAATGGAGAACCCACCAAGAATGAGTAAAACAAAAACGGATTCGGCATAAAATAATCCATTAAGGGTTGACATGTCATAAACCCAACCAACCAGCCAACCAATAAACCAATCAACTATTCACAAAAAAACAAAACAAAATGAACTAGATGAAGTTCCAGAGGAGCCAACCGCCATCTACACTGAGAGTAGTAGGATTGGGGTACTTATGTTTTAAACTCATGTTTTTCTATTCAACCCATAGATGGTACCCTAACCGGTACTACCATTCTGGGTCCAAGTGAACCAGGGAGCAATGGTGATGAAGGGGTGCTCCATATTCCCCAACCCTCCAAAACTGGAATCTCACCATCAGTTAGACTTTAACGTCATATCCAGGACTTGAAGACCCTCAGCCACAGCCTTCTAGCACCCATATGATAAAAAGGGGTTGGGAATTGCCATAAGGGGAGATAGAATTCGTATGAGTGTGGATGTGTAAGCGATTGTATGTGCGTATGTGTGTTTATGCGTGCATACGTGTGTGAGAGAGTGGGTGTGTTTGTGAGCGGTGATTTATTTCTAAAATGTGTGTGTATCTGTGCTTATATGTGAGAGCGATTGTATACATGTTTTTCTTTGTGCATGTGTCTGAGAGAGTGTGTATGTGGTCGTGTTTGTCAGTATGTTTGTGTGGATATGTGCGTATCTTTGTCTATGAGTGTGAGTGCGTGGTTTTGTGTGTATGCTAGCTTGAGAGATAGTGTGTTTGTGTGGGTTTTTGCGAGTGTTTGTGAGTATGTGCGTATGTGTTATTATGTGCGTATATGTTATTTTGTGAGTATGTATTTGTGAACGACAGTGCGTGTGTAGACCTTTTTGGATTACCGTCGTATATCCAAAGAATTACACAATTAGCCAGAAATTAATGATAACTAATTTATTTCTGACATAAAATTTCCTCAAATGATAAAGTAAAGTTAGAATAGGTTTTTCCATACCAAAGATTTTTTAATCTTTTTGGTAATTTTCGACCATGATGATATTTACGCTTTTATTTAGGAAAGAATGAAGGTTTCTAATTAGCATTTTTTGTCTCTGTTAAATTTCGGAATTTAAGCCCCCACCCCCACACCAACACACACAGACAATTTTTTTCATTCACTTGCAAACGAGACTGGAAATTACTTTATTCTCTAAAAATATTTCAAGTATATTGTCTTAAACATTCCATTTTTATTATAAAGAAAAAGAAAAGAAAAAGGACATGCCACACAGTAAAAAATATAAGAAAGTAAGGGAAAGATAGAGAGAGGGGTGACTGCATGGAAGCGATAATGCTAATCTGTTTCAATCAAAGATGATGAAAAAAAAGAGTAGGAGAAAGTTAAATCAAGATTATTATACTTTTTACATATTGAACATTGAACATTTAACATGGAGTGAAGGAGTCATCCCATAAGACATGAGGAATACCATCATCGTAACCCTTAATAAGAACAAGGGAGACAGAAGTGATTGTAATAACGACCGTTATAGTATTTCTAGTATACAAAGAATAAGGAAGACTTGTCCCAAAAAATTAAATGGTAAAGAGTTAAAAAATCAAATGCGCCATTGTTAAGGGAATCAGATATGATTTCCGCTTTAAGAAAGAAAAATCCAAATGTGCCAGGAGAGTTACACTTTGCTGAACAAATGCTCAGAATTGGTAGTTAAATGTGAATACAAAAACAACTGAAAAGCTTTTATTGATTTATTAGTTTCATAGTTTTGTTGTGTTCTGCCCAATGTGCCATTGTGGATATATGTATACGAGTGCAAGCCAGTGTACCTGTCTTTTGTTATATATAATATATATATATATATATATATATATAATTATATATTATATATGAGAAATAGGATATTGTGGATATATGTATACGCAAGCATGTTTGTAGGGCTACGTATTGTCATATATATATATATATATATATATATATATATATATATATTCATTGTGGGAAATAGGATATTGTGAATACATGTATACGTAAGCATGTTTGTAGGGATATTTATTGTCATATATATATATATATATATATATATATGAAGAAATGGATACAGTAGAAAACTACACGATTTTCATCGCTAGAATCTTCAGGGTTAAATCCAATGAATTAATCGAGTTACCGATTAATTGCAGCTGATCACACGTATGTTCATTGAATAAAATTTTTCGTTACCGGGGATCCACCACATTGGGTCTTATTTGTCTCTACTTGTCCATGTAACCTGGGTTGATTGGTATGAGTTCCGGCTAAAAACTTGCACCGATGCCGGATTAACGGGAATCCACCACCTTGGGTCTTATTTGTCTCTACTTGTCCATGTAACCTGGGTTGATTGGTATGAGTTCCGGCTAAAAACTTGCACCGATGCCGGATTAACGGGAATCCACCACCTTGGGTCTTATTTGTCTCTACTTGTCATGTAACTGGGTTGATTGGTATGAGTTCCGGCTAAAAAGTTGCACCGATGCCGGATTAACGGGAATCCACCACCTTGGGTTTATTTGTCGCTACTTGTCCATGTAACCTGGGTTGATTGGTATGAGTTCCGGCTAAAAAGTTGCACCGATGCCGGATAAACGGGAATCCACCACCTTGGGTCTTATTTGTCTCTACTTGTCCATGTAACCTGGGTTGATTGGTATGAGTTCCGGCTAAAAAGTTGCACCGATGCCGGATTAACGGGAATCCACCACCTTGGGTCTTATTTGTCTCTACTTGTCCATGTAACCTGGGTTGATTGGTATGAGTTCCGGCTAAAAAGTTGCACCGATGCCGGATTAACGGGAATCCACCACCTTGGGTCTTATTTGTCTCTACTTGTCCATGTAACTTGGGTTGATTGGTATGAGTTCCGGCTAAAAAGTTGCACCGATGCCGGATTAACGGGAATCCACCACCTTGGGTCTTATTTGTCTCTACTTGTCCATGTAACCTGGGTTGATTGTATGAGTTCCGGCTAAAAAACTTGCACCGATGCCGGATTAACGGGAATCCACCACCTTGGGTCTTATTTGTCTCTACTTGTCCATGTAACCTGGGTTGATTGGTATGAGTTCCGGCTAAAAAGTTGCACCGATGCCGGATTAACGGGAATCCACCACCTTGGGTCTTATTTGTCTCTACTTGTCCATGTAACCTGGGTTGATTGGTATGAGTTCCGGCTAAAAAGTTGCACCGATGCCGGATTAACGGGAATCCACCACCTTGGGTCTTATTTGTCTCTACTTGTCCATGTAACCTGGGTTGATTGGTATGAGTTCGGCTAAAAACTTGCACCGATGCCGGATTAACGGGAATCCACCACCTTGGGTCTTATTTGTCTTCTATCTTGTCTCCATTGTAACTGGGTTGATTGGTATGAGTTCGCGGCTGAAAACTTGCAAAAAAGTAAAAAACCGATGGCCGGATTAAAACTTAACGGGAATCACACACTCTTGGGGTTTTATAAATAAAAAAAAAGTAAAAAACGTGAAAAAGAAAAAACAAAAAAAAATAAAATAATAAAAAGAAAAAAAAAAAAAAATAAAAAAAAAAAAAAAAAAAAAAAATTTATTTGTCTCTACTTTGTCGTCCATGTAACTGGGTTGATTGGTATGAGTTCCGCTAAAGAAACTTGCACAACGATGGGCGGATTAAACTGGATCACCACCCNTACCGGTGGAGTTAACCCTGAAGATCCTCAGCATGGTGAAACCGAGTTAGGTTATTACTGTGGACATATTTAAAATGAATTTACCCTACTAACGTATTGAGCACTTTTTTATTTGATTTATCTTGTATTACTTACATCTATGAACTTCTATCAAACCCACCGTGACCATATTTCACTGGTAAGTCATCTTTTCCATAATATATATTGTTATATATATATATTATATAGTATAATATATATATGGAGAAATATGAGGGATTATCCGAAAGTACGTGGAAAGGTAGACAAAGGAGGTATGTTGTAGGAAATGGATGTTTATGTTAGGTAGTGTGTTGACCGATTCAATGTTTCCGGTCGTGTTAGAGCTTCATCGTTCAAACCTAACACCTGTGCGCAGTATCAGAATCCACTATGGATACATCCCTATTAGAGAAAGGAAAACCACTCACAACCTCCTTCGACACGCATCAAACGACCCCTCCGCCTTATTCACGAGACTCATCTTATTAGAAAGAAAAATGTTCACACATGAAGCAAGAACTCTATTCCTAACGTCTGAAGAAGGTCTAACAGACCGAAACGTTGATCGTCGACATACATACTACAGTAACATCCATTTTCTAGCACATCCCGTGTTTGTCTACCTTTCTCCATATAATTGTGTATTCTTTTTCGTATATTTTTTTCATTCTTTTTTCGTTCTTTATTTCATTAAATAATATTAATAAGAATGAAAATGAAAGACATTGCATAAAGTTCTCAGGATAAAAGTAAAAAGCGTAGCAATATATACTTTTCTGTATCTTCTCTTCTTTCTTTCGTTCTTTTTTCATTTTTCTCTTTCTTTCTTTACTATTTTTCTTTCATTTGACTTTTTCTCGTATATTCTCTCTCTCTTCTCTCTCCCTCTCTCTCTCTCCTCTCTCTCTCTCTCTGCTGCTTCTTTCTTTTCTTTTTTTTTCTTTCTCTCTCTCTATATATATATATATTATTATATATAGATAGATAGATAATAGATTAGATAGGTAGATATTTGTGTATATATATACTACTATTAATATATGATACTATATACAGGAGAAGAGAGAGAGAGAGAGAGAGAGATAGAGGATAGAGAGAGAGATGAAAAGTGTCTCTCGTATCTCTCTTATCTTCTCTCTATATAATATATATGTATATATATATAGATAGATAGGTACACACACACACGCACACACATTATATATTATATATCTATATATGAATATATATATATATTATGATATAGAGGAGAGAGAGAAAGAGAGAGAGAGAGAGGGGAGAGGGAGGGAGAGATAGATAGATAGAATGATAGATAGATAGAAAGAGAATGTGTATCTCTCTCTCTCTCTCTGCTATATATATATATATATTATATATTATATATAGAGAGAGAGAGTAGGAGGAGTGAAGAGATAGATATTCATATATAAATATATACTATGTGTGTGTATATATAACTATATATATGTTATACATATATATGATCTCGCTCTCTCTCTCACTATGTATATATATATATATATATAGTATCTACTTATATATATATAGTATAACCATACACAATATATATAACCCCACACAGTATATATATACACACACACCACACATATATATATATATTATATACATATATATATATATTATATATATATATTATCTATAATAGGAGAGAGAAGAGAGAGAGAGAGGGGAATCTCTCATATTAAAGTAAACCTCTGTCAGAAAGAAAGGTAGCAAATTAAAAAGAGGGAAAAAAATAAAGAAAATGAAGAAAGCAAAAACGAAAAGAAAAAAAAACAACGGTAAGTAAAAGTTGCATATTTATGGACAGCCGAATATAATTTCCGTATATTGAAAATTTTGTGGGTGGTGCTGCCACCTGAAGGAGGAGACCAAAAGATAGAAATTCTACGGTTTCTTCTTCAGCGAAAGTTGAACACTTTCTTTTTAACCATTCTTAAAAGTCGGACACTTTTAGAAAAGAAATCTTCCTGAAACCAAACACATATTCATTTTGATTTGAGAAAAAAAAAATGAAAGATCTTTTTCGTAAAAATAAACTTTTTACAGATTTTATCGATGATAAATTTAAGCGAATGCTTTACTTATAAAGCAATCTTTCATTTTTTTTTTTCCATTTTGTAATTTGTAAGGAAGGAACTAATTTTCGGAGCGAATTTTTTGGATAACACCGGGTTCCCCATTTTTTTCCCCATATTTATTTAGATTTTTATGTTAGAGCAATAAGGGCGAGAGCGTTGAAATTTCCAAAGATGGGTTTAATTGGGAAGGAAACCACGTTCACTTCGTCCATTTCCTAGCATCACACACAGAGGCCGGGTTAGCTCAGACGGTTAGCATCGTTTGGCTAGAAACCACAAGGTTCAAGTTCAATACACGGCCCTCGCCAACTCAGCGTATGAGTAGCACGGATAGTGTGGGTAAAGTAAGAGCTGATGGTAGATGTGGCGCCCCACCTCAGACGCCAAAAATAATCTCCTTCGTTTAGCGCTAGTGAAAAGGGGATATACCCCTCGATGATTGCGTGATACCAGACTATAGGCCACCCCGACGACTATCTATCTTAATATATATATATGTATATATATGTTGTCCTGTCTTCATATCTCATCAATCTTATCTATATATTTAACTATTTTTTATATCCATCTATCTCAGTCTTTTCTCTCTCTCTCTCTCTCTCTCTCTCTCTATATATATATATTATATATATATATAATTATATATATATATATATATATATGAACCTCTCACTATCTATCTCAGTTGTTACGTATCCAACTATCTATCTCTTCTGTTTCTATATCTATCTATCACATCAATCTATCTATTCTATCAAAATCTAATCTATCTGTGTTCATATCCATGCATTATCAATCATCTTTATATAGAGAACAGATGGTGTGTATGTATGTTATGTACGTTACGGCATGTATGTATGTCCGGGATGAACGGCCAAATAAACAACCTGATGACAAAGTAAATATATATTACACATTTCTATTACCAGAGCTTGCTTTCTGTTATAATAAAAAAAGGAAAGATTTTATTTTGATATTAAAATGAGAAAATCGTCCAAATAATCAAGATGAAATGCAAAAAATTAAAATCCTGAGTGGTGTGATGTTGCTGTATCCGCTGATTCTTATTTCTTATGAGTGTATTCACTCGGCTAATAATGGACTTTTTCTGTTTTTGATTATAAAGAGGAAATGGTGAAGAGGACTTGCCTACACAGAAAAATGTAAAAAATATATTTATGTAATATTAATCTTAAGTATTACCCTGATATTTCTTGAACATTATTATATAATATATATATTATATATATATATATATATATATATATGTATATATATATTATATATATTATTATATATATTATATATAATCAATAAAAATATAAAGGTTTTACATATCTATTTATTTGATGACAAAGGAACAGTCACGACCATTTGGTTTCATGCATGCGTAAGCACAGCATTCTTCAGGTATGTAAAACATTTATATATATATATATATATATATATATATATATATATATATATAAACCTTTATATATATGTAAAACCTTCATATATTTATTTTATATATATATAATAGCTCTATTCTTATATTGAGCACTCTATCAATAATACTGCATTTTAGCACACCGTTCCAGTAAAAGCTGAAACAGTGACAATCCCACATTATAGTTATATATATATATATATATATATATATATATATATTTATTTAAGAATGGAAATGAGTAACCTACTCGAGTTTCATCGATAGATTCTTCAGGGTTACTTTTAAATTAATCGAGTTTACGATTAATCTTTGGTGTTATAAACATGCCCGTTGGAATGGGACTTAAATTGTATTGAGCACTTTGTATTTGTTTTTTCTCAACCTTAACCTCTGGATATTGTGCGCTTCCAACGATCGTTCTTATACCCACCGGTAAGTTAATACTTATACATATACAAATATATATATATATATATATATATATATATATATATATATATGAAGAGTGAAGGATTTCATAAATCCGACTAAATGTGTTTGAGAATAGAGGAAAAATGTGAATATAACAACATAACAACTAAATTCAATTGATATTTCGCCTCATTGCTGGTTGAAGTTTTTTCAAAATTTATTGAGACAAATCCTTGTACATTCTGCTTTTATACTGAAAAGGTGATTGGGTAAGGGAGGAAAGAATGGGGGAAAGAAGGAAGGGGTTTTCGTGTGTGGTATAGAAGGACGAGAAAACATTTTTTGGGGGGTGGGGTAGTTTGTTGGGAATGGTATTTTTATGTGATCAGTCAGTTGGCTTTGAAGAAAATATATATTCAGAGAGTAGGCCAATGTGTGATGCCTAAAGCGTCTGGGAGAGAGAGTGAGAGAAAATGAGTGAGTGAGATAGATAGTTAGATAGATAGATTGATAGAGATCGATATATATATAGATATGGTATATCCACAAGCCCTGTTAGTCAAGATTATTATATTTTTTACATATTGAACTATTTAACAATAGCTCTTAAGTACACACATTAAACCTTGTAATAATTGAATAATCATACTGTGGTATATCCACAGATACTGTTAGTCAAGATTATCATACTTTTTACATATTGAACTATTTAACAATAGCTCTTAAGTACACACATTAAACCTTGTAATAATTGAATAATCATACTGTGGTATATCCACAGATACTGTTAGTCAAGATTATTATACTTTTTACATATTGAACTATTTAACAATAGCTCTTAAGTAAACACCTTAAACCTTGTAATAATCAAATTATTATACTGTGGTATATTCACAGGTCCCGCTAGTAGAAATAATTCCGATTGACAAAATTGTGTGTGTGCTGCCCTGGAAGGAGGAGACCAAAAGATAGAAATCTACGGTTTCTCTCAGCGAAATTTAACACTACTCTTTTTACCAATTCTTAAAAGTCGACATTTTAGAAAAGAAATCTTCCATGAAACCAAACACTTTCATTTGATTTAAGAAAAAAAAATGAAAGAATCTTTTTCGTAAAAATAAAACTTTTTACAGATTGTTACTCGACGTTAAAATTTAAGCGAAAATGCTTTTACTTAAAGCAATCTTCATTTTTTTCATTCGTGATTTGTAATGGAAGGAACTAATTTTAAGAGTGAATTTTTTTTGATAACACCGTTTCCCATCTTTATTTTTTAATTCTTATATAGCTGTAAGGCCATTGAAGGTTGAAGTTTCCAAAGATGAGATTTAATCTGGAAGAAAATCCACTCTATTTCGTCCATTCCTAAACATCTATCTATCTATCTATCTATCTATCAAATGGGTATATATATATATATATATATATATATATATATATATATATATATATATATATATATGGTAGAAATGTGAGGAGGTTAATCCGACAGTATGTGGAGAAAAGTAGACAAACACGGGATGTTGTGGAAACTTGATGTTTATTGTCGACGGTGCAACGTTTCGGTCTCTTATTAGACCATCTTCAGGACTTGAATATAGTTCTTACTCCAATGATGGAAATTCTCAAAATGCTGAAAACGGAAGGTCGTCAGTAGGGGGAAGTGTAGTTGGGGGTGGTTAGTGGATTCTTCTTCTCTCTGGAATGGGGAGTGCCGAAATGGTCAATGGTGGTACCACAGGTGTTAGATTGTGGGGATTGGTTAGCTAAATATGTGTATGTGTGTGTGTGTGTGTGTCTGTTTAATTGTTTTTTGTTTATGTGTGATTGGGAACTGGATTTGTCGTTAAGTTATATGTGTGTTGTTGGTATGTTGGTGTGATTTTTTTTTTTTTTTTTTGATTTATTATTTATTTTATTTTATTTTATTTTATTTTTTATTTTTTTTTTTTGTGAGGGTTTGTAAGGGTAAGATTTGTTAAAATTGTAAGTGAGCATATGTATAATGTTATATACTATTATTGTTATTATTATTATTATCATATATATTATAATGTCATTCATTATTTATGAATATTTAACATTATGTCTATCTGTCTGTCGGTCTATCTAACTATCTATCTATTTAGTCCACCACAAACCCACTGCCAAAAACGACCACATACACTACTACTCTCACCATGACACCCACACCAAAAGAGGAATTATAATAGGTTTTCACCTTAGAGCCCTCCGCATCTGCACACCCAAACACCTAGATGATGAATTCACCCACATAATGAACGCCTTCCAAAACCTCCATTATCCCACATCCTTCATACAACACGCCAAGGCCAAAGCCCTCAAAATCCACACCAGAAACCATTCCCAGAACCCCACCCAGTCCAACTCCCACACAGATACATAATTCTACCAAATAACCACACAAACAGCAACATCACCAAAAATCTTAACAACCTAGGCATAAAGACAGTCAGTTTAGCATCCAAAACCATACACAACATAATAAACAAAAACTCCCGACAACAAGTAAAATCAGAAGCCGGTGTATACATGATTCCTTGTGCAGACTGCCATAGGAAATACATAGGCGAGACCTCCAGAAATTTAAAAAAACGCTTATATGAGCACAAACGCAATATAAAATTAGGTGACAGCAACAACTGTTTATTCCAACACATATTTAAAACACAACATAGGTTTAATTTCAACAATGCATCCATGATCGCATACATCCACAACAAAAGATTACGACAAATATTCGAAGCCAGTGCCATTAGCAACATTCCCAACATCAATTCCAGATCCGGCTTCTTCAATATATCCTCACACCTAGGTAAAACCATCATGGATAGTTACAAACCAAACAGACAACAAGACAACACTTAGCATAAAGCCAATAACAACAACAACATCACAAAACAAACACAACAATAACAATCTTAATAAACACACACTTACACATACACTCTTACACATACACTCACACACACAAACATTTACAACCCTTCAAAATATGCATACACATAAAAAGATTTAAATTAAAAAAAACAGATAGATCGATAGATAGATAGACACCAACAGATTAAAGGTAGATAGATGAACTGACAGACAGACTAAATACAGATATATGCACAGACAGATAGGTAGATACTAACAGACTATGGATAGACAGACTAATAACAGACTATAGACAGGCAGAGAGACAGATATGAACACACTCTAGTTAGATATATAGACAGATACATAGATAAAGTAGAGACATACAGAATATAAACAGACATACAGATGGACAGAAAGATCAAAAATATATGAACAGACACACATATAGACAACAGATTGATAGACATGAACACATTCAAGCTAAATAGACAGATAGATAGATAGACAGATAGATAGACAGATGGATGGATAGAGATATAGATAAATATTAACAGACAAAAAAAAAAAAAAAAAAAAAAAAAGTATAAATAGATAGATAGACAGACAGACAGCAAAAACAAATCATCGCAAACAAACAGACACATATGAAATTAACAGATTGAAGATAAATCAAAATAGATAAAGACATGGATATGTCACAAAGCTATATAATACAAATAACATCAACAATAATAACATCGCCACTATTAGTAACAATAACAATAATAATAATAATAATAATAATAATAATAATAAAATAATAATAAAAACAATAATAACAATAAGATATAACATTATACACACACGCTCGTACAATTTTAACAAATCTCACCCCCTTCACTTAAATAAAACCTATATTAAAATTTAATAAAAAAAATAAATAAATAAATAAATAAATAAAAATCTTTTTAAAAATAAATTTAATAAAAAATAAAAAAAAAAAAAAAAATAATTTAAAAAATAAACAAATAGATATATAATAAAATAAAATAAAATAAAATTAGAGTCTCATACATACATACCAGCTACATATTCAATTCAGATATATAGACAGATACACAAAAAGATAAGTAACAACCTAATAAAAATAGATAGATAGA
>CM042174.1:41755158-41757658 GCA_023376005.1 Doryteuthis pealeii | reverse complement strand
CTTCGTCTGTTAACCTTCTATATGTGCTTACGGACAACTAACACTAAAAGCACCGGTACCTGCGGGATCACCAAAGTTAAGCAGCAAAAAGTTTATTCAATACTTACGTAACAAGAAAGTTGGTACTTATATTAATACACTTGTTCCTTGAAATCTATGTATCAATATGACCGTCCGAATCGTTGAAGATGATTTCTATATATCAATACTCTTGTTCCATAATCTTTCGTCCGTTATCATCCTGCAACACCCTCTGGATAAGAATCAGGCCGTCCAAATCGTCAAAGATAAAATCTATATACTAATATGACCGTCCGAATCGTGCAAAGTGAAATCTATATATTAATACTCTTGTTCCTGAATCATCCAACAGTTATCATCCTGCAACACCCTCTGGTTCAAAATGAGACCGTCCAAATCGTCCAAGATGAAATGTATATATCAATACACTTATTCCTTAATCTTCCAACCGTTATCATCCTGCAACACCCTCTGGTTAAAAATGAGACCGTCCAAATCGTCCAAGATGAAATGTATATATCAATACTCTTGTTCCTTATTTTTCTGTCCGTTATCATCCTGCAACACAATCTGGATAATTACAATCGAATCCTATGAATGATTTTATATAGAAACCATTTAAAATATAATCAAAGTACGTGTAATCTTTTTCTTTGAGTTCTTATTTAATCTTTTAGTCTTTCTAATTTAACATATTTCATTACATTAAAACTTAATTACTTACGCCCAGCGGAGGACGCATATTCTTGCTAGTTTTATTAAGAAGAAATGGTAAAACATTTACTTATTTATGTAAGCTAGTATACCAAACTGTTTGGCTTATTTCCAGCAACGGGAGGGACATTGACAAAGGTTTTTCTTTGCAGTTCATTCACAGTCGTTTTTTCCCCTATAAATACAATTCTTTCTTTCCAAACAGATCGTATAGTCAAGAAAGGTTGTAGAATGGAACAGCCAAAAATAAGAAAAAAGAACGAGATGTGAACACGTGAGTTGGCTAGCTAAATGCAAGAAAATATGTTCCAAAAATGTTCCAAAAATGTCAACAGCCAATAAAAAGAGAGGATTCTCTCTGACTAAGAATCCTGGCAAAGAAACCAAAGAATTATGAAATGGTAAAAAAAGGAGAGATACATATACGATATATATATATATATATATATATATATATATATATATATATATATGAGTGTATGTATGTATATGTGTCTGTATATATATATATATATATATATATATATATATATATATATATATATATATACCGAGATACGCACATACACACACACACATTTCCATACATATGTGTATGCACACATATACATTTATATATGTACATACACACAACTTCTAAAAAAAACCTCCCTCGCATATATATAAGAACATTTCAAAAGAATTCAAGTTTTTGTCACGGAACAGATGGACTCGCTACGTCTAACAAATTTCTCTACCCGGATTATAATGGACTGTCTAACGCTCAAAATTTTTTAAAATTTTTAAATAATAATCTTGAAAAAAAAAAAATCTCTAAAAACAATTTCTCCAAACAAGTAATTTTCTCCTGACGATGACCTAAGGTCGAAAATAATAAACATAAAAGAAATATTCCTGTTTGTCTTATCTCTTTTTTTTCATATATATATATATATATATATATATATATATATATATATATATATATATATATATATATATGTTCGTGGAAATGGTCCACACTCACGATACCCCTGGTATTTAAGGCCTTTTTATTAGCAAATAAATTTGTTAAAATTAAACATTGAGCTCTCGTACGAGACCTGAACTCTGCAACAAACTACTATCAGAGAATAGGACCAGCTTAGAATCACCTTTATACCAAGAAACTTGGTACCCCAACAAGTATATATTATATATATATATATATAATATATATATATATATATATGAGAGAGCAGCTGTGAGTGCAGCCAAATATATATATATATATATATATATATATATAATATATAATATATATATATATATTGGCTGCACTCACAGCTGCTTGCAAAATATATATATACTGCTCTCTCTCATATATATATATATATATATATATAATATATATATATATATATATATATATATATATTGTGAGAGCAGATGTGAGTGCATCCAAGCGTCACCTATAATGTATCTTTGTCTTTCCATCGATCTCAGGTCATTTTACTCAGTGTAATGGCTGCTTACACATTCGCGCCATTTTTAAGTAACTAATTGCCAATTCTAAGTTCACAAAGAAAATATAAAACGGAATCCTGCCCTGTCGACTGTGACAGTAGAATACACCAACTGCACTCTGCAGGGGGATACAATCTCCTCTCGCAGTCAGGTCACCTTTTGACCGTGATGCTTAAGTACGGAATCCTGATGTCTGAGCAGTCTATGATATGCAACACTCTGCTAAGCTTGACCAGCGGTTGGAGAGGCCCAATCCGATCAATCGGCTAGTAATGTCAAG
>CM042174.1:41742658-41747658 GCA_023376005.1 Doryteuthis pealeii | reverse complement strand
TCTTTTTTTTTTTTGCTAGTTTTGATAATGTTTTTAACGTCGGGCTTTTTTTGTTAGACTTTCAATGTTGGTAAAAACGAATTTACGAACTATTAAAAAACGTGGACCTTTAGGCACTCCTTTTACGATCTCATTTCATAAGGACATCTTTTTTCATTTACACCGTCAACATCCGGTTATTTGTTAACAGATGATTTTTAGATTTTTTAAAATTATAAAACTAACCCCTAACCCTAACCCTAACCGCTAACCCTAATCTTAACCCCTAACAAACAACCGGATTTTGATGGTGTAAATGAAAAAATGTCCTTATGAGACGAGATCGCAATAGGGGTGCCTAAAGGTCATATGGTCCAAAAGCGTAAACAAGAGTATCAGCAGAGTGTTACATTCTCTTTAGAACTCGAATTGTATGAATATTTAAAACAATTAGGGGAGATAACTAGCCTCGTGACTTCCAAGATAGTGACAATGAATGGAATTTATGAAAGAAAAGATTAACTTATTCTTCGTTTTTTTCCCTGAAAAGAATTATCTTTCTCAAGAACAAAAACAAATATCTCAGTGGAGTGGAGTGAATATGATGCTTTTTAACTAAGTAATTATTTTTTTGAATATTAAACGTTTTATTCTATTTATTTTATTTTCCCACCCCCTCAGTCAGTATTTTTAAAATTTAGTTTTACACCACCCGGAGGGTATTTTTTTTGCAATTAAAAAACGTGGACCTTTAGGCACTCCTTTTGCGATCTCATTTCATAAGGACATCTTTTTTTCAAGATATGTGTGGCGTAATTATTAGGGTCTACCAGAGTTTGAGAATAAAAATAAAGCTGTGTTCGGATTGCTAGAGAAAGATAGGAAAAGGAGGTGGGAACAGGCAAAAGTTGAAGTTTGGAGGAGTAGACACACAACGGGGTGCCAGTAATCTGACCAAGGAATGACCCGGGAAGGGGAATTGTAAACTAAAACCAGAATTTCCAGGTGTTGACCGGAAGCAGAAATGACGCAGCGAGAAGAAAATCGTTCTCTTTTGCCTTTCGGTCGTAGCAGGATTCAGACGGAGCTGCAGGTCCCTCGTGTAGGACAGCGATATAGACATTGATGCCATGTTAGAAGGTAGAATAATTTAACCGTATCCTCTCTCTCTCTGTCTTTCCTTCTCTCCGAAACAGAGCCCACGACACGAGCCTGAAAATAAATACTAAGCCCCTTGTGACTATACAACTGCGTGTATGTTGTTCCTTAAACCTAATGGCTACTAATGACGACTGCTGCTGGGGCTTGAGTTGGCACATGCTAGTATATCGTTCCGGAGTTTGCCACAAATACACTTTGGTACTTTGTTATACTACATTAAGCAGAGCTAAAGAAGTTTGAATTCTGAGTGGCCCATCTCCTAGACTGGTTACCTAGCAAAGGTTAAAGAGCCAGTATGTTCCAGTATGTATCCGTAGCAGCGAGGAGAGTAGTTGGATGCGTACTTTTCCCAAAGGTATTAGTCTTATATGAAATGCAAACAGCCTCTTCCAGGATTTGAACTTTATTCGGGGAGTCCATTTCCAACGACTCGAACTGTTACGTTACACAGATACTGTTAGCAACCCAAGTTTTGTTTATCAAAAACGATCTGATTCGGCATTAAATGACCCGAAATGGGTTGATATGCCGTAAAACCATCTGTGAATCAGAAAATGAAGAAGCAATTCGATATTCTGGAAGATTTTCGGAAAAAAAAATCCAAAGAGACGAAGCAAATCATCATTTAAGCAGAGACAGATTTGTTTTCATTTGAAATTGGAAAACACGAAGTCGGGAATTCAAAGAATATTTGATCACGTTTGTTTCTTGAAATCACGCCAGACATGTCTTGTTTTTTTACAAACATTGTCAGTCAATGGGTCACACGAGGATGTATTGAAAAGCTTCGCAGCCTCACCAAGACATTAATGGCGTAAAGTCACGAGACATACATGTATTCCATATATTCAAGTCAGTATTTCTATTAAATGAAAGGTCATTTGTTTGTTCACAGTTTTATGGTTTCAAGTAACTAATCTTGTTATAATGAAGATTTGGTGTCGCTCTGTCTGTAACCGAAAGTACGTCACCGCTCAGAGATTGCGTAACTTTATGAATGGGTGTTTGATTTTTTGTCAAAATCATTACACACACACACACACACACACACACACACATATATATATATATATATATATATATATATATATATATGAAAAAAGAATGACTTACCGGTGAAATTGGTCTCAATGTTTAATTGATACAAGTTTTACGATGATAAGTCAGCGTTATAACAAATATAAGGTGCTCAATTCGTAAGTAGACCGGATTTATTATGATAGTATGTACAGAAATAACTTATTCGGGTTTCACCATAAGGATCTTCAGGATTAAATCCACTGAATTAATCAAGATATTGATATCTTGATTAATTCTGGATTTAACCCTGAAAGACCCTTATGGTGAAACTCGAGTAGATTATTCATGTACATACTATATATATATAATATATATAATATATATAGAGAGAGAGAGAGAGAGAGAGAGAGTAGATAGATAAAGAGGGAGATGAATATTGATAATATAAAGTGGTATATTTATACGCAAATAGTGCTCAATATCGTAGCTAAAGCATATATATCCGAATAAGTGTATCGTTGTCTTCCTGTCCATGCTACTCTAACTCATGATGATAACCATTACACAATGTGCCTCCTCCAATTACAAAGCAGCAATTAATTCCGATAATTGGAAGAATCATTTTGGGTCACACGAGGATGTGTTGAAAAATTTCTCAGTCTCACTCAGAAATTGCGTGACCCATCTCATAAGACTGATGAGACTTAATAAAGTTGAAACAGTTGTACGGTGTTCCATGTGGTGCACATTATTCGCCGGGTTTGCTTGTCATGATTATTTTCAATAATTATCGAATTTTATACGATATACGCATTGTAATTGCCTTCAAAAAATATAATAATAATATACTTTACATAACAATGCTTTAAAAGCAAATTATCAAATTCCACTTATTTCTTACGCATTGACATAGGCCTAATTTGCGATTCCCTCAAACGCTCACTGTGCTATGTATAGTAGTGGCGTGTTTATCATTGACAGGTTAAATTCGGTATGTAACGTGTGCTACGGGCTGGTGGCCCAGAGGTAGAGTTTCTGACTCTGCGTGCTGGGTTCCCAGTTTTATCTCTGTTGGAGGGAGATCGTAGGTATATACCACTGATGAGACTTAATAAAGTTGAAACAGCTGTACGGTGTTCCACGTGGCGCACGTTATTCCCCGGGTTTGCTTGTCATGATTATTTTCAATAATTGTCGTAAGTATATACGATATACGCATTGTAATTGCCTTCAAAAATATATAAATAATAGTATACTTTACATAACAATACTTCAAAAGCAAATTATCAAATTCCACATACTCACACACACACACACACACACACACACACACATATAATATATATATATATATATAAATAATGGAAAAGGTGACTTACCGGTGAATATGGTCACGATGGTTAGATTGTCCAGAATTCAGTGAGGTAAGTCGGCGATATAACAAATACGAACCGTTTAACGAACCGTTTAACGCGATAAACACCCACGTGTAGTTGACTGTAATTAATCGGTATCTAGATTAATTCGGTGGATTTAACCCTGAAGATCCTTATGGTGAAACTCGAGTAGGTTATCACTTGTACCTATATATATACATATATATTATATATATATATAATTCTGGTTTGTAATAAGGGTGGGTATTTTTAAATATAATTTGTTGCCAAACTCAGCAGATTGCAGGTCTTCTGCAAACTGTCTTGTCTAGGATTTGAACTCGTGTCGTCGACTCCATTTCCTAAGATGACAACCATTACATGACGTGTCTCTAATTACAAACATTGCAGCAATTGATTCCGATCATTGAATCGATGGGAAGAATCTAAAAAAATATTTGCAGAATAAAACATGAAATTTTTTTTTTCACGTTAAAGCGTCACCTTTGTTAACAAATTGTGTAAATGTTGAAAAAACCTGAAATTCGCACCTGCTGCACTCTCTCTCTTCTCTCTCTCTCTCTCTCTCTCTCTCTCTCTCTCTCTGTGGTGTGTGTGTGTGTGTGTACGGTGTAAATCCATCTTCTTCTTTTCTCGCTAGTGATCATTTGATGCTACATCGAAATAATGCTGTTCCGGATAGAAATTTTCATTCATAGCAATATCGAAATAAAATTATTCTGTTGAGCTCGGCTGTAACAATATTCACAACTCTCTCTCTTTGTCTCTCTCTCTCTCTCTCTCACTCCCTCTCTCACTCTCTCTCCCTCCTCTCTATCACTCTCTCTCTTTCTCCCTCTCTCTTTCACCCTCGTTCTCTACCTCACTCCCTCCCACCTCCCTCTCTCTTTCTCTCACTCTCTCTCTCCCACTTCCCTCCCTCTCCTCTCACTTTCTCTCTCTCCCCTCTCTCTCTTTTCTCTTCTCACTCTCTGTTTCTCTCTCACCCCCTCTATCTCTATTTCTCTCAGTCATCGCCCCTGCAAGGTCCTCCAGCACAATATCCCGAATCCGCACAGAGCTGATTGATGTAAGTGTTTGCTGATCAACCTACCCTTGTGTGTCCATGTGTAACAGACCGAAGAAGACATCGTCTGAAATGTTAGTATTAATAACAAGAGAGATAATCTTCGGAAAATGTTCAATATATAATAATAATAAATAATAATAGGTACAGACGGATCACCTAATCCGGCTAGGAGACCGGACCTAGTATTAATAGACAAAAAAAGAGAACCTGTCATCTCGGGTTTTGCTGTCCCAGTCGACCAACGAGTGAAAATGAAAGAAAGCGAAAATATATATTATATATATATATATTATATATATATATATATATTATATAGTATATATAATAAGGATATCTACTGAGTCAGACGAACCTACTATTAGTTTCGCCAATAA
>CM042174.1:41729254-41742558 GCA_023376005.1 Doryteuthis pealeii | reverse complement strand
TAGATTAAGAAAGATAGATAGAATAAAAGTGGCTCTCTCTCTCTATAATATACATATATAGATATATAAATATAATATATAATATATATTATATATATATATATTAAGAGATAGAAGATAAGATATCAATAATATATATATATATATATATATATTAATAAAGAAATAATATATATTTCCAATATATATATATAGTTAATATTATATATATATATTAACAATTTTCATATAAAATAAACCTCTCAGAAGAAAGGTAGCCAAATAAAAAAAGAGAAAAGAATAGAAAAAAAGAAAGCAAAAACCGAAAAAAAATCAACTGTAAGTTAAAAGTGATATTTATGGACACCCGAAATAATTCGATTGACAAAATTTGAGTGTGTGCTGCCCTGGAAGGAGGAGACAAAAGATAGAAATCTACGGTTTCTCTTCAAGCGAAATTGAACACTTCTCATTTTACCATTCTTAAAAGTCGACATTTTAGAAAAGAAATTTCCATGAAACAAACACTTTTCATCTTGATTTTAAGAAAAAAAAAAATGAAAGAATCTTTCGTGAAAATAAAACTTTTACAGATTGTTACTCGACGTTATAAAATTAAGCGAAAAGCTTTTACTTAAAGAATCTTTCTTATTTTTATTCATTTGTAATTGTAAGGAAGGAAACTAAATTCAGGAGGGAATTTTTGGATAACACCGGTCCCCATCTTTTTTCCCATATTTATTTAGATTTTTTATGTTAGCCAATAAGGGGCGATGAAGGTTGAAGTTTCCCAAAGATGAGTTTAATCTGGAAGAAATCCACGTTACTCGTTCCATCCTAACACACACAAAGCCGGGTTAGCTCATCGGTAGAGCGTTCGGCATAACCATTAAGGTTTCATTTTTTCATTATCTTTTATAAAAAAACAAAAAAACAAAAACTTAAAAAATACAATGGCTTATAAATTTAAATATTTAATTATAATATTAATCTATTTGAAATCCAGAAAAAATACTCATAAAACATAGTTTTCTTAATTTTTCATCAATCCTTCTAATATATAATCATATATAAAATTATATATAATTAAGATATATATTTAAGCCATTTGAAATTTTTAAAAATACTCAAAAACATATTTAAAAATTTTCTTCAATCCTTCTAATATAATAAAGATAATCTTTTTATTTATTTATTTACTGATCTATTTAAATAAATTAATACTTTTATTTATTTTACAACGAAAGAAAAAAAATGAAAGCTAAGTAATGAATTCCTTCTATGTGACGTTTTATATTTGAATCAAGATAGCTACATTGTGGCAGTTTCACCGGAAATGGCCAGCAATTGGAATATATACATACTAAAAAGTTTCAAACCCATTCTCAACAGATATTTCAAAAAAGAAACTACAGTTATCCGCCCATTTTCATTCATAACATAAAAGAAAAAAGAAAAGAAAAAGAAAGAAAAAAGAGAAGAAGAGAAAGAAATATATATATATATATAATAATATATATATATATATATAACCACACGAAAAAAAAACAAAAGCACGTCATTTCGAAAATTGCTCTAAGATAAATATTTACTTTGAAATCGATAAGACATAAAAATAATCTTTTTTGTTTTTTATTTTATATGCATTGTAATAACCTTCAAATCATTAATATAAATAACATACTTAACCAAATGCTTCAAGCAATTACCAATACCTAATATATATACTAAAATATAAATTATATATATATATAATATATATATATATATATATATAAATAATATATATATCTACTTTACTATCTATCCAGTTCTGTCTATCCCAACTATCTATCTCTGCATGTTCTAACTATCTATTTCTACTATCTATCATATATATATATATAATATATATATAATATAAAGAACAATGCTGTGTATTATGTATGTATTGTATGTATGAACCTACCAAAATAAAAAATTTAATGACAAAAAGTAAATATAATACCACATCACTATTACCAGAGCTTGCCTTTTTCTGTATAAAAAAAAGAAATATTATATTTATATTAAAAATGAGATCGTCCAAAATAATTCCAAGATGAATGCAAAAATTTAAATCCTTGAGTATGTGATGTTGCTTATCCGCCGAATTCTTATTTCTTATGAGTTGCATCAACTCGGCTAATTAAAGGACGTTCTGTATTATAATGAAGGAAATATAATAATATATAAAATTTTACATATCTATTTATTTCTGACAAGGAACAGTACGACCATTTAGTTTCATGCATGCGTAAGCGCAAACATTCTTCAGGTATGTAAAACCTCTATATATATATATATATATATATATATTAATATATATATTAATCCTTTATATATGTATTTTTAAATGTATAATAGCTCTATTTTTAATGAGACTTAGTAAACAATTATGTATACTACATATTGAATATTGCCAATTGCTCTTAATAAATATATCAACGTTGTAATACTTAAATTATCATCTATGGTATATCCACAGGTCCTGTTAGTCAAGATATTATATTTTTACTTATCATACTTATAAGATTATACTTTACATATTGAAACTATTTAAGCAATAACTCTTAAGTACACACATTAAACCTTATATAATAAATTACATACTGGGATATTCACAGGTCCCGCTAGTAGAAATAATTCGATTGACAAAATTGTGTGTGTGCTGCCCTGGAAGGAGGATGACCAAAAGATAGGAAATCTTACGGTTTCTCTCCAGCGAAATTTTGAACACTTCTCTTTTTTACCAATTCTTTAAAAGTCGACATTTTTAGAAAAAGAAATCTCCATGAAACCAACACTTTCATTTGATTAGAAAAAAAAATGAAAGAATTTTGTCGTAAAATAAACTTTTTGACAGATTGTTCTCGACGTTAAAATTTAAGCGGAAAATGCTTTTACTTAAAGCATCTTCATTTTTTCATTCGTGATTTAATGGAGGAACAATTAAAGTAATTTTTTTTGATAAACACCGTTTCCAATCTTTATTTTAATTATTATGATAGCTGTAGGCCATTAAGTGAAGTTCTAAAATAGATTTTAATCTGGAGAAAACCACTTCCTATTCGTCCATTCCTAAACATCTATCTATCTATCCTATTATCAAATGGTATATATTATAATATAATATATATAATATAATATATATATAAAAATTATATAATTTAATATACCAAGCGTGTTGTAGATCCTTGCGGAGAGAAAAAAACCAGCAGAGAGTCTGATTGTTAAAATATACTACCAAACATCAACCAGGAAGAAAAAAAAAAAAAAAAAAAAATTTTTGAAAAAGAAAAGACCAAGATATTCTACCAACAAAAAATAAATCTATGGTACAGTATTGCCAAAAGAAAAACAATTATATGTATATATGTATATAAATAATATATATATTCATTATAACCGCTAGGAGAAGCATCTGTAAAAAGTGCTGATTACCTAAGTAGACGCCCAAGTAATTAAATAATTCTACTGAGTCAGACGACCTAACTATTAGTTTTCGCAATAAAGCTCTTCAGGGGCTAAATCTGGACTCAGAATCAGTTTTAGCCTTGAAGAGCTTTATGCGAAACAATAGTAGGTTCGTCTGACTCAGTAGTTATATATATATATATATATATATATATATATATATATAATATAAGTAATTCGGTTAATTTTGGTTGAAGCTTGTTAAGTATGTTATAATGTTATTAATTTTGAAGCAATACAATTGCAAGTAAAAATTAAAATAAAAAGTGTTATTTTTGTCCTATCGATTTCAAATTTCTTTCAAATTAATACATTATATAATATATATATATATATAGAATATATTATTATAGGTGATATGTGGCAGGTGGCCGTTATAGCTGTTTTCTCGGTGGGGTGTTGTTCCCACGTCTTGTCAGGATCCATCCGGTAAGACGGACAAGACCCGAGGACATTGCTGGACAAGCAAGGACGATCTTATAAGTACGTCCCCTTGTTGGTAGCCAGCAATGGGCCCCACCCCCCGCCAGTGTGGCCGACCAGCAAAGACGTACATTGATCAGCTCTGTGCGGATACAGGATGCTGCATAGGGACCTCCGAAATGTGACGTAGGGATGGTAGAAGAGATGTCTGGATATCCGTGCTAACAGCGCGACTGATGATGATGATGATATATATATACATGTAATATAGTAAAAATTGAAAAACAGGTTTTTCACTATATTATATACTTCACACACACACAACACACATATTAATATAATATATATATGATTATAAGTGTTAATTTGGAGTCGTACCTAATTTTGAAAATAATTAATTAATAATGAATCTAGCGGATACCTATTAAATGTATGGCTAAACAAATCGAGAAAATCATCTCTGTATGTACATTTCCGATTTTCTCGATTTGTTTAGCCATACATTAATAGGTATTCGCCTAACTATTAATTAATTAATTTTTCAAAAATTAGTACGACTCCAATTAAGCACCTTATTCTCCAAAAAATTATCGGCAAAAGCCATTCTAAAACAAACCTTGTTATATATATATATATATATATATATATATTGATATATATAATATTACACATATATTATATCGGTCTGTTCATATTCAATTATTCTCTCTTTCTCAGTCTCTCTCAGTCTCTCTCAGTCTCTTTCTATCTCCTCCCTCCCCCCTCTCTCTCAATAATATATAATTAATGATATATATATATATATATTATATATATAAATAATATATGATTATATGATATATATCCTTTTAAGTTTGTATAATATCTTAACAACTAATCAATCTAAGTGTTTAATCATACCCCCTCTCTCTTTCTCTCTCTCTCTCTCTCTCTCTCTCTCTCTCTCTCTCTATATATATACCTATAATATATATATAATAATATCAACTTAAATGTCGCTTTATCTATCATTCATGTAGGATAGATAAGTAGGAGATAGTTCATCTCTAATCTCTCCTCTCTCTCTCTCTCTCCTCATCTCCTCTCTCTCTCTCTACTCTCTCTTATGCAAATCTATCGATCTAATGTAGGTGTAGGTAGCAGATATTTCATTTCTCTCTCTCCCCCCCTCTCTCTCATTCTCTACTTTCTCTAGCTTAATGTTCAATCTATCTATCTATCTATCTCTTAATCTGTCACATCTTCATCATTCTATCTATCTATCTAATAATGTATGTAGAAAGGTTAGGCAGATAGGTATGTAGTTCGTGGTATGTAAGTTATTGCAAATGGTTATAAATTGTAATCTTTTCTTTGAATGTTGGAGAAATCTGCTTCAAGATTCGAAGACAAATTTTATTCTTCCTCGGACCCCCCCAACGTCCACAATCCCCCCCCCCCCTCAACCCGTAACCTCAAACGGCCACCATGGTTTTCAACAATCCCAACAGATTCTTGCTTGGATGATCTATCAAAGACAAAGTCTTTGACTCTTTGAAACAAAAAAAAAAAAAAAGGAAACAAAAAAACATTCTCACCAATTCCAGATTTGGACTCTCCTAAAATGAGTTTTGAGTCCGATTTGGACTCTCGACGCGCAGAAAACCCTCACAAAAATCAAACTCTTTCGGTTTCCCGCTTGTTTTTTTGTTGTTTTTTTTTTTCAGTAAAATAAATTCTTTTTATTTTCTAAATATTTATTATTTTTTTATTGTTTGTGTTTGCTTTTTTTTTCTCGGTAAATGCTCTTCCGTTTTTGTAGTGACCCTCTCTTAACACACTCACACACACCACACAGCACACCACACGCAACACACACACAGGACACACACACACACACACAGACATACACACAGGCACACACACACACACAGGCACACACACACACACACATACACACAGGCACACACACACACAGGCACACACACACACACATACACACAGGCACAAACCACACAGGCACACACACACACAACAACACCACACACACACACACACAGGCACATAACATACACAGAGTAGAGTGTATTACATGAACTACACACATCCACACGTATTGCGTACGTATCCCTAAAAACGATCGGTTGTAAAGGTCACAAATGTGTTTGTGGTGTATGTGGTATTGTGCGTGTGCGTTGTGGCGTGTGTGTTCTGTTCTGTGTGTGTCAGTCTTGTGTGTTGTGATGTTTGTGTGTGTAGTGTGGTGTTTCTCTGTGTGTCTGTGTGTATGTGCGTGTGCGGTGCGTGTGCGTGTGTGTGTGTGGTGTATGGTGTAGGTGTGTGGGTGTGTGTGTGTTTGTGTGTGGTTGTGTGTGTGTCCTTCGACTTCCGTTCTTTCTCAGTCAAATAAATTATTTTCTTTTAAATATTTATCTTTTTTTGTTTGTTTTGTTTTTCTTTTTTCTTTTTTTGTAATATTCCTTCATTTTTTGTAGTGACCCTCTCCGACACCACCCACAGACAACACCCCATACCACGAGCTGAGTGTATTACATTGAACACACTCACATTCACAAGGTACAAGTCTTGTCTATTTATGGTGTATACGTATGTGTGTGTTATGTGTATGTGTATGTGTATGTTTGAGTGTGTATGTGTTTTTAGCTTCTATTCTTCAGCTAAAATATTATTTGTTTTTAATATTTATCTATTTATGTATCTTTTTTTGGATTATTCTTTTTTTTTTGCATGACCCTTATAACACAACACTGACATATACACACACAGGGCCGAATGTACTACATGAACCACACACACACACACACACACACACACACAATACGCGCGCGCGCGACGTTATCCCCAATTGATCGGGTTGTTAAGTTTTGTTAAGGACAAAGTCTCGTGTGTGTGTCGCATGTATGTGTGTATGTGTCTTATGTGTGTGTATTGTAATTGTGTATGTGTCATGTTGTTGTGCGTGTGTGTGTGTTTGTGTGTATGTATGTGTGCGTGTGTATATGCATGTTGATATGTCTTTTCGCTTCGTTCTTTCTCAGTCAAATAAATTCTTTTTCTTTTTAAATATCTATGTATTTATTTATTTTGGTTAATATTCTTTTTTTTTGCAGTGACCCTCCAACCACACACATACACATACAGTAAAAATGTATCACACACACACACACACACACACACACACACACACCACACACTCACACACACAGCACGTATTACGCGCATTTATCCGCAAAGATCGGATCGTTCAGTTTAACGTACGTGTTACTCTGTGTTAGTGTGTGGTTCATTGGTGTACGCGTATATGCGTGTGTAGATGTGTATACATGTGTGTGTATGTGTGTGTGTGTGGTTCATGTGTACGCGTTATCTGCGTGTGTAGATGTGTATACATGTGTGGTTATGTGTGTGTGTGTGGTCCATGTTGTAGCGTATATGCGTGTGTAGATATGTATACATGTGTGTGTATGTGTATGTGTGTATGTTTCTGTATGTTTGTGTATGTGTGTATATATGTTCTTATATATGTGTGCGTAGTATTTTTCGACTTCCGTTCTTCTCAGTCAAATAAATTCTTTTTCTTTTAAATATTATCTATTTTTTCTTTTTTTCTATTTCTTTTTTCTTTTTTTCTTTTTTGGTAATACCTTTCCGTTTGTGCAACAAAATGTTCGTGTGTTGACCTTTAAACTTTGAAGCGACTTCCTAATTCTGCTTTCTTTTTTATAGTTAACCATTTTGTTTCAGTGAGTCTATGTCTTATTTTAAAACAAGAAATAAAAAAACCCCCGAAAAATAAAAAGTTATTTATGTTTCCACTGATCGTCGACATATTTTACATTTAGTTTGACATTCGATGAATCTTTCGTCTCCATGTAATCGGCCGACATTAATTGCGCACTGTCGGCGGGGCGTAGAATACCCAATGGCTGATATCATGCTTATTAACTTCTATAAATTTTGCTGCTTAACTTTAGTGATCCCGCAGGTACCGTGCTTTTAGGTTAGTTGTCCGTAAAGCGCGTATAGGAAGGTTAAAGACGAAGGAGTTTATAGAAGATTATTTAAGCATGATTATCCAGCCATTGGTATTCTACGCCCCGCCGACAGTGGATTTATGTCGCCGATTACATGGAGACGAAAAGATTCATCGAATGTCAACACTAAGAAAATTATGTGGACGATGAGTGGAGACATAAATTAACCTTTTTATTTTCGGGGTTTTTTTTATTTTCTTTGTTTTTAAAATAATACATAGACTCACTGAAACAATAAGGTTAAAACTAAAAAAAAAAAAGCGAATTAGGAAGTCGGCTTCAAAGTTTAAAGTAACACACGACATTTGTTGCACAAACGGAAGGGTATTACCAAAAAGAAAAAAAGAAAAAAGAAATAGAAAAAAAGAAAAAATAGATTAAATATTTAAAGAAAAAGAATTTATTTGGAACTGAGAAGAACGGAAGTCGAAAAATACATACGCACACATATATAAGAACATATAACACACATAACACAAACATACAGAAACATACAACACATTACACATACACACACATGTTACATATACTACACACGCATATACGCATACACATGACCACACACCACACATACACACAACATGTATACACATCTACACACGCAATTACCGCGTACACATGACCACCACACACACACATACACACCACATGTATACACATCTACACACGCATATACGCGTACACTGACCACACACTAAACACAGAGTACAACGTACGTTACAAAACTGAACGATCCGATTCCTTTGCGGATTAATGCGGCGTATACGTGCGTGGTTGTGTGAGTGTGGTGTGTGTGTGTTGTGTGTGTGTGTGTGTGTGTGATACATTTTTCACTGTATGTGTATGTGTGTGTTGGAGGGGTCACTGCAAAAAAAAAAAAAAAGATATTATCCAAAATAAATAAATACATAGATATTTTAAAGAAAAAGAATTTATTTACTGAGAAGAACGAAGCCGAAAGACATTAACACATGCATATTACACACGCACACATACATACACACAACACACAACACACACACAAACACACATTGGACACACATACCACAATTACATACGATAACACACATAACACATTTACACAAATTACATTGCGTACACACACACAAGAGACTTTGTCCATTACAAAACTTAACAACCCGATTCAATTGGGGATACGTAACGCGCGCGCCGTCATGTGTGTGTGTGGTGTTGTGTTGTTTGTTGTGGTCATGTAGTACATTCGGCCCTGTGTGTGTATATGGTCAGTGTGTGTTATAAGGGTCACTGCAAAAAAAAAAGAATTTAACCAAAAAAAGATACCATAATAGATAAATATTTTAAAACAATAAATATTTTTACTTGAGAATAGAAGCTAAAAAAACACCTTACACCTTACACATACACATACACATACACATTACACACCACAACGGCTATACCACCATAAATAGACACAGACTTTGTACCTTTGTGAATGTGAGTGTGTTCATGTAATACACTCAGCTCTGTGGTATGGGTGTGTGTCTGTGGGTGGGTTGTTCGAGAGGCGTCACTACCAAAATGAAGGAATATTACCAAAAAAAAGAAAAAAGAAAAACAAAACAAAACAAAAAAAATAGATTAAATATTAAAAAGAAAAATAATTTATTTGACTTGAGAAGAACGGAAGTCGAAGGACACACACACACCACACACACAAACACACACACACACACACACACATACACTACAAAACACACACACACACGCACACCGCACACGCACACGCACATACACACAACACACAGAGAAACAACACACATACACACACAAACATACACACACACACAACTGACACACACAGAGACAGGACACACACGCACACGCACACGCACATACACACATTACACACACACACACACCATTTTGGACTTACAACCCGATCGTTTAGGTATAACGTACGCCATTACGTGGTTGTATGTGTGTAGTTTTCCATGTTATAAACTCACTCTGTATGTTTGCTGCCTGTGTGTTGTGGTGTGTGCTGTGTTGTGTGTGTGTGTGCCGTGTTGTGCCTGTGTTGTATGTGTGTGTGTGTGTGCCTGTGGTGTGTGTGCCTGGTGTATGTGTGTGTGTGTGTGTGCCTGTGTGTGTGTGTGTGCCTGTGTGTATGTCGTGTGTGTGTGGTGATGTCTCTGTGTGTGTGTGCGTCGTGTGTGTGCTGTGTGTGTGTGTGTGAGTGTTTAGAGAGGGTCACTACAAAAAACGGAAGAGCATTACGAAGAAAAAAAGCAAAACACAAACAATAAAAAAAATAAATAAATATTTAGAAATAAAAAGAATTAATTTACTGAAAAAAAAAAAACAACAAAAAAAAACAAGCGGGACCGGAAAGAGTTGACTTTTTTGAGGGTTTCTGCGCTGTCGAGAGTCCAATCGACTCAAAAACTATTTTAGGAGAGCCAAATCTGGAATTGTTGAGGAATGTTTTTTGTTTCCTTTTTTTTTTTTTTGTTTTCAAAGCAGTCAAAGACTTTTGTCTTTTGCATTAGACATCCAAGCGAATCTGTTGGGGATTGTTTTAAAAAACCAATGGTGGCGTTTTGAGGTTACGGGTGAGGGGGGGGGGATTGTGACGGTTGGGGGGCGGGTGTCGAGGAAGGAATAAATATTTGTCTTCGAATCTTGAAGCAGATTCTCCCAAAACAATTCAGACAGAAAGATTACCAATCTATTAACCATTGCAATACTTACATACCAACCGAACTACATACCTATCTTGCCCTCACCTTTCTACTACATTATTAGATAGATAGATAGATAGATAGATAGATGTGACAGATTAAGAGATAGTAGATAGATAGATGTGAACATTTAAGCTAGAGAAAGAGAGAGAGAGAGAGGAGGGAGAGAGAGAAATGAAATATCGCCTACCTATCTACCTTACATAGACAGATAGATTGAACATAAGAGAGAGAGCAGAGAGAGAGAGAGAGAGAGAGGATGAGGGAGAGAGAGAGAGAGAGATAGAGATGAACTATCTCCCTACTTATTCACCACATAGATAGATAGATAAATGCGAACATAAGTATATATATATATTATTATATATATATATATATAGAAGAGGAGAGAGAGAAAGAAGAGAGAGAGAGAGAAGAGAGAGAAAGAAGAGAGGGGTATGAAACACATTTAGATTGATAAGTTGTTAGATTATTATACAAAACTTAAAAGGATATATATACATATAATCATTATATATATATATATATATATATATATATATATATACATATATATTATATATATAGGAGAGAGAGGGGAGGGAGAGAGATAGAAAGAGACTGAGAGAGACTGAGAGAGACTGAGAAAGAGAGAAAATATATTGATATGAACAGACCGATATATATATATGTGTATATATTATATATATATATATATATATATAATATATATATATATAAACAAGGTTTGTTTAGAATGGCTTTGCCATATTTGGAGAATAATGCTTAATTGGAGTCGTACCTAATTGAAAATTAATTAATTAATAATGAATTAGGCGGGAATAACTATTAAATGTATGGCTAAACAATCGAGAAAAATCGAAATGTAACATACAGAGATTGATTTTTCTCGATTTGTTTAGCCATACATTTAATAGGTATCCCCGCCTAATTCATTATTTAATTAATTAATTTTTCAAAAATTAGGTACGACTCCAATTAAGCACTATATATTAATATATATATATATATATGGTGTGTGTGTGTGAATGTATAATAATATAGTGAACCAAACCTGTTTTTTCAAATTTTTCACTTATATTACATGTATATATATATATCATCATCATCAAGTCGCGCTTGTTTAGCACGGATATCCATTGACAATCTCTCTCTAACATCCCTATCGCTCATCATTGCTCGGGAGGTCTCTTATGCAGCCATCCTGTATCCGCACAGAGCTGAATCAATGTACGTCTTTGCTTTGTCGGCCCACACTGGCGCTGCCCATTGCTGCTACCACAAGGGGACGTCAACTTATAAGATTGTCCCTGCTTGTCCAGCAATGTCCCGCGTCTTTGTCCGTCTTACTCGCGATGGATCCTGAACAAGACGTGGAAAAACAACACCCCACGAGAAAACAAGCTATTTACGGCCACCTGGCCACATATACCATATATATTATATATATAATATATATAATATATATATATTATAATGTATTAATTTGAAAGCAAATTTGAAATCGTTAGACAAAAAATAACATCTTTTTATTTTTTATTTTTACTTGCATTGTAATGCTTTTCAAATTAATACATTATTACATACTTAACAAGCTTCAACCAAATTACCAATTACTTATATATATATATATATAATATATTATATATATATATTATATAATCTACTGCAGTCAGACGACCTACTATTAGTTTTCGCATAAGCCTTTCCGGGCTAAAATCTGATTCTGAGTCAGATTTTAGCCCCTGAAGGCTTTATGCGAAAATAATAGTTTAGGTTCGTCTGACTCAGTAGATTTATCTTTATACTTGGCTCTACTTAGTATCGAGCACTTTTACAGATTAGCTTCTCCCTGCGGTTATATGAATATATATATAAATATCTTATTATACATATATATACATATAAATTGTTTTCTTGGCCAAATTACTACCAATAGATTATTTTTTGTTGGTACTGAATATCTTGGTCTTTTCTTTTTTTCAAAAATTTTTTTTTTTTTTTTTTTTTCTTTCCTGGTGGATGTTTGTAGTATATTTTACAATCAAACTTCTCTGCTGGTTTTTTTCTTCTCCGCAGGCTACAAACACCGCTGGTATTAAATTATATATATATATATATATATAATATAATATATATATATATATAATAATATTAATATACCCATTTTGATAGATAGATAGATATAGATGTTAGGAATGGACGAAATAGAGTGGATTTTCTTCCAGATTAAATCTTCATCTTTAGAAAACTTCAACCTTTAATGGCCTTACAGCTACATATGATTAAATAAAAAAGGAAACGGTGTTATCAAAAAAATTCACTCTTAAAAAGTTCCTTCCATTACAAATCACGAATGAAAAAAATAGAAATTGCTTTAAGTAAAGCATTTTCGCTTAAATTTTAACGTCGAGTAACAATCTGTAAAAAGTTTTATTTTACGAAAAAGATTCTTTTCATTTTTTTTTCTTAAATCAAATGAAAGTGTTGTTTCATGGAAGATTTCTCTAAAATGTCGACTTAAGAATTGTAAAAAGAGAAGTGTTAAATTTCGCTGAGAGAAACCGTAGATTTCTATCTTTTGGTCTCCTCCTTCCAGGGCAGCACACACACAACAATCCGAATTATTTCTACTAGCGGGACCTGTGAATATACACAGTTTGATAAT
>CM042174.1:41719254-41724254 GCA_023376005.1 Doryteuthis pealeii | reverse complement strand
AAATATTTCATTTCACAGACATCAGCTTATATTAATACTGAATAGACAACAATACAGCGTGGAATGGAGTCAAGAGATTTTTTTTTCGCTGGCAGAATTTTTTTTTTAATAGCCCGTCTAAATAAAACAGCTTGTTTAACATACTGGTTAAGGCGTCGTCACTGTAAGACGAATACCCACGTTTGTTTCTTTAGTCTGAATTCGCTCAGTTGAATCGGTAAGTAACATCGAGTTCAAAATAACAACAATAAACACGGCCAGGAATCGAATTAACGAGTTCGATTCTCACTGAGTGTCCCATATCTCTTCCATGTATTCCATCAGATTATATATTTATATAACAACCACTGCGCACGAGCAGGATGTGACACAAGGTCAATTTATTAAGCGGAGTTTAACAGGTTTGCATTTAGAGTTTTCCTTTTCTCCTAGACTGGTTGCCTAGCAATGGTTAAAGAGCCCAGTGTGCCCTTCATTTTACCCATTATCGGAGGGGGGGAATAGTTATTCATACCTTCTTCAGGGGTTTTTATGGGAAATGCAAACAGACTTGTCCAAGATTTGAACTCGAATCGCCATATCCTACGACAATAACCGTTGCACGACAATTATCTTTATTTGAAGTTGTTAAGATATTTGAGCCGAAGATTAATTTCGGGTCACTTTCATTTCTACAAAGCCACGCAACACCCCACTTTAGCCCTTACTTAGGCTACACGGGTGATCGGTGAGGCACCCTCACGTCAAATCCTAGCACCTATAGGACTGTCCCAACCCTATTACTTTTAAGGCAATCCCGAACACTTTTTATCATATATTTACTAGAAGGCGGCGGCTGCGGAACTTAGTGTCCTAGGTATGACATTAGACTTTATCTGTTGGTGAAATTTCAATTCTGGAGCTCTGAGGAATGTGGAGTACACCTTCGTCACCATTACTTCCAGGTCCACCCTGCCCCGAAGTGGCAATATTTGTTAGGGTTCCATCATTAAATAGAAAAAAAAATGAGTTTGAAAAAATGAGTTTAAAAATGAACAAAATAAAACATATTCGGCATAAAATAACCCAACAAGGGTTAACATGCCGGAAAATTCGAAAAAACTAAGCGCAATGTGAAATTCAACCAGCCCCCTCCAGGAATTGAACTCAAACACCCGTGTTCATTTCGTACGACAATAACCTTTAATCTTATTCAACTAATGACGTCATTTTGTTGGATCAACAGTCAAACCATTAGAAATGATTTTCCAGGCTGGTCATTACTGGGATACACAGGGAACACTTGAGGAAGGCCGGAAAATACAGCAATCGAAACGTTGTGCTTATACATACCACAATAAAGATGAGTACAACAGTCCGAAAAATCAAAAGTATTCATAAAAAATTATAATAGAGGACTGTTGTACGCATACATTTTCCAAGTGTATTAGCGCTATGTGAAAAGCAACCAGCCTCATCCAGGATTTGAACTCGTGTCGTCATATCCTACGACAATAAACATTACACTGCGTGTGCCTTTATCTGAAGTGTTACAATTTTTGTGGCCATTTTTCGGGTTCAAGTGAGAGCACTTTACAGTGGAGATCCCTCGTGTTAAGCAGAGGCTGATATTTAGTGAAGAATCCTTTGGTTGTTCTTCGATGTTCCTAAGTGTTGGGTTAGAATCCTTTGGTTGATCAAAGTCCCAAGTGTATTAGCGATATGTGAAATGCAACAAGCCTCATCCAGGATTTGAACACGTGTCCCCATATCCTACGACAATAACCGTTACACAACGGACGCCTTTATTTGAAGTCGTTAAGATATTTGAGCTGAAGATTAATATCCGGACACTTTCATCTTTGTAAAGTGCCAAGGCGGGAGTTGTCACAGCTGGAGTTGATCGAAACTGCACGTCTTTTTTTAATTTTTATTTTAATTATTCATGAAATACTGTCATTAGTGCTGTTCTCCTGATTAAAAATTTAACAAATTTCTTTAAAAAAAAACATCAAATTAATTACACAAAATGATTAAACTAAATTATATTTCGTTACTCCTTTCGTTAACGAAGAAACAACGATTAAATTTATTACACTGATCGGTCATTAACATGAAAATCTTTAAAATGCACTTGAGGAAGCACAAAAAAAGTACCGGTCAAAATGGATTAAAAACAGCAAAACTGAAAATACGAGAGTGAGTTAAAAAGTAATGCCCTTTTGTTTAGGACAGGTATAATTACCAACACAGGAACATGTGTCATACATCAAAATGAAGCTGGTACTCTGTGAATCACATCCCTACTTCTCCACATAGGTGTATCAAAAAGTAATGCCATTTTGTTTAGGACAGGTATAATTACCAACACAGGAACATGTATCATACATCAAAATGAAGCTGGTCCTCTGGGGATCACATCCCTACTTCTCCACATAGACACCGTTTCTCTCAATAGCAATGTTCCTCCTTCAAATGAGAGCATGTATCCTTGCCTCGTAAAATTCTGTTGACTGTTCTTTGAGCCACTTCTTCTCAACAGATTTCACTTCCTCGTCACCGAAAATGTTTCAAACCCTCTTTCATGCGACCGAGTAAGTGAAGTCTGTGCGATAAAGTGGAGAGTTGGCGGTAGCCACCTCAGCACAATCTCCCTGATGTAGGGCTAACGAAAAGAAGATAGACTCCCTCGCTGTCCGGCTCACTCCGCCAAATTTACTTTTTACTTTAGAGCTGGTTTGAATTGAGAGTCTTCCTTCTGGAATGGTTGCCTAACCAATGCTAAAGAACCCAGTCTGCCCTACTATTTACCCATCGATTCCATTTCCTACGACGATAATCATTACGCTAAGCGCGCCTCTATATAAAGCAAAAGTAAAGTCGACAGAATGTCCTATTGTCGGTATCAGCCGTACAGTGAGGGAGTCTATCCCCTAGCGCTAGACCGGGAAGAGCACAATACCTACGATTAGCTCCCCACTTAACCGTATATATCTAAGCTGTACTACTCATGTGCTGAGTTGGTGATGTCCAGTATCAAAACCGTAAACTTGGTTCCTCTGTGGATGCTCTAACGACTGAGCTAAACTGGCCTGTATATAATCTATTAATAATGGAGATTCGCTTCCGGTTTTTGTCTGTAACAAAAAAATACGCCACTGCTTACGTCACATTACCCAAAATTGTCATAACATAGAATAAATACACTCAAAATTTGAACATGCAACATTAGACAGTCCTCATTGTTTTTTAAAACAAGTTTTAATAAATACATGACTGGTATTATATATCTATATATAGTTTGTTTTATTTTAATACATATTTAAAGTTTACATTTCAAATTGTTTTATTTTTTTAATCCTTTAATGAATTTGATGATTTACTTACTTAGGGTACAAACTCTCTGACATTGAATTTTTTACTCCCACCCCTCAGGCAATATGTTTCAAAAATCTATTTTTATATCGACCACAGGGCGTTTTTTAATTTTATACTAGTTTCACTAAAAGAGATAAGATAGTGGTCAGTTTGATCATTTGTATAATCTGTGGTAAAGTGGAGAGCTGACGGTAGCTGTGACGCTCCAACTCAGCACAATCTCCCTGGTGTAGGTCTAACAAAAAGGAGATAGACTCCCTCGCTGTCCAGCTCACTCCGCCAAAATCACCTTTTTTTACTTTACAGCTGGTTTGAATTGAGAGTCTTCCTTCTCTTGGAATGATTGCCTAACGTAGGTTAAACAACCCAGTCTGCCATACTATTTACCCATCGCTAGGGGAGAACAGATAGATTCATGCCTTTCTTCAGGGCATAAGTACGAAGTGAATCTTGGGTAATCTGATCTGTGTGGTAAAGTAAAGAGCAGAAGGTGCAGCACAAACAATGTCTTTGGTCTGGGACAATTTTAGTCACCACCTACCCGTTTGAGGAGGGGGGTCCAACGTTAGACTTTATCACTCCCTGTGGGTGGAGACACTTGGTGGTTAAACTGGCTTCTTGGAAGATTGACAGTTGAAAAGCCAATATGTGGCGGGGTCAAGGTCTTCAAGAATCTTGATAAATGGAGCGTCTGCGACGATTACTTTTTACTGTCCAAACTGTTTATAATTATTCGTCAATTAATAGAGGCGGAACTTTTGTGTGCCAACGAGGAGGAATCTCATTGAAAACTTTTAGGTGCGACTGAACTCTCCGGGGGAAAGAAGGAAAGAAAAGTGTGTTGCGTCTCTTTGTTGGTGTGTCTCTCGTGAGTCGTCTTGCCGTAAAGTCTTTCGGCGTTCTGTTTCGCTTTACGATCGCCGATGGGATTTTGAACAAACGGAAACGTCGCTCGAATAACAAACAAAAGCTAATTTAATTCTATCGAAATGCAAGATGGTTATAACAATTCATTTTGACGGTCGAATGCGACAAGAATAAATTCAAAATAATTTAGTTGCTGGGTTGGTGGGTGGGTTGGATTTTACGGTATGTCAACCCTTGTTGGGTTATTTTATGATATAACCCAGAACATTTAATAAGATCTGTCAATGAAGAAAAAGCCACCTGTTTAATGTCATTACGACCAGGTTCATTCTTAACTACCATTCTCGGATATTTTAGGGGGTCCCATCTTATTGTAATGGTTAACAATTTAGTTGGCTGGTTGGATTTTACGGTATGTCAACCCTTGTTGGGTTATTTTATGATATAACAAGAACATTTAATAAGATCTAAGTCAATGAAGAAAAAGTCCCCGGATTAATGCCATTACTACCAGGTTCAATCTTAACTACAATTCCCTGGTATTTTAGGGGGTCCCATCTTATTTTAATGGTTAACAATCAAATTGGTTGGTTGGTTGGATTTTACGGCATGTCAACCCTTGTTGGGTTATTTTATGATATAACGAGAACATTTAATGAGATCTAAGTCTCTAAGAGAGAGAGGGAGAGGGAGAGAATTTGAGAGAGAATGAGAGAGAAAGGGAGGGATAGGTAGGTATATATGAACATAGAGAGAGAGAGAGAGAGAGAGATGGG
>CM042174.1:41706754-41714254 GCA_023376005.1 Doryteuthis pealeii | reverse complement strand
AAACATGTCAAACACCTTTGACAGTTAAACACTTATTCATGGAATGCAGGTTTTTGCTCACATTAGAAACCGTTATTTTAAAGCAAACAATATGAAGGATCTATTTTAAATTGTCAACATGGAGGATATTCTGTCATGTTTTAGGGAAATAAAATTATACTATAGAATATAGACATGAACTTAATCAATACCATACAACATAATCCCCAACGGAGCTAACACATTGTTAAAACCAATTACTAAAATGTATAAATATAAATACACAACATATATTACTTCCTAACTGTTAGGCATGACATAACCCCAGACGGATTGATATGCCGTTAAAATCAATAAACCAACCAACCATATACCTAACCCTATGAATATATTGACGTTGATTTCTGTAGATGAGGTATGACTACCTTGGTATGTGAAGTGATCTACTAATTTGAGATCTATAAAAGTATTGATCTAGGTATTTATTGTTTAAATTTTGAATATATAAAAACATTGCAATGGTTTGTAAAAAAGATTTAATAATGATAAGATAACTCTTCTCTAATGAATGATATAATTATTTACTAAAAGAGTAGAGTATTAGTAAGATAAGAAAGAGAAAGAGCGGGAACTTGGAAGGACGAAAGAAACAAGATGGCTGTATGACAACACGCACGTTTAGAGAGTAAATGTCTTATTCATGTGAATCCTCCTGTTCCATGGTTGGTCAGAAATAATGTTGGTTAACATTAGTTTATTAACCTTTTGGTAAGAAAGTTATAAGATAGAGTTCAACATGCAGCTCTTTAACAATAGAGATAAGGACAATAGTCCGAATTATCCAAATAATACTAAAAGTATAGATATTGGTATCTTTGATTATATAAACATTGTAATAGGTTGTAAGAAAGATTTAATCTCAAAATAGAAACATGATATTCAAAGTGTTAGGGGAGATAACTCTTCTCTAATGAATAATATGACTCTTTACTAAAAGGCTAGAAAAGGTAGCAGGAGAAAAAG
Source organism: Doryteuthis pealeii (assembly GCA_023376005.1). Classification (NCBI taxonomy): domain Eukaryota; kingdom Metazoa; phylum Mollusca; class Cephalopoda; order Myopsida; family Loliginidae; genus Doryteuthis; species Doryteuthis pealeii. Next base: position 41,713,252 of record CM042174.1, on the reverse strand, counting down.
CAACTAGGAAGGAGAAAAGAAACAAGATGGCTGTATGACAACACGCACATGTGGAAAATAAATGTCTTCATCTTATAAATCCTCCTGTACCATGATTGGTGAGAAACAAAAACAAATATTGTTGAGTTTAAAAAATACGTTTAACTGATTTGTATCATATTTTATTGTTTCTGTTACTTTTGGTTATAATAAATTTTGGTACTCATACACTGAGTTGGCGAGGATCGGTATGGAACCAGGAACCTTGTGGTTTCCAGGCGGACGCTCTATCGACTGAGCTAAACCGGCCCTTGGTTGTAAGAAAGATTTAATCTCAAAAGAGAAAAATTTTTTAGGGGAGATAACTCTTCCCTAACGAATGATATGATTCATTACTAAAAGGCTAGAGAAGGTAGGAGGAGAAAGAACAACTTGGAAGGAGAAAAGAAACAAGATGGCTGTATGACAACATGCACATGTGGACAGTAAATGTTTTATTCATTTAAATCCTCCTGTTCCATGGTCGGTGAGAAATAATGTTGTGTCTGAGTTAACAAATAATAACATTGAAATCCAGGAGGAAGGTTAACATAGATGTAATGATAAAGGATAACACTGATAGGCTTTGGAAAGCTTTATTCTACTTAGAATAATTGGTACACTTTACTGAGAGCTTATATGCTCTTGTAAACCCCAGAGAGTTCTGTAAAGGGGAGGTAATCATAAAATAGGGTAGGTAACTCTCAATTACTCATTACAATAGGTTTATTACCCTTTTGGTACAAAGGATATGAATGAGATAGAATGTAACGTGATTATGAAGGTCCACCTGAGTTTGATAGGGGAAATAAAACTGTGAGAGGACTGCTATAGAAAGAGAGGATGAAGAAATAAGAGAAAGTATAGGTTAAAAAAAGGAGTAATGGACACACACAACGGGTTGCCGGTAATTTGACCGAGGTTTGACCCCCGGAGGAGGAATTGGAAGCCAACCGGAAGTTTCGGGTGTTGACCGGAACCAGAAGTCACGTGGTGACGAGGAACGACGAACAACAAGATCGGCCTCTTTTTGCTTTTCGCCTCGTAGAGTTCGGACGGGTCTCTGGTCCCTAGTGTGGGATTACAGTAATTTAACAATGCCTCTCTCTCTCTCTCTCTCTCTCTCTCTCTCCTCTCTCTCTCTCTCTCTCTCTCTCAGTCTTTACTTCTCTCCAAAACAGCCCACGACACGAGCCCGAAATAAATGCTAAGTCCTTGTGACGATATATCTCACGTGTTGTACCCTTTTTTTATTGACAATGACGACCGCCAAGTAACAAATAACTTTTTAGTACCGTGAATTTGGAGGCACGTTGACAAGCCCCGCTACGTTACAAGAGTCCAACGTGCAGCTCTTTAACAAGAGTAAACAAATATCTGTAGCTATTAATCAAACTGCGCATCCACTTTTGTGGAAAGAGACTAAAAACACTCGAAATAGTAAAAAAGAAAATGAGATCAGATCTCCCCTCGAGGGGATTCATCTCTAGATGGAAAAGTCCATTTAGGTTATTCCGAATATGATCCGGTCTCTCTCATCTCGTTAAAAAATATATATATGCCCACAGGTTCCTCAAACTGTGCAGACATTTTTTTAGGAAATACACTAAAAACATTCCGAATAGTCACTTACTAAATTTTGCTTACTGGTTGGTTGGTTGGCTGGTTGGCTGGCTGGTTGAATGTTAGTGCAAGTCAAACCTTGTCGGGCTATTCTATGTTAAAGAGGTCTTGTTTTATGTATTTTATATCTGATACATGATTTTCAATATACCGTATTTGACGGCATATAAGATGCACGGGCATATAAGACGCATCCCCATTTCAGCATGTCAGATTCAGGAAAAAAAGTTTTTAGTGTATTTAAGCATATATTGTTAAAAACAGTCTAGCTGTGCATTAAACAAGCAGAAACATAGCTGTATAAAAGCAATTTGGCAGTACAGACAAGCAATAAGCATACTGTTGTGGGGTTTTAAGGGTAAAAAAATAGACAAACGACTGGTAACAACGTAGACAAATGTATTAACAAAAGGAGTAGAAATTTACAGCAAAGAAACTGGAGATTGTGTTCGACCAATACAGTTACGAGCTGACTCGCATTTGCTTCGTGTCAAGCCACAATTGTTGCTGGTACTTATAGTAATCGTCGGCGCATTCCATTTATGTCCATAGGTTATATCACCTATAACACATACACAAGACATCTCAATAGGAGAGAATAAAAGAGAATATTAGCCTAGGCCTACGGGAGGTCTCAAACTTTACCTACCATATATAAGATGCAAGGCAATTTTTTTAGCCAAAATTTTGGAGAAAAAAAGTGCGTCCTATATGCCGTCAAATACGGTACTTCTATTTGTCTCAAGAAGGGCGAAATGTTATCCATGCTAATATTCTTAAATATATCTCTCATATTAGTTGTGTTGAAATATTTCTTTCATTCTATAAAGAAAGTCTTGTATGGCCAATGCGTAGCCGAGCCAGTATTATCCCAGTTTCTATTCACCTGCTCTTGTCTTAATTGATAATAATTCGTTCGATGTACTACGTTGTTGCCATTTTTGCTTGATGAATCTTTTTATTTCTTTATTATGGATATGTTGGTTGGCTGGTTGATTGGTTGGATTTTACGGCATGTCAACTCTTGTTGGGTTATTTATTTCAAATAGGTTTTTTTTATTCATTCATCATGGGTATTTAATTTTTTTCTTTAGACTCAATTTTTAAATACATTTTTAAACTTTGTTTTTCTATTGGACCCTAAGATGGGACCCTAACAGGTACTACCACTCTGGACACAGTTAACCTGGAGGTAATGGTGATCAAAGAAAGTCATCTTATTATAATGGAGATTGTGTGTATTTATGTATGTAACCGAAACTATATTACTACTCAAGTCACAATTCCCTTAGTTATTTACGTCACATTCTCCATGATTTTATTTTTATTTAAACCTCAATTATTCAATAAAATTGTTTTACATTATTCAGGTATTTGCGTCATACCCCACTTGTATGGGCTGGGCACAAGGCCTCGTTTTAACGTGGGCCCATGCACAAACCGAAGCTCACGGGTGGGAAAGAACAAAAATTGCATCGATCCCTTCAGCATTCCCCCTCAAGGGGGCACCTCGGGCGCTGGACAATAAACCCAGCCCCGCTCCCAAGGGGGCAGGTATTTTCTGGGGGGATAGCCCCCTGGGATCGACGCTATTAACTTATAAGTTCTAGCGGCCGAAGCTCACTGGACCACCGGTCGAAACCGGAAGTTTGATATGTGGGACATATCTACATTTTAATAATATGCAATTGTATATATATATATATATATACACAAAATAGTGATTTACAGTGTGAATGGGAAGGCTAATTTGCATATTGATATTAAACATTTGACTTTGATAAATATGTACTTATTATTATTATTTCTAATTGTTTGGTGTTATTTTAATGAATATGAGCAAAAATCTCGGGATAAATCTGAAAAGAAATCCATTAACAAGGAAAAATAACAGTCATTTTATTCTGTACTTCCTAGTTTAACTAAATGATTAAATTAGAAACATTTAGCAATGAAAGACGGGTGTGATGGAAGAGTAAGTTTCAGTTGTTCTATTTGTCGATTATACCCACCTCTGTTTCAATTTTTTAAACCTGAATTCTTCTTTAGTTTCATTAGTTTTTCTAATTTAATATATCTTATTACATTAAAACTTAAATACTTGCACCCGGAGGGTGCATATATTTGCTAGTTTGTTTAAAATTGAGTGTCCATTAAGAATGAATAAAAGAAAGTATCTTCAGCATAAAATAACCCAACAAGGTTTGACATGCCGTTAAATCCAACCAACCAACCCATATGTATACCTTTTCCCCGCTCCTTCTAATATACGATTCGTGTTTAAGAACCATTGATATTACTAGCAAAATAAAAAAACGACCTCCGGGCGATGTAAAAATACATTTTTGAAAGATATTGCCTGAGAGGGTGGGAGTTAAAAATTCAATTTCAGAGGGTTTTATCATAAGTAAGACAAATCCTCATATTTATTAAAGGAGTAAAAAAAAAAGAAAACAATTTGAAATAAAAACTGAGCCCCGTCCCTTCAAATAAAATGTTGCGTGCATGTAATAATCAAACAATTATTTTGAATATTTTCCACATCAATTTTACACAAAATTGCAGGTATTTATTTATTTGTAAACTTTTTAGTTAACTTCTTGTTACTGTAAAAAGAAAAAAAAGGACGAGAGTAAAAAACAATTTTTAAAATTGCTTACTCAAATTTTGGGTGTTTATAGCATAAGAATATTGTGACGTAAGCTGTGAATTAGAGCTATGACGTAGTTTTTATTACAGACAGAAATACAAACAATCTCCATTATTAATAGATCTTGTAATCTAATGATTTTTGCAGAAAATGAATTTGACATTATTTTGGATTTCAGCATCTGAGGTATCAAATTCTTTTTATATGTACAAGAAGACGATGACTGAGGTTCTTTGTGTTTTTGGGTATGACGTTAAACTGCATAGGAAATTTATAATTCCGGTGCTCTGGGGAGTATGGGGTACACTCTTCATAACCCTTACACCCAGGTCCACCTTGATCCGAATTGGCATGGTTTAAATAGAAATATGGGGTATGGGTTAAATAGAAAAAGGATTTTAAAATATGTGTTCAACAAATTTTAATGTGTTTAAAAATAACCCCAAAAAGTTGACATGCCGTAAAATCTAACCAACGCAATACCGGCTCCCTTCATTTAAAGGGGCAGGGCTGGGTTTATTGCCCCGTGCATGAGGCGCCCCCTTGAGGGGGAATGCTGTCGGTATCGACGCAATTTTTTCCACATACCACCCATGAGCTTCGGCTTGTGGGTGGGTCCACATAAAAATGTCCTTGTGTCACGCCTTCATAAGTGGGATGAGAGACAAATATCCCCCACCGAATCCATAAGTATACCTTTCCCCCGCTCCTCCTACTATACGATTCGTGTTTAAGAAAAATTGATATTATTTTGTAATCTAATGATTTTTTTTCTGGATAAAACATTTGCTTCCAGAAAATGAATTTGACATTATTTTGGCTTTCAGAATTTAGGGCATCATACGCTTGATAGAAATTCAGATGACATTGCAATTTTTGGAGAATCAAATTTACGCATTAGCATGTTCGGTGCCCCGAGCATCAGTTGCAGATTATCTGGAGCAATCCCTGTTGGTTGGCAAATTCTACTCAACAATTAATAACCGGTTTCTGTGAACTAATTGCGTCAACTGTTTTATAGAATCTTTCCTTTCTAAGGGAAAATATCCAGAAGTTTTATGTTCATAAATTTTGCTCACGTTTTAAATAAGATTACTGTTTGTTCTTATAGCTGTAAGAATTACAGGGTGCGACAAAAATACCTCATGCATTTTAAGCTGTCACATTTGTGGTGCAAGTAAACTTGGGAAAGTGGTAATGGTAGCTCCATCATAATACAGGGTGCGGAAGAAATACCTTCCAGATCTTAAACTGCCACCTGTGTGGTGCAAGTGGTAATGGTAGCTCCATCATAATACACAGTACAGCAGAAATACCTCTCGCATTTTAAACTGTCACCTGTATTCGTGTTAGTGGAACTTAGGCAATTGGCAATGGTAGCTCCATCATAATACAGGGTGCAGCAGAAATATCTACCGCATTTTAAACTTTCACTTGTGTGGTGAAAGTCAACTTAGGCAAGCGGCAATGATCGCTCCACGTAGTTAATTTATCAAAATATCTCCCCCCCCTGAAGTAAAGTTTTAAACTATCATCTGAGTAGTGCAAATTGCTCGGTTGGTTGCTTAGATTTTACGGCATATCAACCCTAGTTGGGTTATTTCATGCCGAACACATTCATTCTTGATGGATCTTCACTTTTTTTTAAACTGAAATTTTTAAAGATATTTTTTTTTAAATTTATTTTTCTATTTAAACCATAGATGGTACCCTAACAAGTCCTACCACTACGGGGCAGAGTGGAACTGGGAGTAATGTTGATGAGGGAGCACCAGAGCTGGAACTTCACTACTGAATACAGTTTAAAGTCACTCTAGCGCAAGTGAACTTAGGCATGTGGCAATGTAGCTCGATCTAGTGAATTTATTTCTCTGAATGTTTGAGATGAGGCTTGAAGATTAGTATTATCTGCGTTATTCGGACTATTGTCCCCATCTTCATTGTTATGTGTACAACGTTTCGGCCGATATGCCCTCCGGCCTTCTTCAGGTATTTCTTGTCGGACTCGGGAACCTTCTCGGACTCGGGAACCTTCTTTTCGGACTCTGGAACTTTCTTGTCGTATTCGGGAACTTTCTTGTCGTAATTGGGAGCCATCCCGGAACTTCGAACTTAACCCTTTATTCAGTCCTTGGGGGTATCCCGTTCTCATTTCGCTAACCATAGCTGGAGTAGGAGCTGTTAATTATTTTTCTATGTTACTGCCT
>CM042174.1:41689254-41694254 GCA_023376005.1 Doryteuthis pealeii | reverse complement strand
TAGATAGATCGATATGAACAGGCTGAGATAGATAGATAGATAGATAGATAGGAACAGATATATATAGAGAGAGTTAGTTAGTTAGATAGATAGATAGATAGATAGATAGATAGATAGATAGATATGAACAGGTACAATTAGATAGATTGAAACAGACTGAAATAGATAGATAGATAGATAGATAGAAACAGACTGAGATGGATAGATAGATAGATAGATAGATAGAAAGATAGATAGATTGAAACAGACTGAAATAGATAGATAGATAGATAGATAGATAGATATGATCAGGCTGAGATGGATAGACAGATATATAGATATGAACAGGCTGAGAGATAGATATATAAATAGATATATAGATAGATAGATATGAACAGACTGGGATAGATATATTGATAGATATATAGATAGATAGATATGAACGGACTGGGATCGAAAGATATGAACACACTGGGATAGCTAGCTATGTTTCAAAATTCTTTCAGTTTTCAGTCAAGGTCTATGTATTTGCTTCACTTGTTACCTTCCTTCAATCGTTGGAATGCCATCTACAAATTGTAATTGTCGCTCAGATCTTTGAAAATAGTTCCAGTCGTCTCTCAGAATGTCATACGTCTAATTGTAAATCATGGCGTTAAGTTTTGGGGGTTACTTAACATTTTATTTGCTGTATACACTCTTATTCTTATTCTTATTCTTCTGATCGTCTTTAGTATCTTATGTTGTTCTTCTAATGTCTGGAACTTGTCTTGGGGATTTCATGTCTCATCTTCCATTGGGGATTTCTCATCTATCATAAGGGTAATTGGTAGTTTTTTAGATAATAACCAAAGACTTCGATTTGCTTTAGATCATATTTTATTCCGAAATCCCCATCAGACTACCTGCGCAGATTGAGTCGGCAGCGCGCTTAACGCGACTTACTACCTTCGTGATTTGGGCTGATACTCTAAACTAACTCTTTCTAATCTAAACCGGGAGAGGACCTTCTCCACCGATTCTCACGGTATCCACCGGAAAAGGGATCAGGATGAGATAAACACTTGTCACTCAATCCTTCAAGGCCGCCGGCTGTACTCATTCAGCTATTTTGGTTTCTACACTAACTGTACATAAGTGTTAGGGTACTAACAATTATGTAACACATTGACATGAATTTTGAAGAGTAGAATACCAAATATTCAGAGTCGAATAGAGTTTTAAACTTTTCCGCAGATAGCCCCGAACAATCTGCGAAATATTGGTTGAAATCTGACCAAAAATAGCCAACCCTTAGTGACCCGGAAGGACGGGCATTTTGTGACAGATAGCAAGATATGGGTTAATACACCGGAAGCTTGTTAATTTACTTCCTTTCTCCCCAGAGAACGTATTTCTGAGAAATCCGTCCAGTTCCGCTTACATTAGTGAAAGTGTGTTATAGCTCGGAACGCTGTTCGTTCGATAAGGGTCAAAGTGATTTTGATATTTGTTTTATATGTTTATTTTTATCATTACCAATAATGTTACCGTTGAAAAGCCCAACCCCATTAAGTAATACTAATGGCATCTACACGTTTTCTTACCTTTTGGGAGATTGTGGGTTCGTTGTGATATACAAAGATCAAATTAGCAATTTCTGATTTTGGATATACAACCCTAACATTCTCCCCTGTGGGTTAACTTGCCATTTATCTGCTCAAAAACTCATTTCTACTCGTAATAATGAAAACGGACTTTAAGGCACTATATAGTAATACGCGTGTTCCTTAAAATTACGACCGTTATCATCTTGCAACATCCTCTGGTAAAAAATGAGACCGTTCAAATCGTCCAATCTATGCATTAATACTCCTATTGCTTAAAATTACGACCGTTATCATCTTGCACCACCCTCTGGTTAAAAATGAGACCATCCGCATCTTACAAGATGAAATGCAAAAATATAAATCCTTTCTCTATATCAATACTCCTGTTCCTTAAAACTAGGACCATTATCATCTTACAACACCCTCTGGTTAAAAACGAGACTGTCCAAATTGACCTAGATGAAAAGTAAAAATGTAAATCCTGTCTGTACTTGTGTTCCTTAAAAAAATGTTCCGGTAAAAGAAATTGGCCAATGAGAGACGAGGACAGAAAACATTTAAGATTATTTGCGACTGTCGTCAAATCAATTACAGGTTGGACTTTCAGCTGGTAAAACCTAACTTTTGGATTACCACCTCACTACTGACTTGGACTTTATATATATTACAGAGGGAACCTACAGACTAGGTGGTTGGTTAACTACTTAATCGTTGATATTGACAGATCCATTTTCACTCATTGACGAACGACCCGAAAGACTGAGGAGCACCAAGGAACAACCAAAAGATCATACCCAACATTAAGAAACAACGAAAGGATCATACCCAACATTAAGGAACACCAAGGAACAACCGAAGGATCATACCCAACATTAAGGGACACCAAGAAACAACGAAAGGATTCTTCACTAAGGATCGTGCTCTGCTTAACACAAAGGATCTCCGCTGGACAGCACTCTTGCTTGAAGACCCTGAGGATGACCACAAAAATCGTAACACTATGATTACCAACTCATTAGAGACTTGGACTTACATATTATAGAGGAAACCTCCAAAATAGAATTACCAATTCACTATTGTCTTAGACTTATGCATATTACGAGGAAATCTACAGACTAGAATTAGCCAATAATATTCTGGGAATAAAAGAACAATGGTGCCCGCACAATGGCAACAGGGATTTAACAATTAACAATTCAGAACTTTTTATAGCATTAAATAACCCACAGGGTTGTTATACCATTGAACAAACCAAACCGAACCAAACCAAAGTAATGAAAATTATTATAGTGTGCCTACCTTTTTGATTCTGTTATAGTATGTGGCCTACTTTTTTGATTCTGTTATTGTATGTGGCCTACCTTTTCGATTCTGTTATTGTATGTGGCCTACTTTTTTGATTATGTTATAGTATGTAGCCTACCTTTTGATTCTGTTATATTATGTGGCTACTTTTTGATTCTGTTATTGTATGTGGCCTACCTTTTCGATTCTGTTATTGTATGTGGCCTACTTTTTTGATTATGTTATAGTATGTAGCCTACCTTTTCGATTCTGTTTTAATATGTGGCCTACCTTTTTGATTCTGTTATTGTATGTGGCCTACCTTTTCGATTCTGTTATTGTATGTGGCCTACCTTTTTGATTCTGTTATAGTATGTGACCTACCCGGTTTGAATGTGTCCTACCTCAGTAAGAGTATATTTATAGAAATATAAGTAGTAGGCAATTTATTGAAACTAATTATTTTTCACATATATTCAATTTCAAGAAATGCAATTCAGTCATAAGCTTTATATAGTAATTAAGAATAATTAAAAAAGAATTTATCCATAATTTACATGAATCAGAGATCTATTTAATTCTAAAATATTCTAAAATTCTGAAATAGGGTTAGGGTTAGGGGTTCGTGTTAAGGTTAGGGTTAGCAGTTATTATTATAACCTTATAATATGCTTTTTATGGTAGGCCACATACTATAAGGGAGACATGATTTCGTAGGCCACATTCAAAAGGTAGGCCACATACTATAATGGTATCTAAAAATGTTTTTTAGGGGGTGGGTGGGGTGGAGGCTTGGTATAAGTGCAATAGGTTTGGGAAAATCATATAGGTGTTCAGGTTTGATGTGACCAGCCAATTGATTGGAGGGGGGGGCCTAACCGTATCCATTTCCTATGATGATAACCATTACACCAAAGGTGCCTCTGAAGTAGCATAGTAAGGCTGGTATATATATTTACCAACTCACTGCACGAGCGGGATGTGACACAAGGTCAATTTATTAAGCAGAGTTTAACAGGTTTGAATTCAGAGTTTTCCTTCTCCTAGACTGGTTGCCTAAACAAGGTTAAAGAGCCCAATTCTGCCCTACTATTTATCCATAGCTGGAGGGAGAGTAGGATTCATACCTTTCTCAAGGGTCTTAGCGCTAAGTGAAATGCAATTACCACATCCATGATTTGAACTCAGGGTGACGAGTCCATTTCCTATGACTTTAACCATTACACCACGCGCTTCCTAGTAATACTGGTATAAGATGAATATGTTCTTATAATATGTTTGTTTTGTTTTTTTGTTTTTTACGGCATATCAACCTCAGTGGGTCATTTAATGCCGATAAAGCTTTGAAATAAATCAATTCTTAATGGATAATACAATTTTTTTATAAATACATTTTTCTATTTAACCCATAGCTGGGACCCTAACAGGTACTACCACTCCGGGTCAGAGTGGACCAGGGAACAATGGTGATGAATGGGGTGCTCCACATTCCCAAACCTCCAAAACTGGAACCTCACCATCAGATAGAGTTTTAGCGTCATTCCCAGGACATGTAGACCCGCAGCAACCGCCTTCTAGCACCCATATGATAAAAAGGGGTTGGGGCTTGCCATAAGGGCAATAGGGTTGGGAAAATCATATAGTGCTAGGGCTTGACGTGACCAGCCGATTGATCGGAGGGGCCTCTCCGACCGCCCGTCTAGCCCAAGATAGGGCCAAAGTGGAGTATTTGCATGTCATGAACTGCTTATCCACCTGGGTTCTATCCTTAAGCATCACGGGTCGCCACCCCGGCCAACAGGTGGCCCCATTGGGGGAGTCTTACCCCTCTGCAGAGGTGTAGTCGGTACATTCTAACGCCTCACCGACAAGGCGGTCTTATAATATGTTAGAAGGTTCAAAGTACCAAATTATCTATACAAACTAGCAAACAAATACACCCTCCGGGCACTAGTATTTAAGTTTTAATACAATTAAATATTATATTGAATTAGAAAGACAATTAAATTAGATAGGAACGCAAAAAAGATTACACTTATTTTAATTTATTCTAATTGATTTCAATATGAAATTAATACATAGGATACTTTTAATAGGTTTGAGATAAAACAAGATATTGAAATCACATTAACATCAATTAAGTTAGTT
>CM042174.1:41686725-41689154 GCA_023376005.1 Doryteuthis pealeii | reverse complement strand
GGATAATACAATTTTTTAAAATACATTTTTCTATTTAACCCATAGCTGGGACCCTAACAGGTACTACCACTCCGGGTCAGAGTGGACCAGGGAAACAATGGTGATGAATGGGGTGCTCCACATTCCCCAAACCTCCAAAACTGGAACCTCACCATCAGATAGAGTTTAGCCTCATTCCCAGGACATGTAAACCCGCAGCAACCGCCTTCTAGCACCCATATGATAAAAAGGGTTGGGGTTGCCATAAGGGCAATAGGGTTGGGAAAATCATATAGGTGCTAGGGCTTGACGTGACCAGCCGATTGATCGGAGGGGGCCTCTCCGACCGCCCGTCTAGCCCAAGATAGGGCCAAAGTGGGGTATTGCAAGTCATGAACTGCTCATCCACCTGGGCTCTATCCTTAAGCATCACGGGTCGCCACCCACGGCCAACAGGTGGCCCCATTGGGGGAGTTTTACCCCTCTGCAGAGGTGCAGTCGGTACATTCTAACGCCCAGCCGACAGGCGGTCTTATAATATGTTAGAAGGTTCAAAGTACCAAATTATCTATACAAACTAGCAAACAAATACACCCTCCGGGCACTAGCATTTAAGTTTTAATACAATTAAATATTATATTGAATTAGAAAGACTAATTAAATTAGATAGGAACGCAAAAAGATTACACTTATTTTAATTTTATTCTAATTGATTTCAATATGAAATTATACATAGGATCACTTTTAATAGGTTTGAGAATAAAAACAATGATATTAGAAATCAATAACATCAATTAATTATTTAGTAAACATGTTTTATTAAAATCGATATGCGAATTATTCACACATACACTATGTAAAAATCTATTTCTTAATGATATATGTTGTGAGGTTTTAAGGGGTCAAATAAGAACAAAACGACGGGTAACAAATGTAGGAAAATGTATTAACAAAAGTTGACAAATACAATAGAGAGAAGTGGAATGACGTCCGACAAACAGAGTTATGAGCTTACTCGCATTGGCTTACTCCCAAGCCACAATTATCCCTGTTACTTATAGTAACCCGTCGGCGCATTCCATTGGTCAATAGGGTTTACTATAATTTGGTCTGTTTTGAGGCAAATATATCTCAGCTAAACCTTAATAGGGACATTGTTAATAAATTAGATGCTTATTGTTTGGTTTGTTTTGTTTTACGGCATATCAACCTCAGTGGGTCATTTAATGCCGATAAAGTTTTGAAATAAATCAATACTTAATGGATAATACAATTTTTTTTATTAACACATTTTTCTATTTAACCCATAGATGGGACCCTAACAGGGGGTCAGAGTGAACCTGGGAGCAATGGTGATGAAGGGGTGCTCCACATTCCCCAAACCTCCAAAACTGGAACCTCACCATCAGATAGAGTTTAACGTCATTCCCAGGACATGTAGACCCGCAGCCAGCGCCTTCTAGCACCCATATGATAAAAAGGGGTTGGGGCTTGCCATAAGGGCAATAGGGCAGATGCTTAGTAAGATTAAATAATGATAATGATTATTTAATAACCTTTGAGAATATAACGTAAATAACTAAGAGAATTGTGACGTTGTTTCGGTTACGTACATAAAGACACACAATCTCCATTACAATAAGATTTGTATTTACTAAGAAACTTTTATCAAAGTGATTTGTTTTGGCATTGCGTTAAATAAAGTTGGCGGAGTGGCTTATTGTCGGTATCAGCTAACAGCGAGGGAGTCTATCCCCTTTTCGTTAGCGCTAGATCAGGGAGGCTTTTTGCTGAGGTGGCGCGTCACACCCAACTTCAGCTTACAACTTTACCCGCACAGATCAGATTACTCAATCTGTGCTACTCATGCGCTGAGTTGGCGGGTACCGGTATCGATCCTGGAACCTTTCGATTCTTGGTGGGTGCTCTACCGACGCTCCCTCTCTCTCTCTCTCTCTCTCTCTCTCTTCTCTCTCACACACACACAACTCTCTCTCTCTCTCTCTTCTCCTCTCTCTCTCATTCTCTCTCTCACTCTTTCTGTCCCCCTCTCTCTCTCTCTCCTTTCTTTCTCTCTCTTTCTCTCACTCACTCACTCTTTCTGTCATTCACTCACATTTCTTTCTCTCTCACTCTCTCTCTCTCTCTCATTCTCTCTCTCACACTCTTTCTGTCTTTCTCTCTCTCCTTTCTTTCTCTCTCATTCTTTCACCCACTCGCTCTTTCTGTCCTTCTCTCTCTCCTCTCTCTCTTTCTCTCACTCACTCCCTTTCTCTCTCTCACTCCCTTCTCGCTCTCTCTCTCTCTCCCTCTCTCTCACTCACCCCACTCTCGCTCAATCTCTCACACACTCTCTCTCTCTCTCTCTCTCTCTCTCTCTCTCTCTCTCTCTCTCTCCACACACACATACACATACACACTTTCCGTCCTTCTCTCTGTCTCTCTCTCTC
>CM042174.1:41656725-41674225 GCA_023376005.1 Doryteuthis pealeii | reverse complement strand
GAGTGAATAAATTGCCCCAGGGGTTGACTGAGTAGAGAGCACCGTTAAACTTGAATCTACATCAACAAACTTTTTTTTTTACAATTTTGCACTAGATAAAAACTACTTTTAATATTTCGATGAAAATGAAACGTGGCAGTGTCCTTGTGAATTTTTATCATTTCTACTTACAATACTAGTTGATTGGTTGGCTGGTTGATTGGGTTTAACGGCATATCAATCCTTTTGGGGTTATTTTAAGCCAAAGACATTTATTCATTCTTGTCAGTTATTCAATATTTTTTTAAACTCATTTTTCAAGTTTTCAGCTAGTAAATGATAGTTTTCCACAGCCAAAAGATGAATTCGTTTTTATATCCAATTTTTAAATTCTTTTTCTTGTTTTTATTTTTTCAATCATTTAAGCCAGTTTCCAGGATCTATACATGTTGAGAAATTTTATATATATATATATATATACCAACCCCTTCGCATGAGCAGGATGTGACACACGGTCAATTTCTTAAGCGGAGTTCAACAGGTTTGAATTCAGAGTTTTCCTTCTCCTAGACCGGTTGCCTAACCAAGGTTAAAGAGCCCAGTCTGCCCTGCTATTTATCCATAGCTGGAGGGAGAGTAATATTCATACCTTTCCCAATGGTATTAGCGCTAAGTGAAATGCAATTACTACATCCAGGATTTGAACTTGGGGCGACGAGTCCATTTCCCAAGACTTTAACCATTACACCACGCGCTTCCTACTTCCTACCTAGAAATTTTAGATATAATGTGTGTGCTAGTTCCCCGCTTATACTTATAGACTGGCCAAGGTCACGTGATTGACTCTTCTAACTAATCACTGGCAGTACTAGTGGCCTGATAAGATACTTATGCCCCTCCCCCCTATTGGTCATAATTCAAATATTACCATTGGAGGATGCACATTGCCTGGATCTTTACCAATACTCACGAAGGACTTATACGATTGCCAGTAACTGAGGACACTTTAGTAACCAATGGATTCACATTGTGGTCGGACTCTTTATCAAGGATTCCACCAGATAGGCGCTTCTGCTATAAGACCAAGCAATGACCCTTAAAAACTTAACAATAAAAACTCTAAACAATGGTTGAAGCGGCTACCCAGCATCGTAGAGGTTGGACGCCAGAATTTGGTGTATTGATTTGTTTACTGTTACGATATACAGATGCTGGACATTTTTAAGTAGAATTTCAATGCTATTTCTATGTATATTGAGATTTACAAATGCTGGACATTTTTAAGTAGAATTTCAATGCTATTTCTATGTATATTGAGATTTACAAATGCTGGACATTTTTAAGTAGAATTTCAATGCTAATATTTTACAAATGCTGGATTTTTAAGTAGAATTTCAATGCTATTTCTATGTATATTGAGATTTACAAATGCTGGAAATTTTTAAGTAGAATTTCAATGCTATTTCTATGTATATTGAGATTTACAAATGCTGGATTTTTAAGTAGAATTTCAATGCTATTTCTATGTATATTGAGATTTACAAATGCTGGACATTTTTAAGTAGAATTTCAATGCTATTCTATGTATATTGAGATTTACAAATGCTGGACATTTTTAAGTAGAATTTCAATGCTATTTCTATGTATATTGAGATTTACAAATGCTGGACATTTTTAAGTAGAATTTCAATGGCTTTTTTAAGTAGAATTTCAATGCTATTTCTATGTATATTGAGATTTACAAATGCTGGACATTTTTAAGTAGAATTTCAATGCTATTTCTATGTATATTGAGATTTACAAATGCTGGACATTTTTAAGTAGAATTTCAATGCTATTTCTATGTATATTGAGATTTACAAATGCTGGACATTTTTAAGTAGAATTTCAATGCTATTTCTATGTATATTGAGATTTACAAATGCTGGACATTTTAAGTAGAATTTCAATGCTATTTCTATGTATATTGAGATTTACAAATGCTGGACATTTTTAAGTAGAATTTCAATGCTATTTCTATGTATATTGAGATTTACAAATGCTGGACATTTTTAAGTAGAATTTCAATGCTATTTCTATGTATATTGAGATTTACAAATGCTGGACATTTTTAAGTAGAATTTCAATGCTATTTCTATGTATATTGAGATTTACAAATGCTGGACATTTTTAAGTAGAATTTCAATGCTATTTCTATGTATATTGAGATTTACAAATGCTGGACATTTTTAAGTAGAATTTCAATGCTATTTCTATGTATATTGAGATTTACAAATGCTGGAGATTTTTAAGTAGAATTTCAATGCTATTTCTATGTATATTGAGATTTACAAATGCTGGAGATTTTTAAGTAGAATTTCAATGCTATTTCTATGTATATTGAGATTTACAAATGCTGGACATTTTTAAGTAGAATTTCAATGCTATTTCTATGAATATTGAGATTTACAAATGCTGGACATTTTTTTAAAGTAGAATTTCAATGCTATTTCTATGTATATTGAGATTTACAAATGCTGGAGATTTTTAAGTAGAATTTCAATGCTATTTCTATGTATATTGAGATTTACAAATGCTGGACATTTTTAAGTAGAATTTCAATGCTATTTCTATGAATATTGAGATTTACAAATGCTGGACATTTTTTAAAGTAGAATTTCAATGCTATTTCTATGTATATTGAGATTTACAAATGCTGGAGATTTTTTAAGTAGAATTTCAATGCTATTTCTATGTATATTGAGATTTACAAATGCTGGACATTTTTAAGTAGAATTTCAATGCTATTTCTATGTATATTGAGATTTACAAATGCTGGATTTTTAAGTAGAATTTCCAAATGCTGGATATTTTAAAGTAGAATTTCAATGCTATTTCTATGTATATTGAGATTTACAAATGCTGGACATTTTTAAGTAGAATTTCAATGCTATTTCTATGTATATTGAGATTTACAAATGCTGGACATTTTTTAAGTAGAATTTCAATGCTATTTCTATGTATATTTTGAATTTTAAATATCTTGCAATATAAATCGAATCTTTCACAAAAAGCAAGAACCGGTGATATTCAATGTGTATATATATATTTGCATTTTTGTTAATTGCTTTATTTTCGTAGTTTCATCCAGACATACATACATACATACCAACTGCACTTTATATATTTACTAGAAGTGGCTACCCGGCGAAGCCTGGGTAGAAGAGAAAAACATAGTTTAATAATCGTTTGCAGATATTTTACAACTGAATAGCGAGTTCGATCGCGCAGGATGACCCATAAAAATCACCACGTAAAAAAGATCTTATTTCTCTGAATGATTGAGATGAGGCTTGATGATTAGTATTATATGCTATAATTGGACACATGGCATAGTGGATAAGATAGGTTAAGACAGTTCTAAGTGACAATTATCTCTGGATTCTGGGTTCAATCCTGAGTAGAGGTAGTAACATAGAAAATAATTAACACAACTCCTACCCAGCTATGGTTAGCGGAATGAGAACAGGATACTGAATAAAGGGTTAGGTTCGAAGTTCCGTGATGGCTCCCGATTACGACAAGAAAGTTCCCGAGTTCGAAAAGAAAGTTCCCGAGTCGAAAAGAGGGAGTCCGAGAAGGTTCCCGAGTCCGACAAGAAATACCTGAAGAAGGCCGGAGGGCACATCGACCGAAAACGTTGTACAAATAACAATAAAGATGGGGACAATAGTCCGAATAACGCAGATAATACCAAAAAAGATCTTATTTTAATCTGGCCTGGTGGGAGGTCAGGGAATTTTCTTTTCGTCAGATTTGAGGGAATGACATCACATAATGATATAGTAAGACATTTTAATTCAATGATTAATCATAGTTTTTTTAAATAAAATATAAATGACGCGATTTGCTAAATTTCAAAAAAATATCTCAAAGTAAAAAAAAAATGTAGATGCATTCGAAAATATAAATCAAATCTTCATTATTTTTGCTCAAAAACCAAGCCCTGGTGATATTTAATTTGTATATATATTTACTTTGTCGTTAATTGTTTTATTTTCGAAGTTTCCTCCGGACATACACATACACACAACTGCCCTTTATATATGTACTAGAAGTGGCTACTCAGCGTCGCCTTGGTAGAGGGAGATTTTTAAGTTAGTCCCGCAGATCCATTATTACTGAATTGTGAGTTGAATCCTTATGGGATGCCCCATTTAAATCCCCATGTAAAAAAATAGACCTTGCATTGATCCAGCTAGTCTGAAAATAAATGTTAATGTCTACTATCTAAAATATTAAATGAAAAAAAAATCCATGCTGTTATCATTAAATTTTAAAAAATTATCTTCACGAATATAAATCAAATATCTATTATTTTTGCTCAAAAGCCCAACCCCGGTGATATTTAATGTGTACATATATATTTACTTTGTCATTAATTGTTTTATTTTCAAAGTTTCCTCCGGACATACATGTACACACAATCCATCTTTATATATGTATAGATAGATAAATAGATAGATATAGCAACCATATTATCTATCTATCTATCTATCTATCTATCTATCTATGATTGAAAAGAGATAGAAAAACAAATGTTAATTATATGCTGATAGATATCTGTTTCGACCCTTTATAAAAACATTAATGTCTACTATCTAAAATATTAAATAAAAAAGAAAATCCATGCTGTTATCATTTAAATTTTATTTTTTAATTATCTTCACGAATAGAAATCAAATATCTATTATTTTTTCTCAAAAGCCAAGCCCTGGTGATATTTAATTTGTATATATATTTACTTTGTCGTTAATTGTTTTATTTTCGAAGTTTCCTCCGGACATACACATACACACAACTGCCCTTAATATATGTACTAGAAGTGGCTACTCAGCGTCGCCTTGGTAGAGGGAGATTTTTAACTTAGTCCCGCAGATCCATTATTACTGAATCGTGAGTTGAATCCTCATGTGATGCCCCATTTGAATCCCTATGTAAAAAATAGACTACTATCTAAAATATTAAATGAAAAAAAAATCCATGCTGTTATTATTTTAAAAAATTTAATTATCTTCACGAATATAAATCAAATATCTATTATTTTTTTCTCAAAAGCCAAGCCCTGGTGATATTTAATTTGTATATATATTTTACGTTGTCGTCAATTGTTTTATTTTCGAAGTTTCCTCCGGACATACACATACACACAACTGCCCTTAATATATGTACTAGAAGTGGCTACTCAGCGTCGCCTTGGTAGAGGGAGATTTTTAACTTAGTCCCGCAGATCCATTATTACTGAATCGTGAGTTGAATCCTCATGTGATGCCCCATTTGAATCCCTATGTAAAAAATAGACTACTATCTAAAATATTAAATGAAAAAAAAATCCATGCTGTTATTATTTTAAAAAATTTAATGATCTTCACGAATATGAATCAAATCACTATTATTTTTTCTCAAAATCCAAACCCCGGTGATATTTAATGTGTATATATATTTACTTTGTCGTCAATTGTTTTATTTTCGAAATTTCCTCCGGACATATATATATACATACAACTGCCCTTTATATATGTATAGATAGCATGTCTTCCATCTTCGGACACATTTCTCCAGAGTGATGGGTAATTAGATGTTAATTATTGATTACTTCTCTTATTAGTCTCTGTATTTGCAATTAATTTCGCTCTAAATCGATAACCTGCTTATTGGGTACAGAAGGTTATGTCTATGTTGTATCAAGAAAAGAAGGTGGAAGAGGTATTGCCAACATAGAGGATTGTGTAGATGCCACAATCCAAGGAATCGAAGAATACACAAAAAAGAACAAAAGAAAAAGAAAACAGAAATGGAAAAAAAAATAACTATATGGATACTGATAAACTGGAATATTAATGTCTCAAACTCTTTGGGAATATTCAAATCTTATTATAATGGAGATTGTGTGTTTGTATGTCTGTAACCGAAACTATATCACTACTGAAGTCACAATTCCCTTAGTTATTTACATCACATTCTCAATGATTTTATTTTTATTTAGACCTCAATTATTAATAAAATTGTTTTATATTATTAATACTGTTGACTATATCTACATACTAATAACATGCAACTGTATTTATATATACAACAAAATAGCAGTTTACAGTGTAAATGGGAAGGTTAATTTGCATATTGATATTAAAAATTTGCTTTAAAAAAATATGTGCTTATTATTATTGATTTCTAATTGTTCGGTTTTATCTTAATGAATATGAGCAAAAATATCAGGGATAAATCTTAAAAAGAAATCCATTAATAAGAATAAATAACTTTAATTTTATTCTTTACTTCCTGTTTTAACTAAATAATAAAATTAGGAAAATTTAACAAAAAAGACGGGGGTGATGGAAGAGTAAGTTTCAGTTGTTCTATTTTACGATTATACCCACCTCTGTTTCAAATCTTTTTATCTGCATTCTTATTTAGTTTCATTAGACTTTCTGATTGAATATAATATTCTATAACATTTAAATTTAGATACTTGCACCCGGAGGGTGCATATATTTGCTAATAATAATAATAATAATAATAATAATAATAATAATAATAATATAATTGTTGTAGGTGACTCACCTATGACCATAATAATGGACTTACCCAAAGGGTATATTTAGCAGAGCAAATCTACTCAAGTGAGAAGTAGCAGATACTTGTTCTTCGTGTACGCTATACCAATGAAACCCTCCTCATTTTGTACTTGATATATGCTGAATACATCTGTTCCCTACATTTTATCTTCGTGTTGAGTAATTATTTATTGACCCTATTAACAGGTCATAATAATAATAATAATAATAATAATAATAATAATAATAATAATAATAATAATAAAGGTGGAAGAGGTCTTGGCAACATAGAGGACTGCGTAGAGGCCACAATCCAACAAATCGAAGAATACACAAAAAAGAGCAAGGGAAGATTACTTATGGCAGCCAACAACAGCAGATGTAATGTATGAACAAACAGAAAAACATTGAAAACTAGAAAACTAAGATGGGAAGAAAAACATCAAACGAAAAATCGGAGATAAAAACTAACTGGACAGGATTAAGAAGAGGAAACCTCAACAGAGAAACCGAGTCACTATCTCTGCTCAATACAATGACATAAGAACTAATTATATCAAAGCAAAAATTGATAAGACACAACAAAACAGTAAATGTAGACTGTGTGGGGACAGACGTGAGACAATAAAGCATGCATTAAACGATTGTAGCAAACTAACACAACGGGAATACAAAGCTAGGCACGAATGGGTTAGAAAGGTGATCCACTAGGAATTATGCAAAAAAATATAGTCTGTGGTGACTGATGAAACCATAAACCATGAATTAAGTCTAGGGATCACCAAACTTTTTTCAGGTTGGGCTGGATAATTGAAAAAATAACGAGCGCGAGCCACATTATAATTGTTTTCAATACTTGCTAGACAGAAAGAAAGCTCTGGCAAAAAGATGTAAAACAAAATTATATACATATTGAAAATATAGGGTTTGCCCTTTCCATTTGTCCCATAACTTTGGACCAATTTGTTGCTTCACGGTAGTTCTTTGAAAATTACCCGTGTTTTTCAAACAGTCGTAAAAAGTGAAAAATCGGGTTCGCTTAAGTAACAAGTGAAATGCTCACACACACGAAATTTTGTAACCTATCTACAATAGTCAAGTCCATGAAGATTTAATAATCTTAACATGATATTTATATTTAAATGGTATAAGAATGCCTCGCGTTCCGTACGTTTTAACAAACAAATTCAAGTACCGTCCGCGGACCTGATAAAATGCCTTCTCGGGCCAGATACAGCTTTCGGGTCGTAGTTTGGTGACCACTGTATTAAGCGAATGCAACAAACTAGTACAACGAGAATATAAATTTAGGCACGACTGGGTTGGAAAGTTAATCCACTGGGAATTATGCAAAAAAATGAATAACTGTGTAATAATAATTATATTCTCTGTAACTTTGGATAAAAACGGATCACCTTATCCCAGCAAGAAGACCAGACTTAGTGTTGATTGACAAAAAAAAAACTTGTCAACTGGCGGATTTTGCAGTTCCAGCAGATCACAGGGTGAAGATGAAGGAAAACGAAAAGATGGACAAATACCTGGACATTGCCAGAGAACTGAAAAAGTTATGGAATATGTCAAAATTATACCAATTGTCGATGGTGCACTTGGAACGGTCCTAAAAAGCTTGGAAAAAAGCTTGGAAAATCTGGAAATCAGAGGAAGAATTGAGACCATCCTGAATACTGCACTGCTGCAATCGGCCAGAATACTCAGAAGTGTCCTGGAAAATGAGGACACGTGTTGTCACTCAGACTCCAGGGAAAGACCATCAGCTAATACTGATGTGAAAACTCAAAAGGAGAAAATAATAATAATAATAATAATAATAATAATATAGCAGATGGGCGATCCCTGGCTGAAGTAAAAAATTTCTTCCCTGAGATCCAGAACTGGAGCCTCACCATTCGATCAAGACTGATGTAAAAAAGTAAAACGTAAAGTCGCCTAAAGTCGGTAACAGCCAATCAGCGAGGGAGTCTATCCCCTTTTCACTAGGGCTAGACGAAGGAGATTGTTTTTGCGTGTGAGGTGGAGCTCGACACCTACCATCAGCTCCTTACTTTACCGCACAGATCCCTGTGCTACTCATACGCTGAGTTTGTCGAGGGCCGGTATCGAACTAGGAACCTTGTGGTTAACTAGCCGAACGCTTTACCGACTGAGCTAACCAGTCTCTTTAAACTGATGTAGATTTGTGTAATTGATGTGATAATTTGTTGGTTGTGATGCAACGTCTGATGTTTAATTAGGTTCATCAGATTTTAAAACAATTATGACGAGGAAGCAACAATTTCTTTTCTTTTCTTTCTTATTCGAAAAAGATAACGATTTATCAATTCGTCAATAGTTCATTTAAATTCTTCATTTACTTTTATATCTTAATATTTGGCAGCTGATTTGATTATCTATAAAGACGACGGCCATCATCGATTCACAGGAGAGAGAGAGAGAGAGAGAGAGAGAGAGAGAGAGAGAGAGAGAGATGGGATGGGATGGGCGGGATGTGTGGTGTGTGGTGGGGTTACTATTGATCATCATCATCATCACCATCATTATCATTAGTCAATCAGTTAATTTGGGACTCGTCGGTATGGGATTGTTGTTTTATATTTTTTTAGATATTGTCTGTCTGTCTGTCTGTCTGTCTGTCTGTCTGTTATATTTTCTGTTGTCTACATTTTGATTTTATCTGTTTGACTGTCTGTCTGTCTGTCTTTTTTTAATGTTGATCTTTTATCTGTCTGTGATATCGTCATCATCATCATTAATCAGTCAATTTGGGACTCTTCTGTATGGGATTCTGGTTTTGTATTTTTGTATATTTATATTGTCAGTCTGTCTGTGTGTCTGTCTGTCTCTTGAAGGTTATCTTCTGTCTGTTTGTCTTGTTTTTTGTTTGTTTTGTTTTTTTGTATGTTTTTTTTTTGTATGTCTACCTTCTTTTTGGATGTTTTATCTTCTGTCTGTCCGTCTGTCATTTTGTTTTTTATCTGTCTGTCTGTCTGTCTATAAACCTGTCATATTTTCTGTTGTCTGTATGCCTTCTGTCATTTTGTTTTTATCTGTATGTTTGTCTGTCTGTCTGTTCTTTATTTTTTAGGGGGGATGTTTATCTCTTATCTATCTGTCATATCATCATCATCATCATCATCATCAGTTAACTTGAGACTCATCGGTAGGAAATTGTTGTTTTGTTGTTTGTTTGTTTCTTTTTTAATTTTCTGTTTTTTTTTAATCTTCTGTCGATCTGACAATTTTCTTTATAATTACTAATTGTAATTAAAAATAAATCCATGGAGTAAGTGACGTAAACAATTGGGGGAATTGTGACATTGTTGGTGACGTGGTTTCAGTTACAAACAGATGGGCACATAATCTCCCTTATAAGGTCAACAGGATTATTCAGCACAAAAAATATTCTTAATAATTGAGAACTGAATTAAAAATAAAATCATGGAGTAAGTGACGTAAATAACTAAGGGAATTGTGACGTCGTTGGTGACTGTTTCAGTTATTGACAGACAGAAAAATAATCTCTATTATAAGGCAAACAGTATTATTATTAAGTACAAAATAATTTTCTTAATAACTGAACATTTAATTAAATATAAAATCATGGAGAATGTTACGTAAATTGTTGAGATTTTTCTAGATATAAGGTGTGTGCTAGATCCTCGCCTATACTTATAGACTAGGCCAGAATCATGTGATCTTTTCCTTGGCCAATCACTGGCAGTACTCTGAGGTTGATACAATAATTAACCCCGACCCTACTGGTCATAATTACTGCAACATTCATTGACGATGGACATAGGATTAAATCATTGGACCTTTACCAATACGCAGAATAGGGCTTCTACGCTTACCAAAGGATTCCATAACACAGGACTTTCTTTAAGCCCTTTTCAACTGGCCAAGGATGGCACTTAAAAACTTTACATAAATAACTAAGGGAATTATGACATCGTTGGTGACGTGGTTTCAGTTATTGACAGACAGGCACATAATCTCCATTATAAAGTCAACCGTATTATTAAACCTAAAACAATTTTCTTAATGATTACGAATTGAATTAAAAATAAGATCTTGGATTATGTGACGTAAATAATTAGAGGAAATGTGACGTCGTTGGTGACGTGGTTTCAGTTATAAACAGACAGACACATAATCTCAATTAAATGGCCGACAGTGTAATTAAATCCCAAACAATAATCATGATAATGCTGAATAGAATTGATAATAAAATCATGGAGTTAGTGACTAAGGGAATTAAGACGCTGTTGGTAACGTGGTCCCGGTTCGAAAAGAAGACGAACAGACGGGCGAGTAATCTTCATTCTAATAAGATAAAGATAATAAAGTAGATGAAAATCTCCAGCGACAATAAAGAACATTTTTCTTGTGTATTTGTTGTTGACTTTACCGGCTTCTCATTGGATTTCCAATGAATAATAAATTAAATGCTAATAATATATTCACCGTTGTGAGTGTTTATCTTGCCTACAAGCTGTGTGAGTGCGCGTCTTAGATTATTGTGGCTATTTGGAAGATATTACTGTAGAAATGTTTCTAAATTGCTTGATAAATTCATCACAGTTGGAGATGTCTCTTCCGATGAGAGTTGTTGCTGGTTGTTATTGAAGCACTTCCTTCTCTTTCGTCCTAACAATATATTTCTATTTTCGTTTTATTATCACAAACTGCGACCTTGTCCAATTGCCGATGGACTTAACAATACAGGATTTATTTCGGTCGTATATATTCGCTTATGGAGGTGCGTGGTGTAATGGTTATCAGCGTAGGAAATTGGCACTAGAGTAGGTCGATTTTGGAACTGTAAAGTCTCCCATGGGGTGGGGGTGAATGTTGCGAACTATCATGAAAAATTACCTCACAAAATATTTTTCTTCAAAATTTCGCCTTCATTTGAGGAAATAGATTTAAATCTTTTAATATGTTATCCTTGATACAGATTAATTAATGAGGTAAAAAGCAGCCAATCGGAGGTGTCGGTGATGATAGAGGGCATTTTAAAAGTTTTGATTCTAGTTATAATATCTGATTCGATTCAGAAAAAAAATGACTTGGATGGTATGTACTAAAGTTTCATTTTATATTGAATACATTAGTATTATTATTATTATTACTAGTACAAAATAAAAAACCCCCCGGGCGATGTAAAAATAGATTTTTGAAACATATTGCCTGAGGCGTGGGAGTAAAAAAATTCAATGTCAGCGAGTTTGTACCCTAAGTAAGTAAAATCATCAAATTCATTAAAGGATTAAAAAATAAAACAATTTGAAATGTAAACTTTAAATATATATTAAAATAAAACAAACTATATATAGATATATAATACCAGTCATGTATTTATTAAGTTGTTTTAAAAAACAATGAGGACTGTCTAATGTTGCATGTTTAAATTTTGAGTGTATTTATTCTATGTTATGACGATTTTGGGTAATGTGACGTAAGCAGTGACGTAATTTTGTTACAGACAAAAACCTGAAGCGAATCTCCATTATTAAAATAGTATTTATTTGCATTTCAGTCTCGGAAGACTATGATAAAGTTTTTGTGCCCCTGAAGTTCCAGCGCCTCCTGTGACTGTGAAGTCCAATGCTGGATAAATATTGGATGAAATAAAATAGAACTTAGTACATAACATTCAACCTACCGTATTTGACGGCATATAGGATGCACTTTTTCCCAAAATTTGCCCTGCGTCTTATACATCGTAGGTGAAGTTTGGGACCCGTAGGCCTAGGCTGATCTTCTCTATGATGCTCACTAACCCAACTTACGCTCAGTACTTTTACCTACCCTAAACCCCATGCATCCGCATTTTATTGCTGGTATTGTTATAATCAAGGTTAACAGGAGCGTATGGTAGCGACGAAGAAAAAACAAACATTTTTTTCCTGAATCTGACCTGCTGAAATGGGGGTGCGTCTTATATACCCATGCGTCTTATATGCCGTCAAATACGGTACTTTGTCATTTATTTCCACTTTACTCATTCTACGCACTAAATCCCAAAATATATATACACACAGACACATACACACACACATACACACACACTCATATATATATATATATATATATTATATATATATATATATATATATAATACTATTCTTATTAGAGGGAAATTAAAGGGTCTACCATGGTTTCAATAAAATTGAAATGATTTCCTCGGGACCCTACCCTACGTTAACTAAGCCGATGTAATTCCTGAGTTAATTTAGAGATATTTTTCGGATAATAACGGTTATTATCCGAAAAATATCTTTAATTTAACTAAGGAATTACATCGACTTAATTAATGCAGAGTAGGGTCCTGAGGAAATCATTTCAATTTTATTGAAACCATGGTAGACCCTTTAATTTCCCTCTAATAAGAATAGTATTATATATATATAATATATATATATATATATATATATATATATATATATATTCGAGTCTTTCTATTAGAGCATTGTCTTCTTAAGACACGAGGTTGACAACCGAAATATGTGCATGCTAATAGCTGATTTTTCCCCTTTCAACAAAATTCCAACTTGAAATTGCCTTTCACATAAATCATTATCTTGAAATTAAAACAACAAAAAAAAAGAATTTACAAAACGATTGCATTGATTTGAGAACTGAAGATCTTAAGCCGATACTGCATTCAAAATTTATGATTTTATTTTTAGTATTGAAAATTACATTAACTCTTTCGCGATATTCCAATAGTGAGGTCTCAACAAACGCCAGTCAAACAGTTATCACTAAGCCACATCATCATCATCACCACCATCATTATTGATTTGCATCGACCTTTTTTGTGCGGCAAAAGGCTCACTTTGTGCTTTCAGTTGAAGGTCAATTTATGTATCTTGTAAACACACATACACACACACACATATATATATATATATAGGGTAATCCACAGACACGTGTTTCGACTTATCAAGTCTCTTCAGTGTGGCTAGAACATTTTTAAGCTACCTACAGCCGGAATTGAAATCCGATCGGTTGGGTGTCAGTCCGGCACCTTAACCATTCTGTCTTCACTTACAGAATGGGAAGGGATTTTTAACTGTTTTAATACACACATCGCTTTGTGTGTAAAGGCCGTTACAGAGTGCTCCATTCCTTAGAAGAGCGTTGCGTTTACGCTTGAGTTGGCGGCCGTCAGCGAGACCCCCCCCCCCAGAGTGCTCAACCCTAGGGGATGGGGAGCATATATAGGGTCATCCACAGACACGGGTTTCGACTTAAGTTGAAAATGGTTTTGTTTACTAAGCATCGCTTTGTGTGTAAAGGCCATCACAGAGTGCTCCATTCCTTAGAAGAGCGTTGCGTTTACGCTTGAGTTGGCGGCCGTCAGCGAGATCCCCTCCAGAGTGCTCAACCCTAGGGGATGGGGAGCATATATAGGGTCATCCACAGACACGTGTTTCGACTTAAGTTGAAAATGGTTTTGTTTACTAAGCAAGCAAAAGTGAAACTAGAATGTCTATAGTGTAGCGATTGTGTAGCATAATGGCGCGCCCTACCCGGGAACACCATATTTGTGGCCTTGTGTCAGACACAGAGAAACCTTAATAGGATGTAGCACAATTCTCAGACCTTACGGAGTGGACAAGCAATGTAAAACTCGTTATCACCTGTGAGTTTCGTAGCCAGTGAGTCTGGGATTTGCTATTAAAATTTAGTTTAATCGCTTTGTCAGAAGAAAGGATGGTTGACCCGTTGACCTCTTAATTGACACGCACAATTTGGTAGAACAATTAGAACCTTCGATACAATTGTTTGACCCTGTTTGGAGCGATGTGGGGCCCAGAAGAATTATCTTCCCTTGCTGCAGGTTTTTGCCAGTAGAGAGCTAGACTATTTAAATGGGGCCCGAGAAAATTCTCACTCTTTCTCTGAGACAGGAAACCATTTCACATTGCTTGTGATTCTAACCCTTAAGTGGGGGAAAGCCCCCCAATTAGCTATCAGTAAGTGACATTCCTTAGGACCTAAGTCCTACACCCTACTTCCTTTATAATGCTTTTATGTATGTGTTTTGTATATCTATCCTGTACCTTGTAATGAGTATATGTATTCCTGTCTTGAATGAATTTCTATGTTCTCACGTATTAAAGTCTTCTAATTCCTTTGTTAGAATTGTTTTTACGTTGGTGTCTCTTTCGTATCAATTTCTCATACTTTCTTTGAACAATGCCACGTCACAGCGGCACTCTGCAGCGAAGTCGAAACTGCCCCAATGTCGAAAATAAGCACCTTATATATAATGAAGTATCGGGGACGCGTGGACTAATGGTTAGAGTCGCAGGAAATGGACTCGTCAACCCGAGTTCAATTCCTGGACGAAGTTGTTGGCATTTCACATGGCGCTAATACCCTTGGGAAAGGTATGAATCCAATTCTCCCTCCAGCTATGGGTAAATAGCAGGGCAGACTGGACTCTTTAACCATGGCTAGGTAACCAGTCTAGGAGAAAGAAAACTCTGAATTCAAACCTGTTAAACTCCGCTTAAGAAATTGAGGTTGTGTCGCATCCTGCTTGTGCGGAGGGGTTGGTAAATATATATAGAGAGACTAGAAGCTATCCGGTGTTGCTTGAGTAAGATGGGGATGATAAAAAGTTGGTCTCGCAGATCCATTGATTGTTTTACTCTTAGATGATGGATTTATGTTTTAATCACAAATGCAACCAATGACTTTCCTTTCTCTTTCTATTCAAATCGTTATTTTTAGATATCCTCCCAGTGTTATATACTGGGGTTTTCACGTTACCCAATCAGCATATAATGTTATATACCTTTCTTACTTCTTACTCTGTTGTCTATTCTTCTGGCCGGCTTTGCTTCTGGTCGTCTATCATCTATCTTGGTCTGGTATATCTTCTAAGGTCTCGTCTGGTCTTCTATTGATTCCGGGTCTGGTTTCTGTTGGGGATTTCTCGTTATCAGAAGCCCTGTGTTATTGTTAGTTTTTAGGTAATAAACACAAGACTTCGATTCACTTTGATGTTACTTTATTTCCAAATCCCCAACCAGACATTCTGCGCAGATGAGGCTTACATGTTGCTAGTTCGGCTTCTAAGTTCTAACTGACTAACTGAGTTGCTTACTCCTTAAACCGGAAGAGGGCCTTCTATTGCCTTCCGGTTCTCACGATCCATCCCCGGAAAGCAAGGTCAGAGTGAGGTCAAACGCTGTCACTCACTCTCAAGGCCATCAGCTGTACTAATAATGATTTCTACAATACCTTATAAAAGCATTAGGGATCCAATAATTATGTAACACTAGATATAAGTAAAATCTTGATTATTTTTGCACAAAAAGGTCACTCTGTGCCTTCCAATTTATGATAAGAACTTTACATCTTATAATTTAATGTAAGAAGTTCACATCAAAACTTACAATAATATATGTTGTATGTTTATATTACACTTTGGTAATTAACGGGTTTAACAATATGTTTAACAAACAATAGTTGATGGAAAGCCATACTGCTGCAAGTAATTGTATAGAATTTGAATTTATAATCTTGAAAAAATATTTTTTAAATAAAAAAAAAATAAAAAAGAAGTAAATACCTACATTTAATTAGATATAGTAAAGTCGTCGGGGCGGCCTAAAATCGGTATCAGCCTGTCAGCGAGGGAGTCTATCTCCTTTTCAATAGCGCTAGACCAAGGAGATTATTTTAGCATCTGAGGTGGAGCGCCACACCTACCACCAGCTCCTTACTTTATCGCACAGATCCCTGTGCTACTCATACGCTGAATTGGCGAGGACCGGTATCGAACTAGGAACCTTGTGGTTTCTAGCAGAACGCTCTAGCGACTGAGCTAACCCGGCCCCTTATAACCAACCAGATTTATAACTAAGTATATGAAGTTCGGTTTTGTTTTGTTTTGTTTTACGGCATATCAACCTCAGTGGGTCATTTAATGCCGATAAAGTTTGGAAATAAATCAATTCTTAATGGATAATACAATTTTGTTTATCAACTCATGTTTTTCTATTTAACCCATAAATGGGACCCTAACAGGTACTACCACTCCGGGTCAGAGTGGACCAGGGAGCAATGGTGATGAAGGGGTTAAATAGAAAAAATGTTTTTTTATAAACAAATCAATCAAGAATTAATTGTGTCGGCATTAAATGACCTTTGATATGCCATAAAACAAAACAAAAACAAATTAAATCTCATTGAATTAGTGACGCAAGTGTGTGTTTGTGCGTGTGCGTGTGTGTGTGTGTGTACACAGACACACACACACATCTATACATATACAATACACATACCTGTGGGGTTATTTCCTATACGTCTAACCTAAACAAAGGGGAACCACTCTTGACTGATAAATTCCACATTCCCCAAACTCCAAAACTGGAATCTCGTCATCAGATAGAGTTTAACGTCATTCCCCGGACATGTAGACCCTCAGTTACCGCCTTCTAGCACCCATATGATAAAAAGGGGTTGGGGCTGCCATAAGGGCAAGTATATGAAGTTGCATTACAGAATGCACTAAATGTTCTTTACTTTGCTAAACTGAATCTTTATCTTTTTCTTTAACTGTATAAAGTTGACATCTACTGAATATTTCTTTGTCAATTGTTTATTTTGTTCGTTTGTGACCATGAACGTGTCGATGTGCTTGTAACTCCCCTTGTCTTCCCTTTGTCTAATCTACAGATCGAAAGCAAAAGGGTGATTAACAAATGTTAACAGCTGTATGGGAGCACCGTTTTGATATAATTTCAAACAATCCTACATGTTCACCATCACTCTCAATTGACGGGTGCCCTGTTAATTATGCAAGGGTAGTGTAGGAAATAGTTATGAATTCAAATCAGGAAAATACTATTTGAATTCAGATCTGGCCATTAAAGCAGAGAGAT
>CM042174.1:41644225-41646725 GCA_023376005.1 Doryteuthis pealeii | reverse complement strand
AAATCATGGACGTGCTATTTGCATTTCACTTAGCGCTAATACCCATTGGGAAAGGTATGAATGCCTACTCTCCCTTCAGCTATGGGTAAATAGTAGGGCAGACCGGTCTAGGAGAAGGAAAACTCTGAATTCAAACTGGTTGAACTCCGCGTAAGAAATTAACCTTGTGTCGCATCCTGCTCGTGCGGAGGGGTTGGTATATATATATTTGTAAAATTATTATCAAATATACAGAATTACTTGAAAGGGTATACCGTATTTGACGACATATAGGATGCACTTTTTTCCAAAATTTTGGTTCAAAGAATTGCCCTGCGTACTATACATTGGAGTTGAAGTTTTATTATTATTATTATTATTATTTCCTGCTATTGAGATGTCTTGTGTATGTTTATTACTTGCCTGTACTGCCAAATTGATTTTATACAGCTACGTTTCTGCTTGTGTAAAGCACAGCTAGACTGTTTTCAACAATATATGCTTAAATACACTAAAAACTCTTTCCCTGCTGAAATGGGGGTGCGTCTTATATGTCCGTGCGTCTTATATGCCGTCAAATACGGCAATTATTAGTATTAGATGGGAATACTTGAAAGCATAAAACTCTGTGCAACTTATTTATTTGGTTTGGTTCGATTTGGCTTCTTTGTTTAATGTCATATCAAATGTTATGGGTTATTTTATGCCAAACCCATCCTTGTATAAGAAATGTAGTGGTACTGTAAGATTCAAGGTTATAATAATGTTATAACTTGTTGAAACGAAACAAACTCCGACACGCTGTGTAGACATATAACAAGATGGACTTTAATACAGGCACATGGAAACATGTACATAAAATAGGAATACAAGATACTTCAAATGAGATACAATAAGGACACATTCAAGTGTTACGTACATGTACATATAAAAAGAGTTACAGATAGTCCATATGGTTGAAGTCACTTACTGACTTAGTCCGTACGTGGGGGGGGGCCTCCACGAGGATGTGGAGTAGACAAATGTCTAACCCATGTTTCCAGGTCCCAGAAGAAGGAGAAAAGAGAGAGAAGAGTTTGAACCTCGCGCTCAAATACCAGACTTCCTGGTGCTCGGCACGGAAACCCCAGCGGGAAGATAACTCTTCCAGGAAAAGGGAAGATAATCCAAACAGTACTATAGTGGGAAAATCATTTATATTATATAGGAATACTTGGTATCATATAATTGTGTGCAAATTAACCCAGGAAAAAATGTAAACGTACAATGTGCGCGGTTCCCTAACCTCTAGGCAAAGAATAACCCTGAATGGATTAACATGCCATTAAGATAAATCGGCCAGTCAATCAATCAAGCCATTGTTAGTGAGTTCGTTGATTAGTTGGATTTTATGGCATGTCAACACTTGTTGGGTTATTTTATACAGAAGACGTTTTGTTTTATTCATTCTTGATAGGTCTTCAATTTTATTTTATTTAAATTCAGTTTTTTAAAACATTTTTAACCCATTTTAGCACATAGTTAGGACCCTCACAGTTACTTTCATTCCAGGTCAGAGTGGACCTGAGAGTAATGGCGATTGAAGGGGTGCTCCACATTCCACAGAGCTCCAAAACTGAATTGGGACTTCACAATTAGATATTATAATGTCAAAAAAAATAAAGAAAAAAAAATTTTTAAAATATGAAGACCTACGTGAACAATGCGTCAGAAACGGATGGATAACAGATGTATTTCCCATTGAAGTCGGATGCCGGGGATTTATTACCAACTCAACCTCGGCATTTTTGTCTAAACTTGGACTTTCTCCGCCAGACAAGAGGAAATACTTAAAAAAGATTCAAGAGAAAGCTCTAACCGCATCAGCGTGGATATGGCAGTCCTATATTGTGATATCAAACCGACAAAGTCTGGTGGTATCGTGAGATACTGCTGGGGCGCTCTGGGTTAGTGGTAATGATGCTTCGGCCCTGAAACCATGCCTGAACCCAGAGTCATCATCTGATGAAGGCTTTTTTGGTTGCAATGCTACTGTGTAAATAGCAGTCATTGTATGAAGATTATGTCATACCCAGGACACTAAGACTCCCAACCACCGCCTTCTAGCACGTATATGATAAAAAGGTTTAGGGCTTGCCATAAGGGCAATAGGGTTGAGACAATCATAGATAGGACCTTAACAGATACTACCTCTCCGGGTCAGAGTGGACCCGTGAGTAATCGCGATGAAGACGTACACCACACTCCCCAGAGCTCCAGAATTGGAACTTCACCAATTGACGCAGTTATGGGGAGTTAGTGAGTTGGATTCTCACAAGATACTCAATATTATTGGCCTTATGTCAAACTGAGATTAGGAAAGGAAAGCAGTATGTCTTCAAGTTATAAACCAGCCATTTTTTATCGAATGTAGATATCCGTTAAGGACAAGCGAGTGTCGTTTCTTGACAATATCTTTTGCATTGGAATGGAAGAAAGGACAAGATCTGAGATAGAAGGAGAAGCAGAAAAAAAAATGGAC
>CM042174.1:41639225-41641725 GCA_023376005.1 Doryteuthis pealeii | reverse complement strand
TGCAACGTTAGACAATCCTCATTGTTTCAATAAATAGATGCCCGGCGTTATATATTTATATATAGATTGTTTTATTCTAATATAATATTTAAAGTTATCGAACTGTTTCCATTTCAAATTGTGTATCTTTTTTTTTTTTTTTTTTTTTTTTTACTCTTTTAATAAATTTGACGATTTTACATACTTATGGTACACGCTCTATGACATTGAATTTTCAGCTCCCATCCACTCAGGCAATATCTTTCAAAAAATTATTTTTACATCGCCCGGAGGGTGTCTTTTTATTTTGCTAGTCTTAATAATACATTAATGAATTATGAATTTTATGGAAGCACTTCTCTAGAAATTCATCTTTTTTGTTCAGGTGATTTTTCTTATCTGAGAATCTAATTATCACTAACTTTTCTTGAAAACACAAAAAACATGGATCAATTCAATTACGGCTGATATTAGATCTCTTTACAATTTCCCATTTAATAATTTATTTTCTATGAACTTACGTATCTCCTTCATTCAGGCAAAAGATCGTAACGGTCGTACGAAGATATATATATATATATATATATATATATATATATATAAGTAAAGTCGTCAGGGCGGCCTAAATTCGGTATCAGCCAGTCAGCGAGGGAGTCTATCCCCTCTTCAATAGCGCTAGACCAAGGAGATTGATTTGGCGTTTGAGGTGGAACGCCACACCTACCACCAGCTTCTTACTTTACCGCACAGATCCCTGTGCTACTCGTATGCTGAGTTGGCGAGGATCGGTATCGACTGAGCTAACCCGGCCCTAGAAAAAGATATATATATATATATATATATATATATATATATATATATATATATATAAATGGTGATATACTATTGAACAAAAAAACAAACCAATTTTTCACAAACGCTTGTGAGTCAATTCAGTGGCAAACCAGTGTATAGCCCAATTGTAGACATGTTTTTACTAACATATGCTTTTCCGTGCACATCACACAGTATTCTGTATTTCACATGGTTTGCACTTCTCAACCACCGAAAATTTGATGACAGACCTCTCTTTACGTCTGGTCAGATTAAAATATTTTTTTTGCTATAAACTAAACACTGCAGAGTAAAGTAGGTTGATTTTTGACTTTTTAAAAATATCAAATTGTCCATCTATGCAAAAGTTGTGTTAGTATACTGAATACTGATACCAAAAATTAGATCTTTTACGTACACCATTTTGGGGGGAAATAGCATCAAAGATCGTCTACTAAAATGCACTAAAAATCATCGTTTTCTAAAGGCTAAATATTGCGAAAACGAGGATTCTTAGTGCATTTTAGTACTACAGAGTTCACATTTATTGAAAAAGTATAGATTCTGCGTTTTTCAAAAAGATTCCTATGATACATAAGATTATTACCACGACCAACAAATTCGGCGGGTGACATTCGGAAATGCTGGACAGCAGTGTAACCATGATCACTACCTCGTCGGAAATCGAACCAGCGACCACAGAATGCAGAGCTGAAACTCTACCCCTGAGCCACTAGTCGACGGCACACACGAAGGTCACCAAACCAATTGCATTTATCTTTATACACACACACACACACACACACACACACACACACTAACACATACACACACTGACAAAGGACCGGGTTAGCTCAGTCGATAGAGCATTCAGCTAGAAACCACAAGGTTCCTAGTTCGATACCGGCTCTCGTCAACTCAGCGTATGAGTAGCACAGGGATCTGTGCGGTAAAGTAAGGAGCTGATGGTAGGTGTGGCGCTCCACCTCAGACACTAAAATAATTTCCTTCATCTAGCGTTAGTGAAAAAGGGATAGACTCCTTCGCTGTATGGCTTATACCGACATTTGGCCACCCCGATGACTTTACTTGTACTTATATATATATAATATATATATATATATATATATATATATATATATATATATTATGGGAGAAATGTGAGGAGGTTAATCCGACAGTATGTGGAGAAAGGTAGACAAACACGGGATGTTATGGAAACTGGATGTTTATTGTCGACGATGCAACGTTTCGGTCTCTTATTAGACCATCTTCAGGACCTGGATACAGTACTTGCTTCAATGATGAACATTCTCAAAATGCTGAAACAGAAGGTCGCCAGTAGGGAGAGGTGTGGTTGGGGGTGGTTAGTGGATTTTCTTCTCACAAGATGGGAAGTGTCAGAATAGTGGTGTAGAAAATTGGATTGTTGAGGATATATATATATATATATATATATATATATATATATATATTATAAGAGATTTCCAAAATTTGGTAGTAAGGGATGATTCCCATATATATATATATATATATATATATATATGAAGAGAGAGAGAGAGAGAGAGAGAGAGAGAGAGAGAGAGAGAGAGAGAGAGATAAAGATAAATGCAGCTTTAGCAATATGAAATATGCCAACAGTACAAAATGGTCGAAATATGTATGGGCAATAAAAGATGAAACGGACAATAAACGATAAAATGGGATG
>CM042174.1:41611725-41631725 GCA_023376005.1 Doryteuthis pealeii | reverse complement strand
TATACTAAGAAATCATTGTCTAATGCATTTTTATAGTAAAAAAAAATCATATCCAATGCATTTTATGTAAAAATCATTTCCAATGCTTTTTATAGTAAAAATCATTTCCAATGCATTTTTATAGTAAAAATCATTTCCAATGCATTTTTATAGTAAAAATCATTTCCAATGCATTTTCATAGTAAAAATAATTTCTAAATGCATTTTTATAGTAAAAATCAATCCAATGCATTTCATAGTAAAAATCATTTCTAATAATGCATTTTTATAGTAATATTTCCAATGCATTTTATAGTAAATCATTCCAATCATTTTCATAGTAAAATAATTTCTAATGCATTTTTTAGTAAAAAATCATATCCATGCATTTTCATAGTAAACATTTCTAAATGCATTTTTATAGTAAAAAATCATTTAATGCATTTTTATAGTAAAAAATCATTTCCAATGCATTTTTATAGTATAATCATTTCCAATCCCTTCTAGTATAATAATTTCAAATTGATTTTTATACTAATAAAAATACGTACAGGAAACATCTTGTGGAGTGGGTGTCTTAATCCTCTGTGGGGAATACAGTCAGTGTATTCTAACCTCCGTCGACAGAGCGGAAAAAGAAATATTATCAATGAAAATAAATAAAAATTCTGAACAGTGAAAAATAGAAGCGAACGAAGAAAGTCACCAGGAAAAATAAATCATTGCTAAAAACTGAAATGGAAAAATGAACGAAACGAAAAAGAAAAAGCAGAAGAAAATATCAAAAAGGAAAAATTGTCGGTGAGTGTTAAAAACTGAAATGTTTGAATAAACGAAACGAAATAAGATCTATAAAAATAAAAGGAATGATTAAAAAAAAAGATGGGGTTGATTTAAGATTTCGTCTTTCTGGCGCCTTCTGGTCTCGTCAAAGAGAAAAAGTAAAAGCAAGGAATGGTAAATTCTGAAGGAATTGGTTTTTGTTGATTAACAGATTGACACACAGACAGACAATTTGGTGTTTTTCTTTGAAATAATCAAAATAGTTTTTGGTGAAAAGAAACATAAAAGGATATTGGAATTACAAAGGGGAAAAGGGAAAAATCTGTTTGATGGGGGGGAGGTCTTTCTAAGAAAAAAAAAAGAAAGAAAGAAAGAAAAAGAAGAAAGTAAAGAGAGAAACAAAGAAGAAAGAAAGAAAGAAAGAAGAAAGAATAGAAAAAAGAAAGAAAGAAAGAAAGAAAAAAGAAAGAATGAAAGAAAGAAAGAATGAAAGAAAGAATGAAAGAAAAAAGAAAGAAAACATGATCAATGAATACAAAGAAAGAATGAAAGAAAAATGACAGAAGAATGAAATGCCAAAGAAAGAAAGAAAGAAAAAAGAAGAAAAAAAACATATACAAGGAATAGATAGCAAGAAAGAAAGAAGAAAGAAAGAAAAAAAGAAAGAAAGAAAGAAAATATGAAAAAAAGAACAAAAGGAAAAAGAAAGAAAGAACAGAAGATTAAATTGCCAAAGAAAGAAAGAAAGAAAGAAAGAAAGAAAGAAAGAAAGTACGCTCACAGAAGAAAGAAAGATAGAAAAAAAGAAAAAGAAAGATAGAAAGAAAGAAAGCAGCGACAAAGGATAGAAATAAATAAAGAAAGAAAGAAACAAACAAACAAAACAAAGCACGCTCACAGAAGAAAGAAAGAAAGAAAGAAAGAAAGAAAAAACAGAATTATAAATTGCCAAAGAAAGAAAGAAAAAAGGAAAAAAAGAAAGAAAGAAAGAAAGAAAAAAAAACAGAATAATAAATTGCCAAAGAAGGAAAGAAAGAAAGGAAGAAAGAAGAAAGAAAGAAAGAAGAAAAAACAGAATTATAAATTGCCAAAAAAGCAAAGAAAGAAAGAAGAAAGAAAGAAAGAAAGAAGAAAGAAAAAAAAACAGAATAATAATTGCCAAAGAAAAGAAAGAAAAAGAAGAAAGAAGAAAGAAAGAGAAAAAAAAAACAGAAATTATAAATTGCCAAAGAAAGAAAGATAGAAAGAAAGAAAGAAAGAAAGAAAAAAAAAAAAAAAAAAAAAAAACAGAATAATAAATTGCAAGAAGAGAAAGAAAGACAAGGATGAAGAAAGAAGAAAGAAAGAGAAGAAAGAAAAAAAAAACAGAATAATAAATTGCCAAAGAAAGAAAGAAAGAAAGAAAGAAAGAAAGAAAACAGAATAAATAAATGGTCCAAAGAAGCGAAGAAAGCACAAAAAGAAAAGAAAGACAGAAAAGAAAGGAAGAAAGAAAAGAAAAACACCAGAATAATTAAATTGCAAGAAAGAAAGAAAGAAAGAAAGAAAGAAAGAAAGAAAGAATGAAAGAAAAAACAGAATAATAAAATTTCCAAAGAAAGAAAGAAAGAAAGACTAGAATGAAAGAAAGAAAGAAAGAAAGAAAATACAGAATAATAAATTGCCAAAGAAGGAAAAAATGGAAAGAAAGAAAGAAAGAAAGAAGAAAGAAGAAAAGGAAAGAAAGAAGGGAAGAAAAAAGAAAGAAAGAAAGAAAGAAAGAAATGAAAGAAAGAAAGAAAGAAAAGAAGAAAAAAAAAAGAATAATAACAAAGAAAGGAAATGAAAGAAAGAAAAAACAATAAAATTGCAAGAAGAAGAAAAGAAAGAAAGAAAGAAGAAAAAAGAAAGAAAACAAATAATCAACCAAATGACAACAAATCCTAAAGTTGCAAATTGAAAATCAAAGAAGAAGAAAAAATGAAAAGCGAATGTCGTTGACCTGTGACAAGTAATTCTTTCGAATTAAACCAGTCATCTCTCTCTTCTCTCTCTCTCTCTCTCTCTCTCTCTCTCTCTCTCTCTCCTCTCTCTCTCTCTCTCTCTCTTAACCTTCAGACTCTCTTTGCACGTTCCAACTTTTTTTTTTAAGACATTATTGAGTCATAAACATATTTCTCTGGCGGATTCATATAAGTTGTTCTAAGATCCGGGGGGCGGCAGGGCACAAATGTTCAAGAAAAGAAAAGGGTCACCAGAGATTGGGTTGGCGTAAGATCAGAAGTGACGTTGAAAACATATAGGAACAGACACAGAAGTACTAGTCTGTCTTGTCTGTTTGTCTTCTGTCTGTCTCTCTTCTCTCCTTCTCTCTCTCTCTCTCTCTCTTCTCTCTTCTCTCTCTCGTTAGATTCATTCAATCATCTATCTATCAATGTATCAATCTATCTACCTTATCTATCTATATATATATATATATAATATATATACTATATATAATATAATATATATTATATTATATATAATATCTATATTATATATATATATATATATAATATATATTACCCTCCCCACTTCTAATTCCTTGCGACTACTCGTTCTCGTTAAAAACAAGACACAAATCAATACCATCGTTTCCTACCTGAGGATGGCAAATTGTATTGCCGAAAGCGCTCGTTTTGAAAACCTTTGGTGGACTGTTACACCCAGTGACACCCGACACCAAAAATATGGCCCGAAAATTGCGAACGATCAACCAAAGAATTGTCCGACAAGAATTGTCTGTACGCGTTCAACAAAACTTATATATATATATATATATATATATATATATATATATACTTTGGTGCCTGGTACCAAGTTTCTTGGTACAAGGTGATTCTAGGTGGGTCTAATTCTCTACCAGTAGTTTTGTTAGAGTTCAGGTTCCGTATGAGAGCTCAATGTTTAAGTATTGTAAACCAGAGCGAAGTTATTTGGAATAAAAGGCCTTAAATACCATGGGTATCGTGGTTATGACCATTTCCACTCGCGAGTATGCTCACGAGCCTCTTCAGACCAACTGAATATATATATATTATATATATATCATATATATTATATAGGCATACAATAATATATGTATATATATATATATATATATATTCCTGTTAGTAAATTTGAGAATTGATATATATATTATATATATAATTAAATACTATATATAATAGCATAGACCGAACACTTGTATCTATAAATGCTTGTNAGGGCCGGAACTATAACTGACGATGTTTCTCCGTCTTGCACAGAGCTAGCGTCTAACAGCACCTAACCATTTCTTTGAAAACTGCTTATAATTTTATCTTTCGTCCCACTTTGTGCGACAAAACCCCAAACACTCCCTTTACTTGGGAGACATCTCCAAATCTGTTTCGACCTGAGGGTTCATATATCACCCCGTTTTTGTCCCCCGCTGGCTACCCCCCATCGTTCTAAAGAAATTTATTATACAATCTGACTTTGTTTTTCGTCGCCGGTGTTCATATCTATCTATCTATCCCTAGTCTGTTCATATCTATCATCATCTATTATCTATATATATATATAGAATATTATATATATATATATTCCTGTCTGTTCATATCTATCTATCTATCTATCTCTGCCCAGTCTGTTTCATATCTATCTATCTATCTAATCTATATATCTATTCCAGTCTGTTTCATATCTAATCTATCCTATCTATCATCTATCCCAGTCTGTTCATATCTATCTATCTATCTATCTACTATCTATCCAGTCTGTTCAATCTATCTACTATCTATCTTATCTATCTATCCCAGGTCTGTTCATATTCACTATCTATCTATCTATATATCTATTCAGTCTGTTCAATCTAATCTATCTATGCTATCTATTCTATCTTATTCCCAGTCTTTCATATCTATCTATCTATATATCTATCCAGTCTGTTCATATCTATCTATCGTATCTATCTATCATCCCTGTCTGTTCAATCTATCTATCTATCATCTATCATCTATATATATAGTATATAATATATATTTATTATATATATATATATATATATATATATATATATGTCCAGTGTTCATATCTATCTATCTATCTATTCCCAGTCTGTTCGATATCTATCTATCTATATATCTATCCCAGTCTGTTCATATCTATCTATTAAATCATCATCTATCCCAGTCTGTGTCATAATCTATAACTATCTATCAATATATCTATCCAGTCTGTTGCATATCTAATCTATTCTATCAGTATCTATCGTATCTAGATATATATATATTATATATTAGATATAGTTATATATATATATATATATATTCCTGTCTGTTCAATATCTATCTATCTATCTAGTCTATCTATTCTATGCTATCCAGTCTGTTCATATCTATCTATCTATTCTATCTATCTATCTAGTCCCAGTCTGTTCATACGATCTATATAGTCTACTCTATAATTAGTCATCCCAGTCGTTCATATCTACTATCTATCGAATATATCTATCCCTGTCTGTCATATCTATCTATCTATCTATCTAAGTATATATATATATATATATATATATATATATATATATATATATAATATATATAATATATTCCTGTCTGCTTTCATATTCTATCTATCTATCTATCCCAGTCTGTTCATATCTATCTATTCTATCTAGTATCTATTCCAGGTCTGTTTCATTACTAATATCTACTATCTATCTACCTATCCCAGTCTTGTCATATCTATCTATCTATCATCTATCTATCTAATCTATTCCAGTCTTTCATATCTATATTATTCATCTAATCTAACTACCTATCTCAGTTCTGTTCAATCTATCTATACTATCTATCTATCCCAGTCTGTCATATCTATCTATCTAATCTATCTATCTATCAATTTCCAGTCTGTTCATATCTATCTATCTATCTAAATCTATCTATCTATCTATCCCAGTCTGTTCATATCTAGCTATCTATCTATGTACTATCTACACAGTGTTCATATCAATCTATCTAATCTATCTATCTATCTATGATCAGCTCTTTATATCTATTCTATCCATCTATCTATCTATGACTGAACGTACCATCCATTTATCTTTTTCAGTACATCTCAGTCTTTTATCTATATCAGTATGTTCATTATTCCTCTAGATAATATTATCTATTTAATCTGATATAAAAAAAGAGAAATTCCTCATCACCGAATCACGTGCCATGTTGGCGGAGCTGCAGCGTGTGAGGGCGAGGCGGCCATGTCTATCTTAAAGTATGTATTATTAATCTTCTATTATTCAGTAATTATTTTCATCTCTTATAAAAAAAAAAAGGAAAAGGGAAAGAAAAGAAAAAGAAAAAGAACGAGATCTGATGTCAGAGAGCGCATACAGATTCAATATGTGCGCCAGTCGAACAAAAGAATAAGCGTTCGTGCGCAATCGTCAGCAACCATCATACTTCCGATAAACTGGAATGAATCACGTTTTTTTTTGTTTTGTTTTCGCTATCGATCTCGACAATAATTTACATATATATACAACAATAATAAGGAGAAATAGAGAATATATATATATATATATAATAAATAACAAATTGTATTGTTTTTTGTTTTTTTGGTTTTGAAATTTTATGTTTTTATTTTTCTTCTTCTGTTCATTCGTATAATTCATTCCCCCTCCTCGTTTTTGAAGAAGAAAAAAAATGATCGTTATCTCCTTTTCCAAATGTTTTTTCTCTTCTTCTTATTTCTTTTCTAATTAACGAAGAAATACTTAATCAATCCTTGTTCATTCATTTTTTATCTTCATTATTTCTTTTGATCTGTACCTTTCTTTTTCATCTTTCTTTCTTTATTTTAGTCTTCTAAACTATCTATCTTAATCTGTTATCATCTATCGTATTCTATCTATCTATCTATCATCTATCTAATCTCATTCTGTTCTATCTATCAATCAATCTCTCTCTCTCTCTCTCTCCTCTCTCTACTCTCTCCTCTCTCTCTTCATATTATATATTAATATATATAATATATTATAAATTATATATATATAATTATAGTATATATTCTGGCTGTCTATCTATTTATCTGTCTATGTCTGTCATATCTATCTATCTATCTATCTATCTATCTATCTATCTATCAGACTGACGTTATCTATCATATATCTATCTGTCGATCTGTCTGTCTTCATCGTTCTTATCTATCTATCGTCTGTTTATCTAATCTATTATCTATCTATCTATCTATTTCTGTTTCATATCTATCTATTATAACTATCTATCAGACTGAAGTTATCATCCTATCTATCTATCTATCATATCTATCGTATCTATCTATCTACTATCTATCTATACCAGTATGGTTCCATATCGATCTATCTACTATCTATCTATCTATCTATCTAAAGTCTGTTATATCTATCATATATAAGCTATATATATATCTACAGCCAGCTGTTCAATCCTATCTATATTAAATCTATCTATCTATCTATCAGATCTATCTATATCAGATGTTCATATCTAGCAATCTATACTATCTAGCTAGCTATATCAGTCTGTTCATATCTATCGATCCATTTACCTATCAATTGAATTTATCTATCCAATCTTTTACATCTATCTATCTATCTATCTATCTATCTTCTATTTACCTGTTGTCGCTCATTTGTTTGTGCTTCTATTTTACATTTCAATATTTCTTTCTTTTCTTTATCATTTTTTCATTATGCCTTTCTATGTTTTTTCTATTATTATTTTTCATTTTAGATATTCTTTCTTTTCTTTTCTTTCTTTTTATCTTTTCGTTCTTTCTTTTTTCTCATTCCAGTTTGTTATTTTTTTCTTCTTGTTTATATTTCAATGTCCTTTCTTTCTTTCTTCTTCTTTCTTCTTTCTTTCCTTTCGTATCTTTTTTCTTTCTCCCTTCCATTGTTTTCTTGTTTCTTTTTTCTTCTTTTTGATATTTCAATATTTTCTCCTTTCCTTTCTTTTTCTGTATTCTTTCTTTTCTTCCAGTTTGTATTTTTCTTTCTTTTGTTTATTTTCAATGTCCTTCTTTCTTGTTTCTTTCTTTCTTTCTTTCTTCTTTCTTTCTTTCTTCTTCTTATCTTTCCGTTTCTTCTGGTCTTTTTTCTTTTTTTCCTTGTCTTTTTGTTGTTTGTTTCTTTTTTTTTGTCACATTTAATATTCTCCCTTTCTGTTCCAATTTTTATTTCTGCTTTTCCTCAGTTTGTTATTTTTCTTTCTTCTATTTTCAATGTCTCTTCTTTCTTTCTTTCTTCTTTTTTTCTTTCTTCTTATCGTTCGGTTTTTTTTTGTTTTTTGTTTTTCGTCTTTTTTGCTTTCCTTCCATTGTCTTTTTGGTTTTTTTTCTTCTTTGTTTTTCATATTTTCAATATTCTTACCTTTCTTTCTTTTTCTTCTTCTCCTTAATTTTTGTTTTTTCTTTTTTCTTTGTTCATATTTCGATATTCTTTATCTATCTATTTATTTCTGTATTTCCCGCTCTTTTTGTTCTTTCTTCCCTTTCAATCTCCGCATTAATATCGCCATCCCCCCCTCCGCTTTTTTATCGAAAGAAAAAT
The DNA here is from genome assembly GCA_023376005.1 of Doryteuthis pealeii. NCBI lineage: Eukaryota > Metazoa > Mollusca > Cephalopoda > Myopsida > Loliginidae > Doryteuthis > Doryteuthis pealeii. Next base: position 41,623,393 of record CM042174.1, on the reverse strand, counting down.
TATCATTAAACACTAAATAAACGATTGATTTCATCTTCTTTCCTCTATTGACCATTTCCTGCGATTCCACAATCCACCCTTCCCTACCCCAATCTTAATCCTCCCCCCCCTGTACTGTTCGATGACGTCACTTCCACTACACTAATACCATTCGCAACCATCATGCGGCTCCAATGCATTAAAAATGTCGGAAATCAGTTTTTGTACAGTTATTTGCTTTGTATTTTTGTTTCTAAGTCAAGAATTAGATTTCTCTCAATTCACAACAAATCTCATTTTTGTTTCCGATTTCGGGGGTTTTTTGTGTTTTTTATTTGTTTTTTTTTTTTTGTTGTTTTTGTCTTTTTGTGCCATTTTTTGGCTTTTCAATTTTTCTCCATTTTCGTAAAATTCGTTATTGTTCTGTTCTCTTTCATTGGTCTCCTTCTCAAAAAATCTTCAAACTTGTTTTTTTTCTTTTTTTTTTTCTTCGTTTATTTTGTGTGGTGGTGTGTGTTGTGTGTGTGTGTGGTGTGTGTCTGTGTGTCTGTTGTGTGTTGTGTGTTTGGTTTGTTTGTTTTTGTTTTTTTGGTTTGTGTTTAATTCTGTTTTTTTTGGGGGGGGTCTTTTGTTGTTTTTTTGTTTTTTGCTTTTTTCGCTGCAAATTTTTGCTTTTTCAATTTTTTGTTTGCTATGTGTTTTCGGTTCTTGCTTTTTAATATTTTTTGTTTTGTTCTTGTTTTTGAATGTTGCCGCTGGCCATTTCTTGAAGAAGAAGAAGAAGAAGAAGAAGAAGAAGAAGAAGAAAGAAGAAGAAGAAGAATGGAAAAAGAAGAAAAGAAGAAGCAAGAGAAGAGAAGAATGAAAAGAAGAAGAAGAAGTAGGAAGAAGAAAAATGAAAGAAGAAGAAGAATGAAAACGAAGAAGAAGAAATGAACAACAAGAAGAAGAATGAAGAAGAACATGAACAAAGGAAGAAGAAGGAAGAAGAAGAAATGAGATGAAAAAGAAGAATGAACAAAGAAGAAGAAGAAGAGAAGAGAGAAGAAGAGAGAAGAAGCAAGAAGAAGAAAGAGTCAGAAGAAGAGAAGAAAGAAGAAAGAAGCTGAAAAGAAGAAGAAGAAGAAGAAAGAAGAGAAGACAGAAAGCTGAAAAGAAGAAGGAAGAGAGGGAAAGCCTGAAAAGAAGAAGAGAGAGGAAGAAAGAAGAAGAAGAAAGAAGAAGAAGAAGAGAAAGAAAAGAAGAAAGAGGATAAGAAGAAGCAAAGCTGAAGAAGAAGAAGAAGAAGAGAAGAAGAAGAAGAATGCATGTATGTAAGTATGTATGTATGTACGTATTTAGTTTTGTTTTCTAGTGTCATGTGTGTGTGATTTGGGGGTTTTTATTGTTTTTGTTTTTTGTTTGTTTTTTGTTTTATTCGGAGACATTTTTTGCTTTTCAATTTTTCCATTTCCAATATTCGTGTGCTTCTGTCTCATTTTTTCGTCTTTGTTCTCCCTTCCTCAAAAATCCTCACATTTTTTTTCTTTTTGCTTGTTTCTGTGAATGTTTTGCCTTGTACGCGATTTTGTTCATTCGGCGAAAGAAAACACACAAAAAGAAACACATGAAAAAAAAACAAAAAGAAACAAGTTAACCAGATTTCACAGATGAAAAATAAATATTTAGAGATGAAGAAAATCTCGAAAGCTTAATAAATAGATTAAAATAAATACAGACGAGTTCAATTATGAAATAAATGAATAAAAATACGAGAGATAAACACAATATAGGACACACACACAGACGCATTAATATATATTATATATATATATATATATAATTATATAATAATATATATAATATATATACATTCATAGCTGGGTATATATATATATTATATATATACTATATTATAATAAGGTATATAATAATATATATATATACGAATATGACAATTCAATAAATAAAGCAGATTTTTAAAGAAAGCAAAATGAGATATATATAATATATATATATATATATATATATAGTATATCTGGGTGTGTGTTTGTTGTGTCGTGCCGGTGTGGTTGTTACGTATTTTCTAATTACGAAAGTAAATAATAAAAAATACGAGAATAAACACAAACACCACACACACCACAACACATATAATATATATTATATATATATCACACCCACACACACAATATATATATATATATATATATATACACACACACACATATATATATATATATATATATATATACGAGAGTCCTTCAATGAAATAAGCAATTTAAAGAAAGGCAAAACTTATAATATATATATATATGCATATGTGTATGTGTGGTTATATTGTGTGTGTGTGTGCATCATGTGTACGAGAGTTTGTTTTAATTGATAAGGCGGATTTTTTTTGACATTTTCAGTTTTTTTCCCATAAATATGAATCCAATAAAAACCCAAAAACCTAGAACTATAGTCTTCAACAAGTGTTGTAAATCAATCTTGATGGTTAAGCAGTAGCCAAAACCATGTGAAAGTATAGGATATGGATTGTAATGTTTAAAAGCCGAATTCATTTTATTTTTCAGATTTTCTTATTCCCCAGATGAAATCAATAAAAATCAAAATGAGGTTCCACGCTTGAACAGAGGTCTGTCTTACAAAAAAACTTGGTGTTAAGAAGTGCAAACCATGTGTAAAAAGCCGAATTTAATTTTATTTTTCTGATTTTTGCACATTAAATGTGAATGTGCAATAAAAAGCAAAATGAGGGTTCACGCTTGACAGAGCATCTGTCATAAAAACCTTTTGGGTTAAGAAGTGCCAAACACGATGTGTAAAAAGCCGAAGTTAATTTTATTTTCCTGAGTTTTATTTTTTTTTCACATAAATGTGAATTCAATAAAAATCAGAACAATCTCCAGTCGTTTTGAACAGAGGCTCGTCATCAAATCTTTGGTGTGCTGCAGAAGGTGGCAAACCATGTGAAATTTACAAAGTATGTGTGGTGGGTCCATAAAAGCATTGTTTTAGTAAAAAGAAATCTATGGGTTTGCGACATTAGATTCAGGGAATGATGACACACTGACTCTCCGGTAAATACAAAGTCCGGCGTATGCAGCATTTCAGTAAAGAAAAAAATCATACTGACGAGGTTCGTCTGGGGTATGAAAACAAGAAACAATCACGTTTGAAAGCTTAGAATAATACTTCCCATTACAGATGCATAAGCAAAATCCACATTGTTTATTGAATGATTGTGCGCTAAATTTCTGGCGGTGGCTGAGGGTCTTAGTGTCCTGGGTATACGTTAAACTAACTAATGGTGAATTCAGATTCGGGACCTCTTGGAGAATGTGGAATATACCCCTTTATCCATTATATGTCCCTGGTCCGCTCTGATCTGGAGTCGTGAGTACCTGTTAGGTCCCATCTATGGGTAAACAGAAAAAAAACATGTTTTGATAAACAAAACTGATTATCTATTTGTAGAATGCATTACATTTCAAAACTTTATCGGCATTAAAATTCACCCACTGAAGTGATACGCCATAAAACTTGTGACAGAGAACACGAGGTGAGTGGAGAACGTCAGACCTGCCGTATTCTCGAAAGGAGCGGGCTTAGTCTTTGCTGACAGGTCGGACTGTAGAATCGAACCGCTAATCAAGAATACAAAACGATTGTCACCGAAGTCGAGAAGCTACAGTCCCGGGTGTAAACGCCAGGGCCCGGATGATTAGCCATGAGGATTCCGGCAGATCGGGTTTGGCTCTGAGAATCTCGTGTGTGGGGAGCAGACACCCGACTTTGAGGAGAATGCTAAGATAAGCAGAAGTGGGGTGACGACAGAGTTGGAGTTGCCGATTTGATGTTCTGAGATTTACGACGAAAGGATTTTTCAGCTGGCTGAAGATTGATGTTGATTAAAGATTTTTTGACGGCACAGAACAACAAGAAGGACATTGTCAACAAGTCGAATATTTTTTATTTTTCCCTCGATTTTTTTTTTTCATTCTAGAAAACAAAAACAAAACAAATTGTAACTCACATTTCTTATTTTCAGAGATGCATTCTCACTAATGGACATTGAAAATTGATAAATACATTTGGGTTTTTCGCATTGTCTTTTGGTAAAGGGCAAATAATTAGGGTCCCATCTATGGAGTTGAATAAGAAAAAGTGAGTTTAAAAAATTGTGTTGTTGAAAGTTTTTTGTTTTTTTTAAATGAGAAACCATTCAAGAACGCTACGAATCTATCAAAACACTTTGTTGAGAGGAAATGACGCATTATTTTTTATTGTCAATGATTTTACATCTATTAATAATGGAGATTCGCTTCCGGGTTTTTTTTCGTAACAAAAATTACGTCACTGCTTTACGTTCAATATTACCCCAAATCGTCATAACATAGAATAAATAACACTCACAATTTAACATAGCCAACATTAGACAGGCCTTCATTGTTTTTATAAAACAAAATGTTTAATAAAATAATGACTTGTATTATATATCTATATATAGTTTGTTTTATTTTAATATATATGGAAGTTTCATTTCCAAAGTGTTTTATTTTTTTAATCCTTTTTCTGAATGAAATTTGATGATTTAACCTTACTATTAGGTAGAAACTCGCTGACATTGAAGTTTTTACTCCCACCCGTCAGGCAATATGTTTAAAAAATCTATTTTACATCGCCCGAGTCCGTTTTTTTATTTTGTTTACTAGTCATGTTAACAGTGTGATCAATCTATCTATTTTTTCTACCCATAATTGTCATTTCGATAATGTATATTTGTAAGGCGCTACCTATGGCAGTTTATGTATGCCATGCATCAACCAACTCGTTTTGAGGAATGTCCAACCGTAGTCGTCGTAGCTAACTGCCCTACATCACTTGGTAAGGTTTTGTCATCCACGACTCGCCATACACCTTTCCGTTAATTGCCGATTAATTTTAATATGGTATTAATGCATTTTTTACTTCTAAAAACCAAATACACGGCGTGAACTTTACACTGCCGGTGGCGTCATTTCGAAAGTTCCATCAGAACGACTGCCAAATATTATATTAATTATATATTATAGAACTATAGAAAAAGATTGGCCCTATATTTTATAGGATTGCGCCCCTATTTTTTTATAGGATTGGCCCCTATATTTTTTAACGGCAAGTGGAATTGACCGAATTAAAATAATTAAATTTCTTAGAAATAACTAGTTTTACAATGTATGTCATGAGTTTTAGAATTAGGTAAATAAAAGAGAATCAAAATAAATATTAGTTAGAAATATCTTTAACAACAATAGGAATCAATGGTTAAATGCATCCCGATAATTTAATTCACCATAATTCCAACAATAAACCAAAATCATTCGATATTGCATCATTGCAAAACACCTGATATTGATGAATAGTTAGCTTAATGATCACGTTAGACAATTGCAAAAGAGGAATTATAAAAAGACACTTTTTAGCTGAAAAAAAAAAAAACCAGAGGACAGTGGAGCTTACGCATCTTCCCGACCGACAGAGTTGGAAGATGATGGCTCCTAACTCGACAGTAGAGCTAAAGTTCTCCACCCAACCATCGACACAATGGGAGAGAAGTTGCTGGCCGAAGACACAAAATGATATATTCAGGTTGGTCTCGTATTTCAGTTACCAATTTGCTCTCTATCTCGCTCAATAACAACAAATGTCAATCACCAAGTTTCAATCACAGACAAAACTGTTAACAATATTGACAACCAATCGCCAACAAATATAAACAATACATGTCACACTTGCTCACACAACTATGTTTTACAGACACATACCACTCTGCAACATCACTAAAAAGAAAACCAATTGAATATACCAATTGCTAATTAATGTATATAAGTTTGTTTCCTTTATCAATTTTGTCTTCTTTGGTTTTCTATGGAAACTTCATTTCCCGTAGTTTTATACATATAAATTGTGGACCCATAAACTCGGAATCTTCTTCAATCTTCAATTCCTCAATTTAAACAACTTAACCAAAACAACAGCTGTCCCTACAATACATATATATATATATACATAGACCTAAAACGATAATAATCACCTCCCCGTTCCTTTGATGTATTGAATTGACACTACAATAACACTTTTACAACATAAACCATATAAAAAAAACTAACAAGTATTAACTCCAGTACACTTAATTTTAAATGAAGTTCTTGAAAAGTACGAAGAGAGCTATGTATAAAAAAAAAAAAACTAATATATGGCGCAAAACCATTTCTTGCTCAAAGCCGATATTTTAACGTGGGAGCGAAGTGCTTGCAGCTGCGGACACAAGGGATGGCGCCACAAAGACAACAGACGTTGCCAATTAACGCTGTGGAACACTACATCTAGGATTTCTCGCTGATATACACATATATATATAGTAAATATAATAAAAACACTTAGCCCACGCGCCTCCATATATTATATATAATATATAATAATATATTATATATATATATATGATATATATAATGGATGGGGTGGGTTAAAGTGGTTAGTGGTTAGATCGCTGGGGAAAATGAACTCGTCGATTTCGAGTTCAATTCCTAGACGAAGCTGTTGGTATTTCACCATAGCGCGAAACCCGTTGAAAGGTGTAAATATCCATTATATCTCCTCCAGCTATGGGTTAAATAGTAGGGCAGACTGCAGCCCTTTCACCTTGGGTAGGTAAGCAGTCTAGGGAGAGGGGATAACTCTAGAATTCAAAATTCATATGAGGTCAGTCGTTGATTTGGTTGTGGAACCTTTGATGCACCAATTTGCTTTCCTTATCGATGGTCTAACAAAAGTCATTCACCACTATAAACAAATCATTCGTGGGTGTTCATTGTGGTGCATAGAACACCTCATACGTTCGAAAATCGACGGAGGAGAGTCTCATCAATATATATATATATATTATTATATATACTATATATATATCATATATATATATAATATATATATGGAAAATTGGTGTACTTACGGTGAAATTGATCTCAATATTTAGTGCATACAAGTTTCCACCAATGATAAGACAACAAATATAAAGTGCTCGATATGTAAGTAAGTAGAGCGAATTTAATACATTTTATAAAAAAAATACACTCGGTGCCAGATTAACTGCAATTAATCAATATACTTGAATCTAATTCAATAGATTTAACCTTGAAGATCCTATGGGTGAAACTCGAGTAGGTTATTCCTGCATATACCATTGTAATATATATATAATTATATATATATATAGTATAATACTTGAATTAGTCAATAGTGTTACATCTGTCATGTTATTGTAGATATTCAGAAGATATATGATCCAAATATATATATATTTACCTACCCCTCTGCACGAGCAGGAATGGCGACACAAGGTCAATTTCTTAAGCGGATTCACAGGTTTGAAATTCAGAAGTTTTCCTTCCCTAAGACCGTTGCCTAACCAAAGGTTAAAGAAGGCCCAGTCTGCCCTACTTATTTATCCATTAGCTGGAGGAGAGTAGCATTCATAATCTGTTCCCAAGATTTAGCGCATAAGTGAAATGCAATTACCCACACGCCAGGATTTTGAACTCGGGGGCGACGAGTCCATTCCATGACCTTATAACCCATTACACCACGCGCTTCCCTAATAGAATCATCCCCTCACAAACTAATCAAAGGGATACTTTTACCTATATATAGTAAGTAAAAATCGTCCGGGAGGTGGCCTAAAGTCGATATCAGCCATACAGCGAGGAAGTCTTTCCAGTTTTCACTAGCACTAGAAATCCGAGGAGAATGTTTTGCACCTCTGAGGCGAGAGCACCACGACCAACCATCATTTCTCACTTCCGCCACCAGATACCTGTGCTTTACTCATACGCTTAAGTTGGAGAGGCCGTATCGAACACATAACCTTGTTGGTTCCATAGTCTGATACTTCTACCCGACTGAGCTAAACCTGGCCCGATTCATACATCCATGATAACAAGTATCTGCCAATGATTGTTTTAAATAAAAAAAAAATACTATGAAAACTCATAGTCACGAGGTAGTGACATGATCGAGTTTTGAGATTGCCATCTATTATTTTAGGCGTTTATCTGCCTGCTGACGAGTAGTTGAGCACGTTTTCTCATTGAAGAATTTTTTTTGCTTAATGATTGCCTATCTGTAATATATTATTATATATATATATATATATATATATTTATATATATGTGTGTGTGTGTGTGTGTGTGTGTGTGTGGTGTGTGTGTGTTGGATAGGAGAGTTGCGAAGAAAATCTGACAGTTTGAGGTAGAGTAAAGGTAAACGGAAAAGATAGATATCCTCTGATCAACAAATCTTCACAAATCTTCACTTCCCCTGAATTCATCACCAACTCACTTCTCTTCTATAAATACAAAATGTACTTGACATCTGTTTTAAAAAAATAGACTGATGAAAGTCTGTAATCTCTGTTTCATGTATATTGTATATTACTGTCGAAATGTCTCTCCATGTGCTTTTTTAAGATCCATTATAGTTATGTTCAACACTCTTGCGGCAGTTGTTCTGTATTCAACCAGTTATAACATTATTGATAACCTGGACCTTACACCTATATACGATAGCTTCGAAACAAGGTCAAACCCGGATTTCCCGCAAATGCAAGTTTCTCGCATATACGATCATCAGGCGAAATTCTGTCTTGACGTTCTAAAAGATGTACCTAATCAAGGGTATAAGAGAATGAAAACTGAATTTAGAAATAGACTTTTCCTCGATCCAATTAAGGTTAATTGTTTATCAACCTTCGCGGGGGTCACCTCCACCTTCCGGGAGTCACCTCCACCTCCGGGGTCATGCCTTCATCGAAATTTACACCCTTTTAAAATTACAACCCAGCTAATTGGATTATAATACACTCTTCTATTGCTGATTAAGAAATTCCTTAGATTTTACATTATTAATAAAAAGCTGAACAACACGCATTGTCTCTTACTTTGCATTAACTAATTAGGCTCTAACACGACCGGAGAGGAAGGTCGTCAGTTTCTCGTTTCTCTTCGTGTAAATACAAAAGTGATAAGACGTACTTAAAGCATTACTCTCTTTACATTATTCATGAAAACTTGTACAGTATTTACAAAGAATATATATATATATATATATATATATAATTTGGGAGAATATGTGTTTAAATGAAGTCGACCTAATTTATGGAAAGTTAATTAATTAATAATTAATTAATTAGGCGGATTACCTATTTTAAATTTAAGCTAAAACAAATCGAGAAAAATCAATCTCTGTATGTATCATTTCGAGCCTATTATGCCACTCATCAGCAGAGCTATAGATACAAATTTAAAAAAGTGAGTCAACAGTGAAAAGAAATCATCTTTTTTTACAAAAAAGAAATTATTGGTAATGAACAATGAGAATTCATAATAAGTTGTTTATTGGAACCAATGCAGTATAGCGCACAAGAATTAAATATCGATTAGAATCGCATTTACGATAAATAGCATTGATTACTAAATTTTAAAAGTAGGTAATCCCGCCTTATTAATTGATTATAATTAATTAACTTTCATAAATTAGGGTCGACTAGTTGAACACATATTCGTCCCAAATATTGTCGGCTGAAAATAGCCATATCACAAACATCAGTCTGTTTGTTACTTCCATATATATATATTATATATTATATATATATAATATATATATGTGTGTGTGTCGTCTGTGTGGTCGTGTGTGTGTGTGTGGTGAGAAAACGGAAGTGAATCCGACGTATTTAGTATACTTAAGAAAAGAATTGCAAAGAAACACAGGTTTAAATGAGTTGAACGTGAGGAGTGATGGTCCGCCGCTGCAGTGTTCGATGCTATTAATTAGAATCATCTTCAGGGCATTTTGGTATATGGAAGTTAAATAAGAAATTTTTAATCACAGAATAACGAGAAAAGTGTGTGATAGTCCTTGTGTGTCAGTCTGTTTAAATTTGATTGTTTGAAAAAAAAGAGAGACGGTTTGACTATGACGTCAAATATCTCTTACTGGAGTAACTTCTTTTGATCTTTACTTTCACTTTTTCAATCGTTCCTTTCTTCCTTAATTTCAGTCTACAATCAATTCTATCTAACATATCTACCTTCTTAATTCTGTTATCTATCCACATACTTCCTATCTATCTATCTTATCTCCATTCAATCTTTCTTATACTATTTCAATCAATCAATCTCTCTCTCTCTCTACTCTCCGCCCCTCCTCTTCTGGCTATACTATACTACTAATATACTAATTATAAACATATATATCATATATATATATATATGTATATATGATATACCTACTACTACTATATATAAACACCATATATATATACTATAATATGATCTGCTCTCCATATCTATTCCTCATCTGTTCTATTATCCTCGTCTCATAACTCTCAAATCCTATCTATCTATCAAGTATTTGAAGTCACCTCTATCTTATCTACCCTCTATCATATCTATCTACTCCACATCAAATCTCAGTGCGATGTTCTTGATCTATTCTCAACCATCCAGTCTGTTCTATCTTATCTATCTATCACTCATCTATTACCTCATCTTATTCTGTCATATCATAATCTACTATATCTATCTATCAGCACTGAAGAAACATTAACATTCCCAATCTAATCCCACTATCTAATCCTATCTATTCATATCTATCTCATTCCTGTTCTTATACTATCTAATCTATTCTATCTATCTATCTATCTATCACTATACCAGTTATGTTCATATTCTTATCTGATCTATCTATCTATATCAATCTGTTCATATCAATCTATCTACTCTATCTATCTCAATTCTGTTCATATCTATCTACAAAACATCCTATCCCAGCTACCTGTTCATATCTATCTGCATCACGTATCTATCACAGTCATTCCATGTTTCATTATCTATCCTATCCTATCCCCAGTCTAGTTCATCAATCGTATCTATGCTATCTATCTATCCAGCTACTTAATCAGATTGAATTCTATCATTATCCTATACTCACATCTTTTTCCATCCTATTCTATACGATTCTATCTATCTAATCTTTCTGTTTACCTGTTGTCGCCTCAAATTTTCCAACAATTTAGTTTCTGCTTCTTATTTTACATCCTTCAATATTTCATTCTTTTTCTATTCTATTTTTCTTGATCCTCCCATGTTTTTCTTTCATTATTATTATCTTTGTCCACCTTTAATTCTAGACAGATATATTCGTTTTTTTCTCTTTCTGGCTCCTTCTTTCGCTATTCTTTATTTCTCTTTTTTTCATCCCAGTTTTGTTATTTTTCTTCTCATCTTTCAAATATCCCTTTCTTTCTCTGCCTTTCTTACTCTCTTGTTTTTTCCTCTCTTTTCTTTCTTATCTTTCCCAGTGCTTTTTTTCTCTCCACTCACCATTGTTTTTCTTCCGATTCTTCTAGTATTTCTATATATGCTCTATCCTTCGTGTATTCTTTTTTTGTCACACTACTTTTACAATATTTTTCCCTTTTGTTTCTTTTTTCTTTATTTCCTTTCTTATTATCCTTCAATTTGTTTCTTTCTTTCTTTTCTTTTTTTCTATAATCTTTCAATGTCCTTCTTTCTTCTTTCTCTTTCTTTTCTTTCTTATCTTTCCGTGTTTTTTTTTTCCTTCCATTGTTTTCTTCTCCTTCCATTGTCTTTTTGTTTCTTTTTCTTCT
>CM042174.1:41581725-41606725 GCA_023376005.1 Doryteuthis pealeii | reverse complement strand
GCCGGTGGCGTCATTCGAAAGTTCCATCAGAAACGACTGCCAATATATATATATTATATTATATATTATAGACTATAGGGATTGGCCCCTATATTTTTATAGGGATTGGCCCCTATATTTTTATAGGGATTGGCCCCTATATTTTTACGGCATGTGGAATTGACCGAATTAAAATAATTAATATTTCTTAAATAACTAGTTTTACAATGGTATATCATGAGTTTAGAATTAGGTAAATAAAAAAGAATCAAATAAATATTAGTTTAGAAATATTTTAACAACAATAGAAACAATGGTTTAAATTCATCCGATAATTTATGTCACCAGAATTCCACAGATACCAAAATCATTCGATATTGCATCATTGCAAATCACCTGATATTTGATGAATATTTTAGCTTAATGATCACGTAGACAATTGCAAAAGAGAATTATAAAAATACCCTTTTAGCTGAAAAAAAAAAACAGAGACAGTGGGAGCTTACGCTCTTCCCGACTCGACAGAGTTGGAGATGATGCTCCTAACTCGACAGTAGGAGCGAAAGTTCTCCCCCAACATCGACACAATGGGAGAAATTGCTGCCGAAGACACAAAATGATATATCAGGTTGGTCTCGTATTTTCGTTTCCAATTTTCTCTCTCTCGCTCAATAACAACAAATTTCAATCACAAGTTTCAATCACAGACAAAACTGTTACAATATTGACACAACCAATCGCACAAATATAAACAATACATGTCACACTTGTCACACACAACTACGTACAGACACATACACTCTGCAACATCACTAAAAGAACAATTGAATATACCAATTGTAAATTAATGTATATAAAGTTTGTTTCCTTTATCAATTTTGTCTTCTTTTGTTTTCTATGGAAACTTCATTTCTGTAGTTTTATACATATAAATTGTGGGGACCCATAACTCGGATCTTCTTCAACTCTCAATTCCTCAATTAAACACTCACCAAACAACAGGGTCCCTACAATACATATATATATATATATATACATATGACCTAAACGATAATAATCACCTCCCGTTCCTTGATGTATTGATTGACACTAACAATAAAACTTTTACAACATAACCATATAAAAAAAACTACAAGTATTAACTCCAGTACACTTAATTTTAATAGTGAATGTTCTGAAAAGTACGAAGAGGCTATTATAAAAAGAAAAAAACTAATATATGGCGCAAAACTCATTTCTTGCTCAAAGCCGATATTTAACGTGGGAGCGAAGTGCTTGCAGCTGCAAACACAAGTGGATGCGCCACAAAGACAACAGCGTTGCAAATAACGCTTTGGAGACACTACATCTAGGATTTTCCTCGTATATATATATATATATATATATATATATATATATATAAACCACTAGCCCACGCGCCTCCATATATATATATATATATATATATATATATATATATATATATATATGGAGGCGCGTGGGTTAGTGGTTAGTGGTTAGAGTCGTGGAAAATGAACTCGTCGATTCGAGTTCAATTCCTAGACGAAGCTGTTGGTATTTCAACATAGCACTAATACCCTTGGGAAAGGTATGAATCCATATATTCTCCCTCCAGCTATGGGTTAAATAGTAGGGCAGACTGGGCCCTTCAGCCTTGGGTAGGTAAGCAGTCTAGGAGAGGGATAACTCTGAATTCAAAATTCATGAGGTCGGTCGTTGATTAGGTTTGTGGCAACCCTTGATGCACCAATTCTTTCCTATCGATGGTCTAACACAAGTCTTCACCACTATAAACAAATCAATGTGTGGGTGTTCATTGTGTGCATGAACCCTCATACGTCGAAAATCGACGGGAGAGTCCATAATATATATATATATATATATATATATATATATATATATATATATGAAAATGGTGACTTACGGGTGAAATTGATCTCAATGTTTAGTTTCACAATGATAAGACAACAAATATAAGTAAGTAGAGCGAATTTATACATTTATAAAAAAATACACTCGTGCAGTTAACTGCAATTAATCAATATCTTGATTAATTCAATAGATTTAACCCTGAAGATCCTTATGGTTAAACTCGAGTAGGTTATTCCTTCATATGCCATTGTAATATATATATATATATATATATATATATATATATAGACTTGTATATAATTAATTTATCAATTATCGTGCATTCAGCTCTCGTAGGGATTTGAAATAATACATTGTGTCATGTATTGTAGATATTCAGAAGATATTGATGATCCCAAATATATATATATATTTACCTACCCCTCTGCACGAGCAGGATGCGACACAAGGCCAATTTCTTAAGCGGAGTTTAACAGGTTTGAATTCAGAGTTTTCCTTCCCCTAGACCGGTTGCCTAACCAAGGTTAAAGAGCCCAGTCTGCCCTACTATTTATCCATAGCTGGAGGGAGAGTAGGATTCATACCTTTCCCAAGGATTTACCGCTAAGTGAAATGCAATTACCACAGCCAGGATTTGAACTCGGGGCGACGAGTCCATTTCCCATGACTTTAACCATTACACCACGCGCTTCCCAAATAGAATCATCCCCTCACAACTAATCAATGGGATACTTTTACCTATATATAAGTAAGTAAAATCGTCGGGGTGGCCTAAAGTCGATATCAGCCATACAGCGAGGGAGTCTATTCCATTTTCACTAGCACTAGACCGAGGAGAATGTTTTGACCTCTGAGGCGGAGCACCACACCAACCATCAATTTCTCACTTCACTGTACAGATTCCTGTGCTACTCATACGCTAAGCTGGCGAGGGCCGGTATCGAACACAGAACCTTGTGGTTCCTAGTCCGATACTCTACCGACTGAGCTAAACCGGCCCGATTCATACATCCATGATACAAGTTCTGCCAATGATTGTATTTTAAATTAAAAAATACATGAAACTCATAGTCACGGGAGTGACATGTCGAGTTGAGAATGCATTTATTATTTTAGGGTTTAACCTGCTCTGCTGACGAGTAGTTGAGCACGTTTCTCATTTAAGATTTTTTTTGCTAATGATTGCCTATTGTAATATATATATATATATATATATATATATATATGTGTGTGTGTGTGTGTGTGTGTGTGTGTGTGTGTGAAGATAGGAGAGTTGGAGTAAAATCTGACAGTTTGAGGTAAGGTAAACGGAAAAGATAGATATCCTCTGATCAACCAAATCTTCACAAATCTTCACTTCCCCTGAATTTCATCACCAACTCACTTTCTCTTCTATAAATACAAATGTACTTACATTGTTTTAAATAAAATAGACTGATGAAGTTGTATCTTGTTTCATGTATATGTACTTCATGTCATAAATGTCTCTCCATGTGATTTTATTAAAGTCCATTATGTTATGTTCAACACTCTTGTCGGAGTTGTTTTTTCAACCAGTTATAACATTATTATAACCTGGAACCTTACACCTATATTACGATAGCTTCGAAACAAGGTCAACGGATTCCGCAAATGTCAGTTTCTCGCATATACGATCATCAGGCGAAATCTGTCTTGACTTCTAAAAGATGTACCTATCAAGGGTTAAGAGAGATTGAAAACTATTTGATAGACTTTTCCTCGATCCAATTAAGGTTAATTGTTTATCACCTCCGGGGTCACCTCCACCTCCGGGGTCACCTCCACCTCCGGGGTCATGCCTTCATCGAAATTACACCCTTTAAAATTACACCCAGCTAATTGGATATAATACACTCGTTTCTATTGCTGATAAGAAATTCCTTTAGATTTTACTTGATTAAAAGCTGACAACACATTGTCTCTTACTTTGCATTAACTAATTAGGCTAAACGACCGGGAGAGGGAGGGGTCGTTCAGTTTCTCGTTTCTCTCGTGTGAAATACAAAGTGATAAGACGTACTTAGCATTACTCTCTTTACATTATTCATGAAAACCTTGTACAGGTATTTACAAGAATATATATATATATATATATATATATATATATATATAATATATATCTACTGAGTCAGACGAACCTACTATTAGTTTCGCATAAAGCTCTTAGGGCTAAAATCAATTTTAGCCCTGAAGAGCTTTATGCGAAACTCATAGTAGGTTCGTCTGACTCAGTAGATATCCTATTACTTGGCTCTACTTAGGTATCGAGCACTTTTACAAATTAGCTTCTCCTAGCGGTTATATGAATAATATATATCTTTATACATATATTATACATATAAATGTTTTTCTTTGGCCAAATACTATACCAATAGATTATTTTTTGGTACGAATATCTTGGTCTTTCTTTTTTCAAAATTTTTTTCTTCCTGGTTGATGTTTGGTATATTTTTTACAATCAAACTCTCTGTTTTTTTCTCTCCGCAAGGATCTACCAACACGCTTGGTATATTAAATATATATTATATATATGTGTGTGTGTGTGTGTGTGTGTGTGAGAAAAGGAAGTGAATCCGACGGTATGTAGTATATTAAGAAAGAATGAAAAAACACAGGTTTAAATGAGTTGAGTGGTGAGTTTATTCGCCGCCGCTGCAGTGTTTCGATCTATTAATTAGATCATCTTCAGGGCATTTGTTGGTATATGGAAGTAATAAGAAATTTTTATTACAGAATAACGAGAAAAGTGAGTGATAGTCCTTGTTTGTCAGTCTGTTTAAAATTTGAAGTTTGAAAAAAGGAGTCGGTTTGAAATATGACGTCAAATATTGTCTTTTATGGTGTGAGTATGGGACTGTGTAAGTGTGTGTATCGAAAAAAACGCATTGTGCTATAACACACCTAAAAATGCACAATGCTTTCTTTTCGATACACACACTTAGCGTTTATATAAATGTGAAGTGTTTTCACGCGATGGGATGTTATAATGATAAAGTTTTTTTGTTTTTTTTACCTGTGGCTTGTTTGGTGTTTATGTGCCGTGAAGCGTGTTCACGCGATGGAATGTTATTACGCTAAATCTGTGTTAAAAAAATGATAATAAAATAAACTTGCTTTGGTTTTAATGTTCGCGGTGTCCAGATGATTTTTTTTAATAAATAAAAGGAGGGCGAAAATTAAGGCATTAATTAGGATCAGGTGGTAAGCGGCACAATAAAAATTTATTCAAATGCCTGCATTTCGAAACGAGTTCACTTCTCTTGTTTAATAAGTTTTCGTTTGTATTTTTTAGGATACACAATTTTTCTTCGACGCAGAGATCGCATTTACGTTGGCCGCCTTTGTACGCCTGAACTTTTTTTTATGATTTCCCAATTTATTAGAGGTGTTTTTCTTGTTTTATCTTTGCCATATATATTTGGATAAGGTGGTTCTGTTTGCATATTTGCTGTTGTTATATATATATATATATATATATATATATATATATAAGAACCTATATGAGTTACTATCTATGTCCGTATCTACTTAGGTTTCACCCGAATGGTTCTTCATGATAATTCTGACTGAAGGAAGTTGCTACAAACGTATTTTATTATGGGATTGGGTATCTGAGTAAAAATTACCATAAAAAGTCAAAAATTAAAAATTCGTTAAAAGGTTGGGTTATGATTATTTTATTTTTTATTTGTATTTATTTCAACATAATTTGGAATGGTGACAATCTACCCCCCCCCGCACCGTTGCGTATTAGTCTAATGTTTTCAATTGTTATATTTTGCGCAGATACAACTATGTTTGAGTTTTTCTCAGTCCCAAATTGCTTGGGCAATCAATCAGTTGAAGTCTAGTAAGTCATTTAGATAACCTCTGGGAAAATGAAAAGCTATAAAAATTGATTTCACACTAAACAAATATTGGGAAAAAGTATAAACACTTTTAGTTTTTAGTTGGTTTGGGTTTTTCTTATTGTTCAGCATCGAAAAGAATCATCTTTTTTTTACAAAAGAATTATTGGTAATGAACAATGAGAATTCATAATGAAGTTTTGTTGTGACAAATGCAGAATAGCGCGCAAGACATAATATTACTAGAATCGCATTTTACGTATAAATAGCATTAGATTACTTTTTTGTTTTGGTTGTTTTGGGGTTTTGTTTTTACAAAAGAACTATTGGTAATGAACAATAAGAATATATAATGAAGTTTGTTGAGACAAATGCAGAATAGTGCGCAAGAGATAATATTATTAGAATCGCATAAAAATATTATTAAAATCCGATTTTATAGCATTAGATTACTTTGGGGGGGGGTGTTTTTACAAAAGAACTATTGTTAATGAACAATAAGAATTCATAATAAAGTTTTGTTGGAACAAATGCAGTATAGCGCGCAAGAGATAATATTATTAGAATCGCATTTTACGTATAAATAGCATTAGATAACTTTTTTTGTTTTGTTTTGTTTTTTTGTTTTTTTACAAAAGAATTATTGAAGAACAAATAGAATTCATAATAAAGTTTGATTATTTGTACAAATAAAGAATGGCGCGCAAGAGATAATATCATTAGAATCGCATTTTACGTATAAATAGAATTAGATTACATTGTTTTTTGTTTTTTTTTGTTGTTGTTTTTTGTTTTTTTCTTTACAGAAGAATTATTGGTAATGACTAATAGAGATAGATAGATAGATAGATAGGTAGGTGAACCGACTAATATAGACAGACAGATATATAGATATGAACAGACTGATATATATATATATATATATATATATATATATATATATATATATATAATATATATATATATATATATATATATTGATAGTCCTTTGTTAGTATTGGACAAATGAGAATAAAGTGCTCGATTACTTTTGTAAGAGCTATATTTATTTATTATAGTGTACAATACATTTAAGGTGCAATTGCTACCATTGGTTTCTAGGCAGTATTCTTGATACTACCCGTCGTCACGGCAATATATATATATATGGTATTTTTGGAAAAGTGACTTACCGGTGAAAATGGTCACAATGGTTAGTTGATGCAAGTTTCACAATGATAAGACAGCGATATTACAAATATAAAGTGCTCAATACGTTAGTAGAGCAAATTTATTATCATAAAGGTACACGGTAATAACCTACTCGAGTTTCACCATAAGGATCTTCAGGGTTAAATCCACTGGATTAATCAAGATATTGATTAATCAAGTGGATTTAACCCTGAAGATCCTTATGTTGAAATTCGGTAGGTTATTACCGATAATATATAGATAGATAGTTGAACCGACTAATATAGACAGACAGATAAATATGAACAGACTGATATATATATATATATATATATATATATATATATATATATATACGAGAACTTAAACAAACATATGGCTATTTTCAGCCGACAATATTTGGGAGAATATGTGCTTAATTGAAGTCAAACCTAATTTTTTTTTAAAAGTTAATTCATTAATAATTAATTAGGCGGGATTTAACTACTTAAATGTAAGGCTAAAGGGCTGATGATTACTTAAATGTAAGGCTAAATTTTTGATTTTTCTCGATTTGTTTAGATAGATAGATAGATAGATAGATAGGAAATTTGTGGGAACATTTAGCACTTTAGTGAGTTGAGTTTTAAGAAAGACGCATCATGTCAACTTACCACTGTACATGATTCCTACTTTAGTACAAGGCCACTTATTTATGGGCGATGTTGTATATTGGGAACCATCAATATATTTGCCATTTAATGTGTCATAATTTGTTTAGCTAATGGATTTGTACATTCTATGCTGTCTGTTTGGCTGTATATTTGTTTGTTTGTTTGTTCTTTTCAAATCGTATTCCTTTTGGAATGATTCACGGAAGTAATAACCTCGTATCTTTATGGAAATTCTCTTGGATTTTATTTACCGAAATAACATTCTACAATTTCAATGCGACGAATTGCATCGTTTAAGAAATCGACCAAGAAAATTGGAATCATTTACATTTTTATTTACATAGTTTAACATAAATCCTCATATATGTGATGCAATATATATATATATATATATATATATATATATATATATAAGAAAAGAAAATGAATCTGACGGTATGAGTATAGATAAAAGGATATGAAAGCAACACGATATGCAGTTAAAGTGAAAAGAATTTATATCATATTCATAGCTAATATTGAACAATATTTCGATTTATAAAAATTATCTTCAGAGCTTGTTTTTACTCCGGACTCATCGAGAGAGAAGCTGAAAATGATTTGAATTCAAAACGAAAACATGCGGTAGTTTCAAATATAAGCACATCCGCCCCGCGTTTCTCGGTCAGTGACAATCATGTATATCTTAGTGTAATAGTATTTGAAAAAAGAAAACATATTTCAAATTCGACAACAGACAAATTCTCTTTTACAAACATTTCATGGTAGGCCTGCAACGGATCTTTCAGAAAAGAATTTTCTGATGAAGATGAAGAAGATGATTTTTATCAATCGAAATATTGTTCAATATTAGCTATGAATGTGATATAAAAGGTTTTTATTTTAACAGCATATTGTGCGTTTTCATATCCTTTTATCTATATATATATATATATATATATATATATATATATATATATATATAAACCGGTTCAGCTCAGTCGCTAGAGTGTCCGGCGATGAACCACAAGGTTTCTGGTTTGATACTGGCCCTCGCCAACTCAGCGTATGAGTAGCACAGGGATCTGTGCTGTAAAGTAAGGAGCTGATGGTAGGTGTGACGCTCCACTTCATACAGCAAAACAATCTCCTTGGTCTTGCACTAGTGAAAAGAGGATGAAACTCCTTCGCTGTTTGGCTGATACCGACTTCAGGCCACCCGACGACTTTACCGACTATATATATATATATATATATATATATATATATATATATATATATATATAATATATGTATGTATTTATATATACATATATAAGATCGTTGTAATATATATATATATATATATATATATATATATATATGGTTGACACCCTTCCGTCTACGAGAGACGATGGAGTAGTGTCAAAGATTTTTTTCTTCTCTTCTTTGAACTACATAGCCTGGGCGGGTTCACATGGAGAATAAGCTGTTGCCCATGCAGCAAATCCCCCTCTCCACACTGCCGCTGTGATCCAAAAGAAAGGTAAGGTACCAATGCGGTTTGGCAACGGTAGTGTCACAGGAGTTGATGGGTAGCACTGGATTTTAGCATCATACCACCTTAAAGGGCTCCGGCTCCTGATTTGTTTTCGGGGTTTACTCCCCAAGTCTTTCGTTGGGTTGGACATTCCTTCACTTTGTTCGGTTGCCATCCAAAGCTAAAGAGCCCCTTTTAACCTATTTGGGGATCCATTCAAGTAGCAAGCACCGCGAACCTTCTAGTATTGGGGTTTCTGTGGAATGAAATGAGATTAGGGTACAGTATATTTGCCTTTGTGTATCACTCTACATATAAGATGTTTTACACACACACACACAAACACACACACACACACACACACACACACACACACACATATATATATATATATATAATATATATATATATATATATATATATATCCGCTCAAGAGTTAAACCTCCAGTTTTTGCTTGCTAAATTTCACATCTGATTTGACTGAGAAAATGTAAAATTTTTACCTAAAGGAAATGGAAAATCTCTCAACGTTCTGTAATTGGGAGGATGAGGGAATGAAAAAAAAAACAATTCGCAAAATGTGACTTTGATGTCAATTTCATAAGGATGTCAATTTCATGTCACAATGTCAAAGTAAATGGATCACCCCTTAGATGATATGCAATTGAGAATGCAGATAAATGAGAGAAAAAATAATGTGATCTCCAGAAAGAGTGTATTTTAATTGCAATCTTCTACGGTAGACCATTTGTGATATAATGTTGCCAGGTCCGTTGGTTGGTTGGTTGGCTGGTTGGTTGGTTGGTTATTTGGATGTTTACGGCATGTCAACCCATTGGGTCATTTTTCTTATTCATTCTTGATGGGTACTCAATTTTTTTTATCTAAAAGATTCTAAGAAATACGACGAGGATTACTAAAACCTTTACCGTTCTTCTACAAGAATGGTTTTGGCATTAAACAACCCACGAAGATTGATATGCCATTGAACAATGCTCTTCCCTATCTACTAAGATAACTTCATCCCATAAGGGCTGATGATTTCACTTTTCATTACATATATGGTTAGCTATACCCGACTTTTCTCTTTGCCGTCGTACCACTGTTTCCCGATGCTTATATTGTCTTACTTTCAGCGCAAAATGTGACTTTGGTGTCAATTTCATGACACAATGTCAAAGTGAATTGATTACCCCTTAAATGCAGATAAATGAAAAGAAAAAAATAATGTGATCTCCAGAAAGCGTGTATTTTAATTGCAATCTTCTATGGTAGACCATTTGTGATATAATGTTGTCAGATTCGTTGATTGGTTTGTTGTTTGGTTGGTTTGTTGGTTGGGTGGGTGTATTTTTGGTTGGATGGCTGGTTGGTTGGTTCGTTGGTTGGGTGGTTTGTGCCTGCTTGGAGGACGACCCCCCTGGGATCCCATGAATAATTTGTCTAGAGGTCGATGCCTCTAAACCGGAAACCAGAAAAGATAGTCGTAAGGTTGTGCTGACTGCCGTCTTGGACCAGTTCATTTACTCTCGAAGAAAAGGTAAGATTGGCTAGTCCACAACAATAACCTACAAATTGCAATCTTCTACAGTACGCCATTTGAGATATAATGTTCTCAGGTTGGTTGGTTGGTTGGTTGGTTGGTTAAAGGATGTTTACGGCATGTCAACCTATTGAATGATTTTTCTTATTCATTCTTGATAGGTACCCAATTTTTTTCATCTAAGAATTATTAGAAATACCGCAAAGATTACAAGAACCTTTACTGTTCTTCAACAAGAACGGTTTTGGCATTAAACAACCCACAAAGATTGATATGCCATTGAACAATGTTCTTCCCTAATATTAAGATAACTTTATCCCGTAAGGGCAGACGGTTTCCTTTTCATTCCATATATGGTCAGCTATAACTGACTTTTATATTTCCCCTCGTACGACTACTTTACGTTATTCATTCTAGTCTTCCTTTCAATGGATGGCACGAATAATCCAAATAATACAAATTATCAAGCCTCACCCAAAAATAACAAGAAACACCTGAAGAAGGACGGAGGGCACAACAGCCGAAATGCTGTGTATATAACAATAAAAATGAGGACAATAGTCCAAATAATACTAATTATCAAGCCTCATCTCAAAAATTCAGAGAAATGGTGCAGATAACAATAAAGATGAGGACAATAGTCCGAATAGTACCAAATAATACTAATTATCAAGCCTCATCTCAAAAGTTCATAGAAATAGTGCAGATAACAATAAAGATGAGGACAATAGTCCGAATAGTCGAAATAATACTAATTATCAAGCCTCATCTCAAAAGTTCATAGAAATAGTGCAGATAACAATAAAGATGAGGACAATAGTCCGAATAGTCCAAATAATACTAATTATCAAGCCTCATCTAAAAAAAATTCAGAGAAATAGTGTAGATAACAATAAAGATGAGGACAATAGTCCGAATAATTCAAATAATACTAATTATCAAGCCTCATCTCAAAAATTCAGAGAAATAGTGTAGATAACAATAAAGATGGGGACAATAGTCCCAATGATACAAATTATCAAGCCTCATCTAAAAAAATTCAGAGAAATACCACAAAGATTGATATGCCATTGAACAATGCTCTTCCCTATCTACTAAGATAACTTCATCCCATAAGGGCAGATGGTTTCTCTTTTTATTCCATATATGGTCAGCTCTACCTGATTTTTATATTTCCCCTCGAACCACTGCTTTACGGGGTTCCTCTAGTATTATTTTCATCGGACAGCATGAATAATCCAAATAATCCTAATTATCAAGTCTCATCTCAAAACTTCAGAGAAATAATACAAAGATTGACATGACATTGAACAACAACAAAAACAACAAAAAAACGAAACCAGTGTTTCTTAATTCAACCTCAAGCTTCTGTATTTCTTTAAAAATTTCAAAATGATTCAAAATGCGACTGTGCTTCTAAAATCTAAATTCTTTGAACGTAACGAATGAAGAATTGAGGGTTGAATCGGTGGGGGGTAGGAGGTGTGGGGAGATCGTTGTGGGCATTGCAAGGCTAACGATTGTTTCTCTTGGGTGTCCATCTTGACGCCAGGGTCAGGCTGTGAACTGATTACAATTTAATTATTGATCTGGTGAAAGGCATCAAGCAGCCTCCACCCTGAAAAGATGGTGTCAAGTTGAAAAGGTGCGTGGGGGGGGGGCAAAAGGAAAGAGGGGGCAAGAGGAAAGAGGGGGGAAGATGCGGGTGATGCTGGTGTAGGGGAAAGGCGAAGTGAAATAGAGAAAAAGTTTAAGCAGCAAAGCAAGAAATTTTAAAAAAATGCTTTTTTTAAAAATTAGTCCTTTTGGCGCAATACATTCTTCCCGTTCACGTTTCCTTGATTTCAACCTTATACTAATTATCATTATCATCGTGTCGCGCAATTAGCACGGATATCCATGACAATCTCTCGCTAACCTACGCTATCATTCATTGTCCCAGGAAGGTCCTCTGTGCAGCATCCAGTATCTGCTAGTCAATGTAGTTCCTTGCTGGCTGCTTGTACTAAACTGTTGCTAAATACAAGATCTCTCCGTCTCTGAGTATAGCAAGGAGTAATGAAAGGATACTCCAGAACTCCACAGATACAGTTTGGTGCCGTGCCCAGGATACGCGATTTTTTTTTGGGGGGGGGGGGCTTACTCTTCTGAAAGGACCGGGTTAACTCAGTCGGTAGACCGTTCGGCTAGAAACCATAAGGTTCCTAGTTCGATACCGGCCTTGCTAACTCAGCGTATGAGTAGCACAGGGATCTGTGCGGTAAAGTAAGGAGCTGTTGGTAGATGTGGTGCTCGAACGCAAAACCAATCTCATTGGTCTAGCGCTATTGAAAAGGGGATAGACTCCCTCGCTGATTGGGTGATAATGACTTTAAGCCACCCCGAGGACTTACCGACAATTTACTCTTCTGGAGGTGATACGTTATTCTGAACCCCGTCAACAGGGCAGCTATTCTTTTTGTTTTCTACGAGGGAATTTTATTGATTACAATTCTGTTGCATGTGGTATGAGACACAAGGTTAGTTTAACGTCTCTTTCCATGGGTTTATACTTGGGATACCCAAAATAAGACGAAATTACATTTTTGACAAAATGACTTTAGACCCCCTACAGAAAATAATTTACCAAAAATCAGGGAAATATCGGATTTTAATGAAATTTTCAGTGTTTATGTATCAATGAATGATCTTTATAATGCATTATTATTTTATTTCAAAACTTTCTCATTTTTTCCAGGTCACTTAATTTTGACCCCCGTTATGTTGGGGCGTAACATTTTTTTCAAGTTGGTCTTATAGTTTTCTAATTACAGTATAAATAAAGAGATAAAAGACCGAAGTTATGAATAGAAACAAAAAAATTACGGTGGCTTTTTTATGGAAAAATAAAAGATAAAAAAATAGTAGATAATTAATTTTTGGAGATTTCTTTTTTACTGATTTCGATAATTATTTAATTGTTTATTATCTTATAAAAGAAAAAATTATACATTGATATTTTTCTGCTTAAAAAAGGGGGGGACATTTTCAATCGAGTTTTTCTTCAAAAAGTATACTTTGATGTAATAAAATAAGGTTTGCATTAAAAAGATATTTATTTTTAGAATCTAAAAATATAACATTTTAAACTTAACATCAGGCTTTTCATATTTCAAATGAATTTTGTATATTAATTTTTTATAGCAAAATACTAAATTAAAGTTTTGAAATAAAATAACTAATGCATTATAAAATTCATTAATTGATAAATCAATACTGAAAATTTCATTAAAATCGGATAATTACCTGATTTTTGATAAAAATTTTTGCAACCGCGAATGTTACGTAAAAATTGTAAACAAGCGCCTAAAACCATTGAAAAACAGCCAAAATGGCAGATCGCGTCGAAATTGACCAAAACAAATCGTTTTAAATCTATTAAAAATAAACTGCATATGTAATAATATTTTTCTTTTTTAATGATGTTCATTATGTTACTACTTATCATTTTAGACAAAAGTGACTTTAAATAATAGACTTTAATTAATTTTAATTTGTTTTTAAAAACCTAGCAGCCGACAAAATTGGGTATAGCTAGTATATACAAATTCAAACCAAAATACCCTTGATCCCTTGAATATCAATGTCACTAAACTGGACTTATCTTATTAGTCTTTTTTTTATCTTCGTAAATTATCTAAAGCTGGAAACCTGTTACTAGTTCGAACCCTTTGATGTCAATTTCAGCTCCTTTCCTCGGACAAAACTGTCGTCTTTTCATGAGGATAGTTTCTTTGTATTGTCAAAATCGCCCGGTACTCCTTAATCATAAGTAGGTTCCATTTGATCGAGTCAGTCAAGTTAATTCTCCTTAGCTCCAACTGTTGACGCATCCTATATCGCAAAAATTGTTTTAGGGAAAATTTTGGGAAACTCTCGAAGATCTTAGCAAGGAGGCTGGAAGAATTGAAGATAGAAGCAATAACGGAAATCATCTTTGGTAAAAAGAAAAATAGAATATTGAGAAAAGTTCGAGAATATAAAGAATTGTCATCACTGGGTCAAAAGTTGAAAATCACCAGTTCAAAGTCAACAAGATTACTGGGGGGGGGGGAGATCAGCTAGAAATGTTTAACCCTGTCCCCTCGGATGTGACACGGTTTAACCAGAAGCCACATTCACAAACCCGCAAGGCCAAAAATAATTGCTATTTTTTTCTGTAGATGTGATCTGTTAGACTAGTGCACTTGCTGTTGAAACATGTTTTTCTTTTAACTGCTAAATCTGTAATTATTACACAGGATGTTGTTATGGAGTCCACGTATGAGTCTAAAATAAACCATTGAAAAAGGGGAACGTACCCGAAATATAAGAAAAATAAATGACATTAAGAACACAATATTCATCATTTTGATTTTTATTCTAACTAGCAAAAATATGCGCCCTCCAGGTACAAGTATTTGATTTTTAATACAATTAAATATTATATTGAATTAGAAAGACTAATAAAATTAGATAATAAACACACAAAAAAGATTACGCCTATTTTTACTTTATTCTAATTGATTTCAATATAAAATTATACATACGATTGATTTTAATACGTTTCAGAATAAAACAATAATACTAAAAATCAATAACACCAAGTAATTATTTATTAAACCCAGTTTTGTTAAAACCAGTATGCAAATTATTCACACTATATACTATATAAACATTTCTTTCTTTATGATGTATAACACAATTGATATGGGTTGTTTTGAGGCAGATCCATCTCAACTAGACCATTATGGAGATATTGTTAATGAATAAGATGCTAATTAAGATTAAATGATTATTATATAACATCCATTGAGAATACGACGTAAATATCTAAGGGAATTGTAACGTTGTTGGGACGTAGTTTCGGTTAAAGAGAGACACATTATCTCCATTATAATAAGAATGTTACACAGATATTTTCGAACTCATTTCATGCTACGTCGAAATGATGCTGTTCCGGGTAGAATTTTCAACTTATAACAGTGCATGGTGTGCACTGGTCCAAGACATGATCGTAACCAATTACGATTATTGGCATATCAACTTGTCTGGGGTTATTTTATGCCTAAAGTGTAATATGTTTCCTCGTGAACCAGGTGCTGTACACAGGAAATTCGTGGGTGTCAAACATGGGCTTGAAAACAAAAACGGGATATTGCCTAGAACGCATTGAACTGACCTTTAACACCCGGAAAATGCAGGTGTACATTGATAATGCATAGGCACAGAAAATGTGTAGGTGTAACCCATAGCCAATGAAAATAGGCTGCTTGGGTGAGCAGGTGTGTCTACAAGAAAACTGCGTAGGTATCACAATCAAAGAGGCGTGACCCTGTGAGTTGAAGAATTATAAAAAAAAGCCCGTAGAAATCTGGGTTGAGCAGATCGAGATTGAGATCGTTTGCAGTCAGAAATCCTGAAGGTTCCTGTGAATGGGCATCCTTTGCCGACAACACTCAGTCTACATCCAATCGAAGAATAAAAATATAGTTTTATATTTTTATACATACAAGTGTTCCGTGTTCTTTGTCGGGTCCAGAGATGGGTATATAACAAGAGGTTAGGGAATTGCCATCATTATATGTTTATATTTACATTTTTGTGTAGTTTATTTACTTTTTGCACGTGTTTATATGATATCAGGTGTTCATATTTTATCTTCTATATATCAGGAGGGAGAGACAGTGAAAGCGAGAGAATGAAAGAGAGAGAGAAAGAGAGAGAGAGAGAGAGATAAAGAGAAGAAAGAAGGGGGAGAGAGATGAGAGGAAGGATGCCATAAATAGGCCCATCTTCCTTGCTCTTTTATCGTAAAATTAATTTATAATGCATTTTATAGTAAAATCATTGTCCAATGCACTTTTATAGTAAAAATCATTTCCAATGCATTTTTACAGTAAAAATCATTTCTAATGCATTTTTATAGTAAAAATCATTTCCAATGCATTTTCATAGTAAAAATAATTCCCAATGTATTTTTATAGTAAAGATCATCCCCAATGCACTTTTATAGTAAAAATCATTTCCAATGCATTTTTATAGTAAAAATCATTTCCAATGCATTTTCATAGTAAAAATCATTCCCAATGTATTTTTATAGTAAAAATCATTTCCAATGCATTTTTATAGTAAAAATCATTTCCAATGCATTTTTATAGTAAAAATCATTTCCAATGCATTTTATAGTAAAAATCATTTTTAATGGATTTTTATAAAAAAACAAAAACATTTCCAATAAATTTCTATCTTACTTATCAACCCCCTGGTGAACGGTTTGGATAAATATCTACATTATCCAAAGCGCTTGCACAATTCCTAATGTATCACTGTTCCTACCCTGTCGTATGTGTTTTCAACCCTCCTTTTAAAAGCATCTTGTTGTATTCACTTATCATGTGGTTTAGGGTTTCATCTTTTTTCTTGCTCGGTTTTATTTTTCTGTATTTTTATTTCCCTCTGTGTGTGTTTTTCTCTTCCGATGCAGTTATTTCTGTCCAGTGACGATAAGGAAATTCCGCTTCTTCGATTTATTTTCATTTCATTTCTTTCTTATTTTTTTTTTTTCATTTTGGGATATTTTTATTGCAGCGACCTTGTCCTCAAAATTTATTGAACAGATTTCTTTATTGGATTGGATTTCTTTCAATTTCTTTTTTTTCTTTTTCTTTCTTTCTTTCTTTCTTTCTTTTTTTCTTTCTTTTCTTTTTTCTTTCTTTCAATTTCTTTTTCTTTCTTTCTTTCAATTTCTTTTTCTTTCTTTCTTTCTTTTTTTCTTTTTCTTCTTTCTTTCTTCAATTTCTTTTTCTTTTTTCTTCTTTTTTTCTTTTTCTTTTTCTTCTTTCTTTCAATTTCTTTTCTTTTCTTTCTTTCTTTTTTTTTCTTTTTCTTTCTTTTCTTTCTTTTTCTTTTTCTTTCTTTTTTTTTTTTTCTTCTTTCTTTCTTTCTTTCTTTTTTTCTTTCTTCTTTCTTTCTTCTTTTTCTTTCTTTCAATTTCTTTTTTCTTTTTCTTTCTTTTATTTCTTTTTTCTTTTTCTTTCTTTCTTTCAATTTCTTTTTCTTTCTTTCTTTTTTCTTTTTCTTTCTTTCTTTCTTTCTTTCTTTTATTTCTTTCTTTTTCTTTCTTTCTTTCTTTCAATTTCTTTTTCTTTCAATTTCTTTCTTTTCTTTTCTTTTTTTCCATTATTTCTACCGTTCCCACGATATGTTTCTTTGTCGTTTTTTTTCTCTCTCTCTCATTTTCTTTCTTTTTTTGTTTCTTTCTCTTATTTCCTTCCGTTCATTTTTTTCTTTCTTCCATTGATTCTTTTTTTCTTCAATTCTTTCTTGCTTTTCGTTCTTTCTTTCTGTTAGTCTTTTCTTTCTTTCTTTCTTTTCTTTTCTTTTCTTTCTTTTACTCTTTCTTTCTTTTCTTTCTTTCTTTTTATAAGTCTTTTCTTTTTTTTCTTACATTCTCTCGTTCTGTTCTTTTTCTTTCTTTTCTTTTCTTATTCCATTCTTTTTATCACTCCTACGACGTTTCTTTATCGTCTTTCTTTCTCTCATTTTCTTTCTTTTTGTCTTTCATTCTCTCCTCCTTTCTTTCTTTCCTTATTTTTCTATTCTTTTTTTTTTCTTCTTTTTTTCTTCTGTCTGTTAGTCCTTCTTTATTCTGACATTATCTCTTCCATTCGTCTTTCTTTCTCTTATTTATTTTTTTTCTTTCTTTCTTTCTTTCTTTCTTTCTTTCTGTTAATTCTTCTTTCTTTGTCTTTTTCTTTCTTTCTGTTTGTATTTCTTTCCTTCTTCCACTTCTTTTATATTCTATTCTTTTTTCTTTTCCTTTTATTTCTCTCCTTCTTTCTTTCTTTCCTTTCTTTCTTTCTTTCTTCTTCTCTCATTTCCTGTCTTAATTCTTTCTTTCCCTCATTCTTACTTTTTCGTCTTCTTTCTTTCCTTTTTATTTCCTTATTATTCATTTTTCTTTTTTCTTCTTTCTCTCTTTCTTTCTTCTGTTTTGTTAATCTTTTTCTCTTTCTTTCCTCCTTTCTTCCTTTCTTCTGTCTTTTTTCCTTTCCTCTTCCTTTTTTTTCTTTCTTTTTTTTCTTTTTTCTCTTTCTTTCTTTTTTCTTTCCTCCTTTTCTTTCTTTCTTTCTGCCTTTCTTTCTTCCTCTCTTCTTTCTTTTTTCCTTTTCTTTTCTTTCCCTCTCCCCTCCTTCCCCCCTTCTTTTTCTCTATTTGTTCAAATGGTGGCATTCCCCGTCACACCGTCCGTGACATTCGAACGGCTTCTTAAGTGACTTTTAAGGTCTGCTGAGGATTTGCACATCTTCATCTTCTTGCTCAGCTGACAGCTGATGTCAGTTTCATTAAGATGCTGATTGAGTCGCACAGGGCGCCAATTCCAAGGCACGCCTCATGCACGCCAACAAGAATCGGAGAATCACACCCGCAAAATACGGACCAGCACGCACACGCGATCACTCGAACACACCAACACACCGACACACACACACACACACACACACAACCATACGAAAATGCATGCACACCGACACCGACACACAACCACAACACACATACACACAAGCATACCAACACACGCAGATAAACACAACACACACATACACACGCGAAGCACACAAGTATGTCAACACACACAGACAAACACAATACACACACACATGCACACACACATACGAAAACCCATGCACAGAAATACACCGACACACACGCAACCACAACACAGATACACACATACAAACAACAAACATACACATACACACAAGCAGACCAACACACACAGATAAACACAATACACACACACACATACACAACACACACACACACACAAAGCACACAAGTATGCCAACACACAGAAACACACAGAAACACTCAAGTGCACCAACACACCAACTCACACAGACAACCACAACACTCCAACACACATACACATACATGAACACTCAAGCACACAACACACAGAGACAATCAACACTCACTCACACACACACACACACACACACACACACGAGCACACTAATACACACTGAAAACTACAACAAACACACATATCAACGCACACACACACACGCAACACACACGCACACACGCACACACACTCCAGTACATGACTATACTAACGCACACAGACAACCACAACACACATGCACACCCACACATGAACACTGAAGCGCACATCAACACACAGAGATAACAACAATACACACAAACAGCAACACACACATACACACACTAACACCCGAGCACACCAACACACAGACAATCACAACACACACTCACACATACAAACACACACACACAAACAATGAAGTATACAAGCACACCAACACACACAATCAACACACACACGAACACTCACACACACACTGCAAGACACACACACACACTGCAACCCACACACACACACACTGCAACACACACACTGCAACACACACGAACAATGAAGTACACAAGCACACCAACACACACAGACAATCACAACACGCACACTCACACTCACACACACGCAACACACACACACGAACAATGAATTACACAAGCACACCAACACACACATAGACAACCACACTGCACCCACACACATTCATACACAGAGATTGTTTTCAAAATGGAAGAAGTGACCCTAAGGATCAAAAGATGGAATGAATGCATGCAAACATGTTATGCTACAATTATAGTCAGATGACAGCCGTGTTCCCAGAGAGAAGCAACAGTGGTAATTGAAATGATTGCAACATCGCTAATCTCTCATTCGAGTATCATTCACCCCCCCCCAAAAAAAAAACAGGTTCAATGACAGGTTCTTGATATCGGGGTAAATCATTTTTTCATTCATTTTTCTCTCTTTTCTCTTCTGTCATGTTTTTCTTCTTTTTTTTCTTCTTTCCTTCTTCTTTTCTCCCTTCTTTCTCTATTTCCAGATCCTTTTCATCTTTTTAAATTTTTCTTTCTATTCTCTGAGTTACCTTTCTTCTTTTTTCTTTCTTCTTTCATGCTTTCATTCACCTTGTTCTTTCTTTATTTCTTCTTTTTTATTTATTCGCTCTTTTTCACCTTTTTCTTTCTTTGGCATTTCATTCTTATCTGTTCTTTCTTTCCTTCTTCTTTGGTATTCCTTTCTTCTTTTCTTTTTCTTTCTTTCATTCTTGATGTCTCGGTTATTCTTTTTTTCATTCTTTCGTCCTCCCATTCTTTCTTTCTCTCTTCCTATTTCTCTCTCTCTCTCTCTCTCTCTCTCTCTCTCTCTCTTCTCTCTCTTACTCTCTCTCTCTATTTGTCTTTGTAGTAAACACTCTTTTCTTCTTTTATTACTTTCCAAATGTATTCTTTTTTGTTTTCTTTTTTGTTTTTATTTCTCTTTTGTCTCTTTTTTATTTCTTTTTTGTTTCTTTTTTATTCCTTTCAAACATTCTTTTTCGATTTATCTTTGCTACTAGTCAATGACCGGACTAAAAGGATTTTAGGAACACTAAGGAGTGAGTCAGAAATGGCAAAAGAGGAGTAAGAGAGGAGATGAGAGGAAAGAATGCGCGTATTACAAGGAATTTACAAGACGTTTATTTAGAAATTATTTATTGTTTACATTTGAAATATCAATTTAAAAAATGCAACCCTAATATCGTGTTTTTTTTTTTTAATTTAAAAAGTATTAAAATCAATCCTATGAATTGTTATATATAGAAACCAATTAAAATGTAATTAAAATAAGTAATTAGTAATTTGCTTGGAGCATTGTTAAGTATGTTATAATATATTAATAATTTGAAGGCAATTACAATGCGTATAAAAGATAAAAACAAAAAGATGTTATTTTTGTCTTATCGATTTCAAAGTAGAAACTTCATCTTCAGAGGTGTATATCAGAAATGTACGTGCTTAAGTTTTTTTGTGTGGTTATATTTTTTTCTTATTTTTTTCCTCTTCTTTTTTTTTTCTTTCTCCTCCTTTCTTTTTTCTTTATATTATGAATGAAATGGGCGAATAACTGTAATTTCTTATTTTTTTGAATATCTGTTGAGAACAAATGTGTGAACCCCTACCTTGTATATGTATCCAATATTGTTTGTTTATCTTCCGGTGAAACATTGCAACAATGTAGCCATGTCGAATTCAAAATAAAAACCGTCACATTTTTTCAAAATTCATATACTTCGCTTTTCTTTTCTTTTTTTTCTTTTTTTTTTCTTTTTTCTCTAATTGTTTCTTTTAGTATTTTTATTTTTTATTTCTATTTTTTATTTTTTATTTTTTTTAAATTATGATAAGTGTAATCTTATTATATACGTTCTTATTTAATTCATTAGTCTTTCTAATTTGATATATTTCATTACATTAAAACTTAAATATTTACGCCTGGAGGACGCATATTCTTGATAATAAACATGGTGGGTGGTGTAATATTATTGTAACTGAAAATAGAGTTGGCTTACAGATCTGCATGAGCAAAACTACAGAAAGAAAGAAAGAAAGAAAGAAAGAAAGGGATAGGGGAAAGATAGCGGGAGGGAGGACTGGGCGCGCGGAAGCAATAACGCTGATTTGTTTTAATCGAACAAGATTAAGAGAAAGAAAGAAAGTAAAAAAAAGAGTGAGAGAGATTTAAATCAAGATTATTATACCTTTTACATATTGAACTATATTGCAATAGCTCTTAAGTAAACTTATCAAATGTAATAATTAAATTATCATACAGAGATATATCCACAGGTCCTGCCAGCATTCAATCAATATGACATTTACCCAATCCCTTTCGCTATTAGGTGGCTAGGCTAGTATGGGACGTCAAAGCAAAGATCGAATTCGCTATTCAGTCGTAAGGAAATATCTCGTTAACCATTACACTAAGATTGAAGACAGAATATTACTATCTATATTCTCCTGTAGGGGGTTGTAGATTATACATGAATCTCTCTCTCTCTCTCTCTCTCTCTCTCTCTTCTCATTCTCTCTTCTCTCTCTTTTGTGTGTGGTGTGTGTGTGTGTGTGTAACTAACCGAGAAATAACCAAACTCTCTCTTCTCTCTCTCTCTCTCTCTCTCTCTCTCTCTCTCTCTCCTTCTCTGTATGTGTGTGTCTCTATCTCTCTTTCTCTCTGTTATCTACGTCTCTTCTCCTTTCAATCTTTCTTTCTCTCTATATCTATCTATCTCTCTCTTTCTTTCTCTCTCTCTCTCTTTCTCTCTCTCTCTCTCTCTCTCTCTCTCTCTCTTCTCTTTCTGTGTGTATGGGTGTGTGTTGTAACCTAACAAAGGTTACTAAACGAGAAATAAACCAAACTCTCTCTCTCTCTCTCTCTCTCTCTCTCCTTCTCTGTATGTGTGTGTCTCTATCTCTCTTTCTCTGTATTTCCGTCTCTTCTCCTTTCAATCTTTCTTTCTCTCTATCTCTCTCTATCTCTCTCTCTCTATATATATTATATATATATATATATATATACTCTCTCACACTCTGTTTCTGTTTCTCTAGCACTCTCTCTCTCCTCAATATATATATATATATATATATATATATATATATATATATTATATATATATATTCCATTTTGATCGTCTTGTCATAATCTCGCTGCTTTCTTTCCTCCTCTTAATCCAATCAATGTTTGACTCTTAACAGAAGAGAAGATAATCATAGGGGAGTGATGAACACACCCAAATTTTCATCAAACGAAAATCCTTCGAGTGACATATACAATCCCCCGTGATTCACGGCGCGAAATCTCGTAGTAAACGAGGCCTTCATTAGTGCGGCTGCTTGACGCATGCGTAGTCGATGCCTCTCGTCTGTCATCACTCTTTTGATCAGCTTTCGTGTTTCCATTCATCATCCGGGCATCAACAGTCATGCAAACAGATCGAGAAAATCGACTGAAGAACTAAAAGTGGGGATTCTTATTCGACTTTTTCTACTAGGACTTCTTACGTCCCGAACTTTTTGGTTGGTTGGATTTTTACGGCATGTTAACCCTTCTTGGGTCATTTTATGCCGAAGGTATTTTGTTTTCATTCATTCTTGATGGGTGCTCTATTTTTTTAAACACATTTTTTAGAACTCATTTTGTTCTAAAAAAAACAGTTAATATTTTAAAGAAGTGAAAAATCGACCTACCCTCCACACCGCCCGAAGAATTGAGAGTAGTAAATGTGCAATTCAAGTTTATTGGTTGGCTGGTTGGATTTTACGGCATGTCAACCCTTGGTGGGTTATTTTATGCCAAAGGCGTTTTTGTTTGATTCATTCTTAATTTCATAAACTAATTTAAATTTAAACAGATTTAAATACTTATTTAAATACAAATGATTCTGTGATAAGAAACGTTTAAATCTCTTTCCATAAATTTTATAATGATTCTTTGTTTATTTGATTCCAACTTCCCAAAATGAAGGAATAACTAAAAGAAAGAAAAAAGAAAGAAAGAAAAGAAGAAAGACAATAGAAAAACGAATGAATGGAAGAAAGAAAGAAGAACGAATGGAAAGAGGGAATGTAAGAAAGAAAGAAGGAGTAAGAGAAAGAAGATAAGAAAGAAAGAAAGAAAGAAAGAAAGAAGGAGTAACAGAAAGAAGAAAAGAAAGAAAAAAAAAGAAAGAAAAAAAGAAAGAAAGAAAGAATGGAAGAGAGAATAAAAGACGAAAAGAAAGAAAAGGAGAAAAAGAAAGACGAAAAACAATCATATTGTAGGAGTGATAAAAAGAAGAAAAAAAGAAAAAAGAAAGAATGGAAAAAAAGAAAGAAAAGAAAGAAAGAAAGAAAGAAAGGATTAACAGAAAGAAAAGAAAGAAAGAAAAAAGAAAGTAAATGAAAGAAAGAAAGACGATAAAGAAATATATCGTAGGAGTGATAATAATGGGAAAAGAAACAAAAATTGATAAAGTTCGTTAATTTTAAATCAATCTGTAAAAGCAAAAAATTTAAAAAAGAAAGATTTTTGAAAAAAAATTCAAAATAAAGAATTTTTTTTAATGAAAAAGTTTTGTACGAAAATGTATCGAATTTGATGTTATATAAGACGCATGGGAATTTCAGCAGGTCAGATTACAGGAAAAAAAAGTTTTTAGTGTATTTAAGCATATATTGTTGAAAACAGTCTAGCTGTGCATTACAAAAGCAGAAACATAGCTGTATAAAAGCAATTAGGCAGTACAGGCAAGCAATAAACATACACAAGACATCTCAATAGCAGGAAATAATAATAATAATAATAATAATAATAATAATAATAATAATAATAATAATAATGGCGATTCGCTTCCGGTTTTTGTCTGTAACAAAGATTACGTCACTGCTTACGTCACATGACCCAAAATCGTCATAACATAGAATAAATACACTCAAAATTTGAACATGCAGCATTAGACAGTCCTCATTGTTTTTTAAAACAAGTTTTAATAAATACATG
>CM042174.1:41571725-41576725 GCA_023376005.1 Doryteuthis pealeii | reverse complement strand
AGTGGTGAACGGGAAGGCTAATTTGCATATTGATATTAAAAAATCGAATTTAGTAAATATGCTTAGTATTATTGATTTCTAACTGTTTGGTTTTATTTTAATGAATATAAGCAAAAATATCTTCAATGAATCTTAAATGAAATCCATTAACAAGAAAAATAACTGTCATTTTATTCTTTACTTTCTCTTATAACTAAATACTTAAATTAGAAAAAATAACAATGAAAGACGAGAGTGATGGAAGAGCAAGTTTCAGTTGTTCCATTTTTTATTATACTCCCTCTGTTTCAAATCTTTTTATCTGTATTTATCTTATTTAGTTTCATTAGCCTTTCTAAGTTAATACAATATTTTATTACATTAAAACTTAAATACTTGCACCCGGAGGGTGCATATATTTGCTAGTAAAAATAATTTTACTACCTCTACTTACAAAAAATCTACAAATAAAAACTCATGTACTTTAAATTTCAAAAGTGAATGCCCTTACCGTGACAAAAAACAATCATAAATAATCTAATAACCCGCGCAAAGTTAATTTCTTCCTAAAACAATATTTTACACAGAATAAAAAAAACAATAAAACACTGATTAATAATGGATTCCCCACTTTGGTATTCCATAAACGATGTTTCAAATTGCCGAATGCAGGGCTTGCTTTACCTATTCTGGAATGGATTTCTTTGTCCATTTTTCCATCAGATGTGACTGTTGATCCAAGATATTTAAACGTGTCAACAATCTTTAATGCTTTTCCATCAATGAAGACAGATAGATTTACAAAACGTGGATTGCAAGTTGCGGGCTGGTACAGTAGTTCAGTTTTTGGGGTTTTTTTAACTCAGGAAAAAAAAATTCCCCAATCAAAAAGACACTTTTGCTTAATAAACTTAAGAATTTCAAAAAAGACATAAATAAAAGAAATACGTGGTCTGAAGAAGCTCTGTGGCCCTAGATACTCACGAGTGGAAATGGTCCATAATCACGATACCATGGTATTTAAGGCCTTTTTATTCCCCAATTACTTAATTGATGACCAAATAACGTTCAAAGTTCCGGTTCCAGGTGGCTGTGCAATCCAAGACATACAGCACTTCATTTTTAGTCGTTATTTGTGCTAGACAGTCGGTCAGAGAGTCCCCTTACAATCAATCGGAAGGTCACGTCAAGCCTTAGCAGCTATATGATTGCCCCAACCCAATGCCCTAACACTTTTTATCATATAGGTGCTAGAAAGCGGTAGCTGAGTGTCTTAGTGACCTGGGTATGACGTTAAACTGCCTTTAGTGGCGAAGTACCAGCTAAGGAAAAAGGAGTACCCCTTTATCACCAGTACAAACAGATGAAACTCTGTTTATGATTCAAAAAGAGCTGACATGCCATATTACCACACAAAGCAAACAACGAAAACTTAATAATTTCTGTTTTCCGTTTATGGTCAAGGCAAGCTGAACACACCGGTCCTCGTTCGATCAGTGAAGTTAAGCAGCGTAGAGGCTGACTAATGGTTGGATGGGGGACAGCTTAGAAACTCCAGATATTTTATTTTTTGGCCTCGTTTTGATCTTTTGCTTAATAAACTTAAGAATTTCAATTTTTGCGGCCTTTTCAGCTGAACACACCGGTCCTCGTTCGATCAGTGAAGTTAAGCAGCGTAGAGGCTGACTAATGGTTGGATGGGGACAGCTTAGAAGCTCCAGATATTTTATTTTTTGGCCTCGTTTTGATCTTTTGCTTAATAAACTTAAGAATTTCAATTTTTGCGGCCTTTCAGCTACCGGTCCAGGCAAGCTGAACACACCGGTCCTCGTTCGATCAGTGAAGTTAAGCAGCGTAGAGGCTGACTAATGGTTGGATGGGGGACAGCTTAGAAGCTCCAGATATTTTATTTTTTGGCCTCGTTTTGATCTTTTGCTTAATAAACTTAAGAATTTCAATTTTTTGCGGCCATTTCAGCTTCCGGTCCAGGCAAGCTGAACACACCGGTCCTCGTTCGATCAGTGAAGTTAAGCAGCGTAGAGGCTGACTAATGGTTGGATGGGGGACAGCTTAGAAGCTCCAGATATTTTATTTTTTGGCCTCGTTTTGATCTTTTGCTTAATAAACTTAAGAATTTCAATTTTTGCGGCCATTTCAGCTACCGGTCCAGGCAAGCTGAACACACCGGTCCTCGTTCGATCAGTGAAGTTAAGCAGCGTAGAGGCTGACTAATGGTTGGATGGGGACAGCTTAGAAGCTCCAGATATTTTATTTTTTGGCCTCGTTTTGATCTTTTGCTTAATAAACTTAAGAATTTCAATTTTTGCGGCCATTTCAGCTACCGGTCCAGGCAAGCTGAACACACCGGTCCTCGTTCGATCAGTGAAGTTAAGCAGCGTAGAGGCTGACTAATGGTTGGATGGGGGACAGCTTAGAAGCTCCAGATATTTTATTTTTTGGCCTCGTTTTGATCTTTTGCTTAATAAACTTAAGAATTTCAATTTTTGCGGCCCTTTCAGCTACCGGTCCAGGCAAGCTGAACACACCGGTCCTCGTTCGATCAGTGAAGTTAAGCAGCGTAGAGGCTGACTAATGGTTGGATGGGGGACAGCTTAGAAGCTCCAGATATTTTATTTTTTGGCCTCGTTTTGATCTTTTGCTTAATAAACTTAAGAATTTCAATTTTTGCGGCCCTTTCAGCTACCGGTCCAGGCAAGCTGAACACACCGGTCCTCGTTCGATCAGTGAAGTTAAGCAGCGTAGAGGCTGACTAATGGTTGGATGGGGGACAGCTTAGAAGCTCCAGATATTTTATTTTTTGGCCTCGTTTTGATCTTTTGCTTAATAAACTTAAGAATTTCAATTTTTGCGGCCATTTCAGCTACCGGTCCAGGCAAGCTGAACACACCGGTCCTCGTTCGATCAGTGAAGTTAAGCAGCGTAGAGGCTGACTAATGGTTGGATGGGGGACAGCTTAGAAGCTCCAGATATTTTATTTTTTGGCCTCGTTTTGATCTTTTGCTTAATAAACTTAAGAATTTCAATTTTTGCGGCCATTTCAGCTACCGGTCCAGGCAAGCTGAACACACCGGTCCTCGTTCGATCAGTGAAGTTAAGCAGCGTAGAGGCTGACTAATGGTTGGATGGGGACAGCTTAGAAGCTCCAGATATTTTATTTTTTGGCCTCGTTTTGATCTTTTGCTTAATAAACTTAAGAATTTCAATTTTTGCGGCCATTTCAGCTTCCGGTCCAGGCAAGCTGAACACACCGGTCCTCGTTCGATCAGTGAAGTTAAGCAGCGTAGAGGCTGACTAATGGTTGGATGGGGGACAGCTTAGAAGCTCCAGATATTTTATTTTTTGGCCTCGTTTTGATCTTTTGCTTAATAAACTTAAGAATTTCAATTTTTGCGGCCATTTCAGCTACCGGTCCAGGCAAGCTGAACACACCGGTCCTCGTTCGATCAGTGAAGTTAAGCAGCGTAGAGGCTGACTAATGGTTGGATGGGGGACAGCTTAGAAGCTCCAGATATTTTATTTTTTGGCCTCGTTTTGATCTTTTGCTTAATAAACTTAAGAATTTCAATTTTTGCGGTTTTCAGCTCCGTCCTGGCAAGCTGAACACACCGGTCCTCGTTCGATCAGTGAAGTTAAGCAGCGTAGAGGCTGACTAGTATTTTGATGGGGGACAGCTTAGAAACTCTAGATATTTTAAGTTTTGGCCTCGTTTTCATCTTTTGCTAAATAAACTTAAGAATTTCAATTTTTGCAGCTGTTTGCACATACGGTCTAGGCAAGCTGAACACACCGGTTCTCGGTCGATCAGTGAAGACTAGTCAGCGTCTACGCTGACTAGCAGTTGGATGGAGAACAGCTTAGGAAATTTATCAAGACATGAAATATAGATTTTTCTATTTTTTCTTTAGATTTGCAACTCTAGCTTCACTTAAATAACTGTAATTTGTAGATCAATTATACGATTGGGCTCACATTTTTACACGTGCCCTTTGAAGGTTAGTACTTTATATGGATTTTTTTATTCATAGCGTCATCTCTGTATTAGGCCCGAGATGTTTTGGGTGATGTCTTAGTACAAAAGAGTTCTTAAAATATGTGTTTTAAAAAAAAAAGTTAAAAAAAAAGCATTCTAGATATTGTGACTCTATTCTATAAGGAAGCGCACGTAACAAAACGGTTATTATCATCCGAAATGGATTTAATGAGCGAAGTTCGAATCCTGGACGAAGCTGTTTTCTACTGTTTTTTTATAAGGATGGCTACGAAGGGTGATAAGCTATTAAACAAAGGGGACTCCTGAACTTTCTCGACCGAATAGGCAGTGTTCAGTAAATTCTTATACCTTTAAAAAAAATAAGACCATTAAGCGATAGGTGGATTTGACCAACGAGCCAACTATATCATTAAGAATCTTTTATTTTGGCAACGTAATTTGGAAAATGTCAGAACACTTCCCTGTACACTGGTTAGGGTTAGGGGTTAGGGGTTAGGGTTAATTCATTCAAGTGGATTAGCTAGATTCATATGTTTATGAATTTTTGTGGCGAGAGAACAAAGAAAGTAAACACGTTCAATCAAATTCTTAATTATATAGTTGATTCACAAAAGCATTTTTCAAACCCATCTATCAAGAAGAAGGGTGAACATGCCTTAAAATCCAACCAACCAACCAACAAACTTGAAATGCACATTAACTGCTATCAATTTTTCGGGTTCACATCATTTTCTTCCTCGAACAGCGAAAATTGAATATCACTTAAACTGCGTCAAAGAATCTAAATTGATTTTTCGTTTTCTTCGTTCTCTGTGAATTTCCGTACACAAGAGCGATGCATCTCTATATGAAATTTGGGGTGACTCTCTTTATGGGTTGCCTAGGTGAGCAGTGATACTGGGGGCGTTTGAGGGCGGGGGAGTGGGGGGGGTCAAGCCGTAGCACATAAGATGCGGAAAAGCCTAGGCGATAGTCATCTCTCCACTTGAAGTTGACAAGACAACACACT
>CM042174.1:41556725-41566725 GCA_023376005.1 Doryteuthis pealeii | reverse complement strand
ATTCCTCCTTTGAAGGAGTATCCACCGACCACAGAATAGTCACTGCAAAATTACGACTAAGCCTGCGTAGAAATAAAAAGCAAACTAGTAGTTCTGTACGAACGAATGGTCGACACTTGCCAACAGCGATATATGCAATCGATACGCTGTCGCAGTAAGAAATAAATTCGATATCCTCCAGGAGACATCTGAAAGCCTCTCACCAAACGAGGAATACGAAAACTTTGTTAGTGCTCACCTAGAAGCAGCAGCAGAGTGCGTACCAACCAAACTAAGAGCTAAGCACCATGTTCCCTGGGAGACACAAAAAGTTAGAGAAAAAAGAAATGATATAAAAAAAGCAGCCCAACATAATAAAGCAAACCCAAATAACACAAATTTACACAACGTAAGGAAAGCCCAGATAGAACTAACCAAAACATACAAAAAAGAACAAACAGAATATATACAAACACAAATAAATAACATCAGACAATCAGTGGAAGACAGACAGTCACGATTAGCATGGCAAATAGTAAACGAAATTAGTGATAGGAAAAGTACCTCTAGATCAAAGCTAAAGGCAACCAGCCAGAAAGATAGACTGCAGAAATGGAAAGATCACTTCCAGAAACTTCTGGGGAACCCACCTAAAATCATGGAAAATAATACCCAAAATATCATAGATAGACAACTAGACATAAAACTGGGGGACTTTACAACTGAAGAACTCAATGAAGTATTAAAGAAACTAAAAATAGAAAAGTAGCAGGTCTCGACGAAATACCCCCAGAGGTATGGAAGATGGAAAGTTTAACGACATATTGCTTAGGCTATGCAATGCTGTATATAGACAAAATAGAATAGATAAATGGACGAAGGGATGCATCCCCATTCCCAAAAAGGGAGACCTAGGAATCGCTAAAAACTACAGAGGCATAACTCTTACTGCTATTGCAGCTAAGATATATAATGCCCTTCTTCTTAATCGCATCCGACCCGAAATAGAGAAAATCCTTAGGAAAAATCAAAACGGATTCCGCAGAAATAGATCAACAACCTCTCAAATCCTGACTATACGACGAATCATAGAAGGGATTCGAGCAAAGAATCTAGAGGCAACGCTACTATTCGTAGATTTCTCTAAGGCATTTGATTCCATACACAGAGGGAAGATGGAACAAATACTACTAGCGTATGGACTCCCCAAAGAAACTGTTGCCGCCATAATGATGCTCTACAAAGACACTAAAGCGATGGTACGCTCACCTGATGGCGACACAGATTTCTTTGACATCACCGCTGGGGTTCTGCAAGGAGATACTCTAGCGCCATATATATTTATCATATGCCTAGACTATGTACTCCGAACTTCACTAGATAACATAAAAGAAGAAGGATTCACACTAAGAAAGGCAAGAAGCAGGCGATACCCCGCACAAACTGTCACAGATGTAGACTATGCTGATGACCTCGCACTTCTTGCAGATACACCGGCACAGGCTGAGACACTACTACACAGCCTGGAGCAGGCAGCAAAGAACGTCGGCCTTTATGTGAACTCTGATAAAACTGAGTTCATGAGCTTCAAAAAGCAAGGAGACATCTCCACACTTGACGGCAAGCCTCTTAAGTCAGTAGAACAATTCACATACCTAGGTAGTAATATCTCATCCACAGAAAGCGATGTTAACACTCGAATAGGAAAGGCATGGTTGGCCACCAACAAATTATCAGTCATATGGAAATCCGATCTCCCTGACAAGCTAAAGAGACTTTTCTTCCAGGCTGTCGTTGTGTCGGTACTGCTATATGGCTGTACCACCTGGACCCTAACAAAGCGCCTTGAAAATAAGCTGGATGGGAGCTGCACCAGAATGCTGCGAGCGGTCCTGAATAAGTCGTGGAAGCAGCACCCCACAAAAAATCAACTGTATGGCCACCTGCCCCCCATCTCACAAACCATACGAGTAAGACGGGCTAGGCATGCGGGGCACTGCTGGAGAAGCAAGGACGAGCTCGTAAGCGACGTACTACTGTGGAAGCCAACACATGGGCATGCTAATGTGGGCCGACCAGCCAGGACCTACATTGACCAACTATGTATGGATGCTGGCTGCTACGTGGAGGAGCTACCAGAGTCGATGAATGATAGGGAAGGTTGGCGAGAGATAGTTATGGATATCCGTGCAAACTGCGTGACATGATGATGATGATGATATATATATATATAGTCGAGGTAGCCTAAAGTCGGTATCAGCCAATCAGCGAGGGAGTCTATACACTTTTCACTAGCGCCACAC
The DNA here is from genome assembly GCA_023376005.1 of Doryteuthis pealeii. Classification (NCBI taxonomy): domain Eukaryota; kingdom Metazoa; phylum Mollusca; class Cephalopoda; order Myopsida; family Loliginidae; genus Doryteuthis; species Doryteuthis pealeii. The sequence goes on along the minus strand of CM042174.1, from coordinate 41,564,443 downwards.
CTACCATCAGCTCCTTACTTTATCGCACAGATACCTGTGCTACTCATATGCTGAGTTGGCGAGGGCCGGTATCGAACTATATATATATATTAAATGTCATACGCACTTTAAAATTCATGTCAATCTAGAATTATTGATAAAGAAAAATAAAACAATCTCCTTGGTCTAGTGCTAGTGAAAAGGAGATAGACTCCCCCGCTGTCTGACTGATACCGACTTTAGGCCACGACTTTACTTTTTTTATGACTCAATACCGAAAGCTTTCGTTAATTTACAGTCATGTCTATAAAACCCGGACACAATAAGGAAATGGTCAAAATAACCATCGAGTATATGTTTCCCATTACGAACAAATACATTTCCGCATACACTTGTGTACGCACACACGTACACGCACATACATTTGCCTGTCTTGTGTGTAGATTCTTTTCTGCTGGCATAAATACAAATTGGCAAGTCATAAAGCTGTTTTTTTTTTATATCTCTCTTGAATACAACAATATAGATAACCCGCGACATTCCGCTCTTTATCGCAACCCCTACAAAAATATTTTGCACATTCCCTGGGGTAGTGTCCTTTTGATTAACAAACGCCACCAGTATTTTCATTCAGACGCCTCAGTCGCTATCATTAAAACGAATGGAAAAAATATGCTTTAGTCATAACAGATGTTTTTATGTTCCTAGCAAAAAAATAAAATAAAAATAACTGAGTTTAACAGGTTTGAACCAGACCGGTTGCCATATCAATCTTAAAGGGCCCAGTATGCTCTTCTAGAGTCATGTAAAACTGAGTAGCCCCCGAGGGCCGCATTGGTTACATATGCATTTTAATTTGCATACTGGTTTTAACAAAACTGGATCAATAAATAATTACTTGGTGTTAAAGGGTCGGTTTAACTAGAGCGTACGACTTGGAATCACAAGGTTCCGAGTTCGATACCGACCCTTGCCAACTCAGCGTATAAGTAGCACAGGGACATGTGCTGTAAAGTGAGGAGCTGTTAAACATCTTACTCCTATCTAATAGAAAAAAAAACTTGTACACTAATGTTTCAAGCATTGTAAAGATTTTAAGTGCCATCCTTGGCCAGTTGAAAAGTCTTACAGAAAGTCCTGTGTTATGGAATCCTTTGGTAAGCGTATAAGTCCTATCCTGCGTATTGGTAAAGGTCCAGTGATTTAATCCTATGTCCGTCGTCAAAGAATGTTACAGTAATTATGACCAGTAGGGTCGGTTTAAGTATTGTATCAACCTCAGAGTACTGCCAGTGATTGGCCAAGAGTTAGATCATATGATTCTGGCCTAGTCTATAAGTAGGAGCGGGCATCTAGCACACACATTATATAAAAAAAACTCAACAAGCATTCCTATCTAATACTTATAATTTATACACTATTACATGGTTTCAAGCATTCCTATTAGATAATGATAATTTACTCATATTTATATAATTTTAAGTATTCCTACCTAATACAAATAACTTGAACCAAAAGGTTCCTAGTTCGATACCGGCCCTCGCCATCTCAGCGTATGATTAGCACAGGGATCTGTTCGGCAAAGTGAGGAGCTGATGGTAGATATGGTGCTCCACCTCAGATGCTAAAACAATCTCCTTGATCTAGCGCAAGTGAAAAGGGGATAGATTCCTTCGCTGTCTGGCTGATACCAACATTAAACCGCCCCGACGACTTTACTTTTAATCACATGGTTTCAAGCATTCCTATCAAATAATGTTAATTTGCATATAGGTATATGGTTTCAAGTATTGTTGTATTGTCCTCGCCCGGAAGATGGAACTTCCGACTGAGGGACAAAGAGAAAGATAAAAATATATATTTAAAAAGAAAGAGAAAGCGGAAGAGAGGGTTTCCGGTCAAGGAAGCAGAGAGAAGATAAAGAAATATATAACAAATGTCCGTTATCAGATCAAAAGATAAAGATGCGGAGGCGTACCTATCAATATAGAGAAGATTCGAGCGACACACAAAGACGCCAGCCGGCAGCCAAAAGGACATTTCACGTCTCCCGTCAGCAAACACCCCTCGGCACTCATTGTGAAGCTCTGTTCCTTCACCACCCACACACCGAAGAAAATAAAGAAGGGTCCTCTCTTTGTACATACGTATCTGTTGTTTATTGAAGTCCAGTAGTCGGTAGTAGCTGATTACTAACATACATCGCTTTGGGTACAGTGAAAACCCCAGTACTAACGTACACGATTTAGAGTAGCGAAGAAGGTCGCTACGTAACAGTATTCCTACCTAATACAAATAATTTGTACTCTATCGTTTCAAGTATTCCTATTAAATACAAATAAGTTGCATACACTGATACCATTTCATGTATTCTAATTTGTTAACCAACAAAACAAAGTTCACTATCATTTTAAAGTAAATCATTCCTACTTAGTTATAATATGTGTTAAGAGCCTCACTACAAGAAGCAGTTCTGTGTTTCATTCTGGCCCTTACCTAGTGTTGTATATTGAAGATATTTAAAAGAAGGTGAAAACGGAAATAGGGTCTTCCGGTTGTATCGAGGCAGAGAGAAGACAGTCAGACAGCGGACGGCGAACAGTGAGTGACCGACACTCACGGTCCATCGCGGCCAAGGGCGGTGAGACGCCACCAGCCACCCTTTACCCAACATCGCCAGTCATCCCAGCAGCAGTAGTAGTCATCGTCAACCCTTGGCACTCATTGTAAGCTCTGCGCCTTCACCACCCACACACCGAAGAAAATAAAGAAGGGTCCTCTCTTTGTACATACGTATCTGTTGTTTATTGGAGTCCAGTAGTCGGTAGTAGCTGACTACTACATATATTGTCTAGGGTTAGTGACGATACCCGCTACGTATGCATATACACGAAGTAGGGCCGTGAATTTGATGCCAGTATATAACATATAGATATTTGGTACCGTGAAAACCCAGCTATGCAACACTAGATGGTCAGTCATTTGGTTACATCAAGCCTTAGCACCTATATGCTTGTCCCAAGCCTATTGCTATTATATCAAACACCCAACCCTTTTTATCATACATGTGCTAGAATGTAACGACTGGGGGTCGTATTGTCCTGGACATGAAGTTAAACTGCATCTAGTGGTGAAGTTCCAATTATGGAACTCTGGGGAACGTGGAATACCCCTCCAGGTCTACTCTTACCTGGGGTGGTAGTACCTGTTGTGGTCCTATCTATGGGTTATATAGAAAAACATGATTTTTTTTTTAAATTGAGTACCCATCAAGAATGAATAAAACATAAACGTCTTCGGTATAAAATGATCCAATGGGTTGACATGCCATAAAACCCCAAACAACCAAATCTATCTGAATGTGAAGTTCCAATTCTAGAATTCTGAGGAGTGTGGAGTACCCTTCATCACAATTACTCCCAGGTCCACTCTTATCCAGAGTGGTAGTACCTGTTAGTGTCCCATCAATGGGTTAAATAGAAAAAATAAGTTTGAAAAACGAGTTTAAATATTAAATACCAATCCAGAATGAATAAAAGAAAACGTCTTCGGCATGAAATAACCCAGCAAGGGTTGACATGCCGTAACATACATCAGACCAAACCACTATATAGATGAATTAACTTAACAATTAAATTCAAAAAAGACAAATAGATTATATTAAAATATACCCAGGTTTCTGTTTCTTTGTTTAATGGCATATTAATCTTCGTAAGATCAAACCAACCAACCAACCAGCCAACCAACCAACCAATAGAAATTAACCGCAACACATTTTCCAGAAACTAATATAATGTAAAACCATTTTTATTTATATAACCCTTCTGTTTTTGACCATGGGTCAAGAATTAAAAGTTAGTAGAATTAATTGAATAAGAATTATATTTGGTTTATACTAGACAATAAATTTAATCCCACTTCTCCTTCACAGTTATATGGTTTCAAGTATTCTTATCTAATACTAATAATTTATACACAATTACATGCTTTCAAGTATTCCTATCAAATAATAATAATTTTATGATTTCAAGTATTCCTACCTAATACAAATAACTTTTATATTATCTTTTCAAGTATTCCTATCAAATACAAATAATTTGCAAACACTAATACTCAGTCGGTAGAGCGTTCGGCTAGAAACCGCAACGTTCCTAGTTCGATACCGGCCCTCGCAAACTCAGCGTATGAGTAGCACATGGATCTGTGCGGTAAAGTAAGGAGCTGATGATAGGTATGGTGCTACACCTCAGACGCAAAAACAATCTCTTTGGTCTAGCGCTGGTGAAAATGGGATAGACTCTCTCGCTGATTGGCTGATACCGACATTAGGCCGCGCTGGCGACTTTACTTTTTATATGATTTCAAGTTTGTAAGCAATCAAACAAAGTTCACTATCGTTTTAAACAAGTAAATTATTCCGACTTAGTTACATGTGTTAAGAGCCTCACCACCAGAAAAAGTTATCTACAACCTATTTTCCAAGATCTATAATGTCAAACCATTTTTATTTATTTGACCTCTACGTTCCTGACCTCTGGTTAAGTCAGTAAAATTAATTGAATGGGATTTCTATTTGGTTTATACTAGACAATAAATTCAATTCCTCTTGTCGTCCAATCTCTTGTTAGACGAAGAGCCATTGAAATATAAATCAGAATCTTGTCCCTACGAAAATGTACGCACTAATTATTCAGCCCCTTAAAAGCCACCCGAAGGGAACCTACTCTACGATCTAGAAAGTCAAAAGTTATTATTCACTCAAAACGAGGCTGCCTACTTGATTCAACCATTGTTAACAGCCATTCTCCATTGCCGATTCTTCTACAAGACGATTCGAAGAAGAAGGAAAACATTCATTCGTTGCTTCGTCCATCCAGTTGTGTGGCGTTCCAGTGACTGCATCATTATCTCTAAAATTATTCCTCAACGGTCCAAACGAACGGTCGGTCGATGGGGGCCAAATTGGGAAGTACAGAGCGAATCGGATGGACGAAGAATCCACTTAAATTCCAGTCTACGACAACAAAATGGCCGTGGTAAGACAAACGCTATATATCTGCAAAGAATCAAACTGAATCATTTTGTTTTCAGGGATATGTTGCTGCTGTCTTTCTTTCTTAAGAGATCTGAATTTATAAAACATAGATATAAATGTTGGTAATGGCTATGGAGCTATTTTCCTCCGGTTCCAGGAGATTGCAAGCCGTAATTTTCCTGCTGAATTACATAAGTAAGGTTATTTTCGGACTATATAGAATTAATAACCTTTTTTTGTAACAAAAACGTGAACACTCGAATAAATAAAAAAAAAGATGGCGTCGTTACGTTGTGATTGTAGCTATTTATTTAAAAGAAGGGCCCGGTTAGCTCAGTCGGTAGAGCGTTCGGCTAGAAACCACAAGGTTCCTAGTTCGATACCCGCCCTCGCCAACTCAGCGTATGAGTAGCACAGGGATCTGTGCGGTAAAGTAAGGAGCTGGTGGTAGGTGTGGCGCTCCACCTCAGATACTGAAATAATCTCCTTGGTCTAGCGCTAGTGAAAAGGGGATAGACTCCCTCGCTGCATGGCTGATACCGACATTAGGCCGCCCCGATTCAGCTATAGATTTTATCCAGCTTGGAGCATCTGTTTTAAATCAGCAAATTTTAGAATTCTGAATTCGAATCTGTTAAATCTCACTTAATAGATTGACCTTGTGTCACATCTGATTGTGCGGAGGTATAGTTAATATATATGAATATCGGGGCCTGTGGATATACCACAGTAAGATAAGATATTTTAAAGATGTCTGCAGGAGAGCTATGAGGATATGCCATATTGACACAAACACGTGGGAGGTAGATGCAAAAAATAGAGCAGCCTGGCGTCTCAACGTTAAGCAAGACACGGAGAGGGGTGAGGCAGAGAGGAGAGTAGCATCGACAGAAAAGAGAGCCAGAAAGAGAGAGAAAAGCCAGCAGCCACAGAAAGCATCACAGTTTATGTGCATTCACTGCATCAAAGACTGTCACTCAAGAATTGGTCTGCAGAGTCACCTGCGCAGATGCAGATAAAAATTTTGGGACACTACGCCATCTTCCTTAGTGACGGAAAGGATCCAATAATCGGGGCCTGTGGATATACCACAGTAAGATAATTCAATTATTACAACGTTTGATGTATTTACTTAAGAGCTATTTCCAAATAGTTTAATATGTAGTAAGTAGTAAAGTCATCGGGGTGGCCTAAAGTCGGTATCAGCTAATCAGCGGGGGAGTCTATCCCCTTTTCACTAGCGCTAGACCAAGGAAATTGTGTTTTTTTGCTTCTGAAGTGGAGCGCAACACCTACCTTCAGCTCCTTACTTTACCGCACAGATTCCTGTGCTACTCATATGCTGAGTTGGTGAGGGTCGGTATCGAACTTTGTGGTTTTTAGTCAAACACTCTACCGACTGAGCTAACCCGGCCCTTATCTTAGAATTCTGCATTCGAATCTGTTAAATCTCAGTTAATAAATTGACCTTGTGTCACATCCTGCTCTTGTGGAGGTGTAGTTAATATATATATAAATAGCAGGATCTGTGGATATACCACAGTAAGATAATTCAATTATTACAATGTTCGATATGTTTACTTAAGAGCTATTGCTAAATAATTTAATATGTACAAGGTATAATAATCTTGATTTATCTCTCTCTCTCTCTCTCTCTCTCTCTCTCTCTCTCTCTCTCTCTCTCTCTCTCTCTCTCTCTCTTTCATTCTTTTTCTTTCTTTCCTTCTTTTCATCTAATAACTTTTTTATTCTACGAAAAAACGTGAACACTCGAATAAATAAATAAAAATGGCGACTCTACGCTGTTATTGTAGCTCTTTATTTAAAAGATATTAATACTCGTGTTCCTTAATTTTCCGACCGTTATCACCTTGCAACATCCTCTGATTAAAAATGAGATCGTCCAAATCATTCAAGATGAAATGCAAAAATGTAAATCCAGATTATCTGGAGTCTCTTATCCACTGAATTCATATTTCTTATGAGTACCGTCGGCGTGGACCTGGGAGTAATAGTGATGAATACTCCACATTCCCCAGAGTTCCAGGATTGGAACCTCACTATCAGATAGAGTTTAACGTCAGCCACTGTCTTCTGGCACATATGCTAAAAAGGGTTGGGGCCTGTTATAAGAGCAAAAGGATTGGGACAATCATATAGGTGCTAGGGCTTGACATGACAAGCCGATTGATCTTTCAAACGGGACGACTGACAACAAAACGTCGACACCCATCTAGCTAATGTTTCGTCAATGGCTCCGACAAATGACACAGCAATTTTATTTGCTGAATGCAGCAAGAATCGGACGTGTCAGATGGAGAAAAAAGAAAAGAAAAGAAAATTTCTTCAAAGAGGAAAAAAGGGTAAAAAGAAAATGGCCATTTGGCGGGAAAGAGATAACAAAGGGAGACAACACTTTGTGAATCGTTAAAATCCGATGTAACTGTTCCTTTGTCGCCTCTTTATGTCACTATGGAGTGATTGCAGTCAATTTTGCAATGCATTGTGGGAGTGACAGGATGGCGTCTTTTCAAGGAAAAACATCGATATTGACTTCCGGTCTCAGCATCACTCGTCAGTCTGAAAGGAAACCTTCACCTTTGATGCTTTTTTTGGTTTTTGGTTTTGTATTGTTTTTGGTTTCTTTATATTTTTTCAAAGAGAAATTAACATTAATGTCTAACAGAGAGAGAGAGAGAGAGAG
>CM042174.1:41536725-41551725 GCA_023376005.1 Doryteuthis pealeii | reverse complement strand
CTCGGGAACTTTTTTGTGGTCGGGAACCTTCTTGTCGTAATCGGGAGCCATCTTGGAACTTTGAACCTAACCCTTTATTCAATCCACAGGGGTATCCTGTTCTTATTCCGCTAACCATAGCTGGGGTCGGAGATGTGTTAATTATTTTTTCTATGTTACAGCTGCCGGTCAGGATTGAACCGAGAATCCAGAGATAACTGTCACTTAGAACTGACTACTAACTACCTTATCCACTAGGCCATGTGTCCAATTGGTCAAGCTGCTTGTGCAACTGTTGAATGAATTGGTAGATTAAAGTTTTTAAAAAGCGACAGACATAACTTGTGATTGCTATTCAACCAATTTACCTAAAATATCACAATGCCACTTACAAAAGTGTCCAGGACTCTGCACCAATTGTTCATTCTTTTTGGAAGTGAAACCAGCGTGTGTATCAAGCGAGCCAAAAAGTATAGGAAAGTGGATTTACTGAAAGTTCTATTCATAGAAGAATTCCGGGTAACTCCGGATGGCCTTGATGGTGGGGAAATGGGTGTTATCTGCTGTAGGAGAAATCTAAGTCTGCTTGGCTGAAGCATCAAATTATCTTACTGTGGTATATCCACTGGTCCTGTTATATATATATATATATATATATATATATATATATATATGTGTGTGTGTGTGTGTGTGTGTGTGTGTGTGTTTGTATATATATATATATATATATATATATATATATATATTATATAAGTAAAAAATATAACAAAAGACTTAGAGTTTTTGCGTTATAGTCTATTTCAGGAAGCTTAGACAAAGTGTATAACTCTCCCAATCCCATGATTTGGGAGAGTTAGACACTTTGTCTAAGCTTCCTGAAATAGACTATAATGCAAAATCTCTAAGTCTTTTGTTATATTTTTACTTATAAATTTGCTCTGTGACTCTAACAATAAGAGTACACATTGAGCTCTGCAAACTGCGACAGGTTTTTAAAAAAAACTATGTCGTAAGGAAGATTTCTTCTCCGAACTGTTGGATTATATATATATATATATATATATATATATATATATATATATACAAGGTCAATTTCTTAAAGGGAGTTTAACAGGTTTGAATTCAGAGTTTTCCTTCTCCTAGACTGGTTACTTAAACAAGATTAAAAGCTCAGTCTGCCCTGCTATTTACCCATAGCTGGAGGGAGAGTAGTTGGATACATACCTTTCCCAAGGGTATTAGCGCCGTGTTAAATGCAAGCAGATTCGTCCCATATATATATATATATATATATATATATATATGTAAGTAAAGTAAAGTCGTCGGGGTGGCCTAAAGTCGGTATCAGCCAATCAGCGAGGGAGTCTATCCCCTTTACACTAGCGCTAGACCAAGGAGATTATATTAGCGTCTGAGGTGGAACGACACACCTACCATCAGCTCCTTACTTTACCGCACAGATCCCTGTGCTACTCATACGCTGAGTTGGCGAGGGCCGGTATCGAACTAGGAGCCTCGTGGTTTCTAGCCGAACGCTCTAGGGGTATATATATATATATATATATATATATATATATATATATATATATATTTTGCTTGAAGGCAATTACAATGCATGTATCGCATAAAATTCGATACTTTTTTTAATAGAAAATGAACTTGACAAGTGTAATCCCGTCAAAGGATCGCTTGGTGTGTAGAACATCGTACAGACCGTTTCGACTTTTTAATAAATACATGCATTGTAATTGCCTTCAAGCAAAAATATAATATATACTTTATTCAACAATGCTTCTAAAATCCAAAAATCTTATATATATATATATATATATATATATATATTTGAAAAGAAAAAAATAAATTAAATATCCATTAAGATTGAACAACACAAAATGTCTTCGGTTTAAAGAAAACTACGGGGGTTGATATGCCGTAAAAGGTGCCGTTATAGTATGCGGCCTACCTTTTTGATTCTGTTATAGTATGTGGCCTACCCGGTTTGAATGTGGCCTACCTCAATAAGAGTATATTTATAGATATAAGTAGTAGGCAATTTATTGCAACTAATTATTTTTCACATATATTCAATTTCAAGAAATGCAATTCAGTCATAAGCTGTATATAGTAATTAAGAATAATTAAAAAAGAATTTATCCATAATTCACACAAATCAGAGGTCTATTTAATTCTAAAATAGTGTTAGGGTTAGGGTTAGGAGTTATTATTATAACCTTATAATATGCTTTTTATGGTAGGCCACATACTATAAGAGAGACATGAATTCGTAGGCCTCATTCAAAAGGTAGGACACATATTATAATGATATCCCGTAAAATCTAACCAGCCTTTTACTTAAACTATCCTTGTGCCAGACTTGAGAGGAGTTCGTGGATGTTTATGGATTAATTTCTTATTTCCAAATTCCCGACAAGTGTCATTGAATCACACGTATCGAAAAGCCAGAATCTTTCTTCGGCGGTAACTTGCTCGAAGCTACACCGTTTTTAACACACACAACTACCGACTACCAATAATGAAGCCCAAATTTCACACGCACACCAGACGAATAAAAATAAAAAATAACAAAAAGGAGAGAAATGCTATAAACGTGAAACGCAAATTATTGGTGTTAGGGATAGATTTAGTTAAACTCCCCGCCAAGATTCATGAAGCTGTGTGAAGAGCACTTGCTTGAAGGGTTAGGGTGTGTGTGGGGGGATGCGGAAGGGAGGGGGATTGATAGAACACGATGAAAAGGCAATAGACTAAATATACCACCAATTGGCACGTCCCGTGCAAGAACTGAAAACCCCCCGCCGTTGCCACGAGGGGTTGGGGGGGGGGCAACTTTTGCATCAAAGAGTCGCCCCCCCCACACACACACACACCCTCTCCCCTTCAACTCCCTTAACACCACCACCACCCTCCCACTCGCTGTCGAATCAATTACTTGAACTGGATTCATTTCGATTTTCAGTAGAATCTTTACGGCGCTGTTTCAAAGTTGATCCTAGATCGAATTTATTTATTTTTGAAGAATTGGAGCCAAACGTAGATATTGGAGCCAAAACGGAGAAATTGGAGCCAGCGGTAAAATTAGTGCTGTCTAAATTTCAAACAGTAAAATAAAATTTCTTAAAATTCGTTTTTCTTTTCGGTTTGATCCGGGTCCAGTTCAATGAAAAAAAAATTGCCGTATTTGACGACATATAAGACACACAGACATATAAGATCCCCCCCCCCTATTTCAGCAAGTCAGATTCAGGAAAAAAAGTTTTGTGTATTTAAGCATATATTGTTGAAACAGTCTACCCTACGCTCCTGTTAACCTTGATTATAACAATACCAGCAATAAAATAAGGATGTACGGAGTTTAGGGTAGGTAAAAGTACTGAGCGTAAGTTGGGTTAGTGAGCATCATAGAGAAGATTAACCTAGGCCTACGGAAGGTCTCAAACTTCACCTACGATGTATAAGACGCAGGGACATTTTTGGAGACAAAGTTTTTGAAAAAAAGTGCGTCCTATATGCTATGAAATACGGTAGGTTTGCTTTGTTTGGTTGGTTTATTTGTTTTACGGCATATCAAACCTTTTCGGGTCATTTAATGCCGAAACAACTCGTTTTGATAAAGAAAGGAGTCGGGTGGATTACAGTACTAGGTGTTGCTTAACTAGTCACCCGATTAAGTATTTTCATTAACTTCATTTCGTTTGGTTTGGGTTTTTTTTACGGCATATCAACCCTTTTTGAGTCATTATGAGAACCGTCTACTTACAACCTCAATTCTTAATATTCTGTTGCAAAGGTTTGGTTTCTTTGTTTTACGGCATATCAACCCCTTTCGGTTCATTTAATGCCGAAACAAGTTATTTTGATGAAAGTTTTAGTTTCAAGTTCTTAATATCTACAAATTAGTATAAATAATTTTCATTAACTTCATTTGGTTTGTTTAATGGTATAATAACCCTGTGGGTTATTTAATACCAAAAAAACTGTTAGAGTGTGTGATACAAGCTGGTACTCGAGTTTCCTTTACTAGTGTAATTTTTATAGATGTATTTCATGGATGTATTTTTAAAACGAAGCCCCACCACTTAGAGGAGCTTTTGTATCAAAGAAGCACTCACACACTCCCACATACACACACACCCTCCCCAGTTAACGAATCAATTACTTGAACTGGATTCATTTCGATTTTTTAGGGCGCCGTTTCAAAGTTGATCCTAGATCGGATTTATTTATTTTTGAAGAATTGGAGACAAACGAAGAAATTGGAGCCACTGGGGGAATTGGAGCCAGCAGGGATATTGGCGCCATCTTAATCTCAAACACAAAATTGAAATTTTAAAAATTAGTTGTTCGTTTTTCTTTTAGGTCTGAGCCGAGACCAGTTTCAAAGAAAAGTCATTTGGTCCAAGACTCCTTGTGTACTGGTGTTTAGAGTGATTGGTAGATCATTACGAGAACCGTCTACTTACAACTTCAATTCTTAGCACTCTGTTGCGAAGGTTTGGTTTGTTTGCTTTACAGCATCTCAACACTTTTCGGGTTATTTAATGCTGAAAAAAGGCATTTTGATAAAAGTTACTATCTTTCAAGTTCTTAATATTTTCAAATTCGTATAAATAATTTTTATTAATTTTATTTGGTTTGGTTTGATTTGTTTAACGACATATCAACCCTTTTCGGGTTATTTAATGCCAAAACAAATCATATTCATAAAAAAAGATTTTATGTCTCAAATTCTATCTTCACATAGGTATAAAAGATTTTCATTAACTTCGTTTGGTTTGTTGAATGGTATAATAACCCTGCGGCCAAAATGCCAAAATCTTTTAGAGTGTGAGATAAAAGTGGGTACTCAAGTTTCCTTTACAGGTGTATTTTTTGTAAATGTATTTCGCCACTAAAACGCAGTTAACACTTTACTTACGGGGAAGTAAAAGGACATGCTACACAGAAAAATATATTAAGAAAGAAAGAAAGAAAAAAAGAAAGAAAGTTGGGAAAGAAAGAAAGAAAGAAAGAAAGAGAGTTGGGAAAGAGAGTTGGGGAAGAAAGAAAGTTGGGAAAGAAAGAGAGTTGGGAAAGAGAGTTGGGGAAGAAAGAGAGCTGGGAAAGAAAGAAGTTGGGAGAAAGAGAGTTGGGAAAGAAAGAAGAAAAAAAGAAAGAAAGAAAGACTGAAGAAGTTGGAAAGAAAGAAAGAAAGAAAGAAAGAAAGAAGAAAGAGGGTTGGGAAAGAAAGAAAGAAAGAAAGACTGAAAGAAAGTTGGGAAGAAAGAAAGAAAGAAAGAAAGAAAGAAAGAAAGAAAGAAAGAGGGTTGGGAAAGAAAGAAAAAGAAGAAAGAAAGAAAGAAAGAATGAAAGATAGTTAGGAAAGAAGAAAGTTGGGAAAGGAGAGTTGGGAAAGAAAGAAAGAAAGAAAGAAAGATAGAAAGAAAGAAAAAAGAAAGAAAGAAAGTGAGTTGAGGTAGAAAGAAAGAAAGAGAGTTGGAAAGAAAGAAAGAAAGAAAGAAAGAAGAAGAAAGTTGGAAAAGAAGAAAAAGAAAGATAGAAAGAAAGAAAGAAAAAGAAAGAAAGAAAGAAAGTGAGTTGAGGTAGAAAGAAAGAAAGAGAGTTGGAAAAGAAGAAAGAAAGATAGAAAGAAAGATAGGGAGAGCGAGTGAGCACGTGTATATGATGATGTTCATGTGTTTCAATCGAACAATGAAAAGATAAAAATAAGAAAAAAAAGACAAAACAGTGAGTGAGAATGAAATCAAAATTATTATACTTTTTACATATTCAACTATTTGCAGTAGACATATTAATTGTTATAATATTGAATTAACGTACTGTGTTTATCCACTGGTCCTGCTAGTCATGATTATCAACTTTTTACATATTGAAGTATTTTGCATAGCTCTTAAGTAAACATATCAAACGTTCTAATAATTAAATTATCATACTGTGTTATATCCACCGGTCTTGCTAGTCAAGATTATTAAACTTTTTACATATTGAACTATTTCGCAATAGCTCTTAAGTAAACATATCAAACGTTCTAATAATTAAATTATCATACTGTGTTATATCCACCGGTCCTGCTAGTCAAGATTATTAAACTTTTTACATATTGAACTATTTCGCAATAGCTCTTAAGTAAACATATCAAACGTTGTAATAATTAAATTATCATACTGAGGTATATCCACAGATCCTGCTAGTCAAGATTATTATACGTTTTACATATTGAAGTATTTCGTAATAGCTCTTAAATAAACATATCAAACGTTGTAATAATTGAATTGTTATACTGTGGTATATCCACAGGTCCCGCTATTTTCTATTAATTAAGTAACTCTGTTGGTCATCTTTTTGTTCCTTTCTACTATGGCTCTAAATTTGCGGTTAGTAGAGGTTTGGTGTCTCTATATATTCTGATGTTAGTGTCTTGATTTTTGTTTTGATTGACTGCGATTTTGGTCCTTTTGGTCATCCGTAAAAGTTGTTAGTTTTTAGTGGGGTGATGTCAGTAGGTAAGAAATAGAATTTAAAATGTTGAAATTTGTGTTAAAATTATTTTATTTCCTGTCTAATGGAATACAGGATAGGAAATAATTTTAAGACCAATTTTAGTTTCTCAAGTGTTTTTTACTTACCAATTCTTACCATTCAATATAACTTTATATATATATATATATATATATATATATATATATATATATATATATATATATATATATATGATATATATATATATTATATATATTATTTATTCTGCTTTAGGTCATTATATATATATATATAATTTTTCTACTTTACTCATTATATATATGTATATATATTATATATATATATATATATATATATATATATATATATATATTATACATATGTAATTGTTCTACTTTACTCATTATATATATGTATATATGTATATATATATATATATTATTATATATATATATATATATTATATGTAATTGTTCTATTTTACTCATTGTATATATGTATATATATATATGTATTCATATATATATATATATATATATATATATATATATATAATCGTTCAGCTTTATTTAGTATTGTGTTTTACGTTGGTGAGGTAATCTTCAGTTGGGTTGGTGGTGGGGTAGTGTATGACTTTGCCGGATGTTTACGGAAATTCAAATATATGTTATTTAGAAGAGATACGTGTTATTCAATACTACTACTACTACTACTACTACTATATTAATAATAATAATGATAATATAATAATAACACAACTACAGTTGCTGCTGCTGCTGCTGCTGCTGCTCTTAATTGTTGATGTTGTAGTTTATGAGTTCATTAATAAGATAAACTGTATTTCATATTTAGATTAATGCTTATTGGTATTTATCAGATAATTCATTTTTAAATTTCTTCAACTTTAGTCTCTCTCTCTCTCTCTCTCTCTCTCTCTCTCTCTCTCTCTCTCTCTCTCTCTCTCTATCACACACACACACTCTTTTTCTCTCTTACTCTCTTTCTCACATTCTGTATCTCCCCATCTCTCTATCTCTTTTCTTTTCTCTCTCTTTCCTTCACTCTCTCTCTCTCTCTTTCACACACACTATCCTCTCCCTCTCTTCATCTCTTTTTCTCTCTCTCTCTCTCTCTCTCTCTCTCTCTCTCTCTCTCTCACACCACACACACACACACACACACACATTCTGTATCTCCCCATCTCTCTATCTCTTTTTCTTTCTCTCTCTTTCCTTTACACACACTCTCTCTCTCTCTCTCTCACACACACAACACACACACTCCTCTCTCTCTCTCTCTCTCTCTCTCTCTCACACACACTATCTTTCCCTCTCTCCATCTCTTTCTCTCTCTCTCTCTCTCTCTCTCTCTCTCTCTCTCTCTCACACACAACACACACACACATACATTCTGTATCTCCCCATCTCTCTATCTCTTTTTTCTTCTCTCTCTTTCTTTACACGCACTCTCTCTCACACATACATACTATCTCCCCCTACTCCCCTCTCCTCTCTCTCTCTCTCTCTCTCTCTCTCTCTCTCTCTCTCATTTCATTTTGCATCATATATCCCTTGCAGTAATTATCTTCCATTATTTAATTCGGCCCCGGATTATCCTCCCTGCTGTTTCCATTTCCACGCCCCGATCCGTGGGTGAAATAATTTATAATTACTAACCCCTACCACCCACATCACTAATCTCATCAAATGTTGTAATAATTAAGTCATCATGATGAAGATTATCACGCTTTCCACTATGTTCAACTATTTCATAATAGCTATTAAATAAACATATGGAACGTTCTCATAATTAAATCATCATACTGGGGCATATCCACAGGTCCTGCTAGTCAAGATTATCATACTTTTTACATATTGAACTATTTAGCAATAGCTGTTACGTAAACATATCAAACGTAATAATAATTAAATTATCATACTGTGGTATATCCACAGGTCCTGCTAGTAAAGATTATCATACTTTTTACATATTGAACTATTTAGCAATAGCTCTTACGTAAACATATCAAACGTAATAATAATTAAATTATCATACTGTGGTATATCCACAGGTCCTGCTAGTAAAGATTATAATACTTTTTACATATTGAACTATTTAGCAATAGCTCTTACGTAAACATATCAAACGTAGTAATAATTAAATTATCATACTGTGGTATATCCACAGTTTCTGCTAGTCAAGATTATTATACTTTTTACATATTGAACTATTTAGCAATAGCTCGTAAGTAAGCATATAAGTAAAGCCGTCGGGGCGGCCTAAAGTCGGTATCAGCCAGTCAGCGAGAGAGTCTATCCCCTTTTCAATAGCGCTAGACAAAGGAGATTGTTTTGGCATCTGAGGTGGAGCGCCACACCTACCATCAGCTCCTTACTTTACCGCACAGATCCATGTGCTACTCATACGCTGAGTTGGCGAGGACCGGTATCGAACTAGGAACCTCGTGGTTTCTAGCCGAATGCTCTACCGACTGAGCTAACCCGGCCCCTAGTAAGCATATAAAACGTAGTAATAATTACATTATCATACTGTAGTATATCCACAGGTCCTGTTAGTAAAGATTATTATACTTTTACATATTGAACTATTTAGCAATAGCTCTTAAGTAAACATATCAAATGTTGTAATAATCAAATTATCATACTGTGGTATATCCACAGGTCCTGCTAGTGAGGATTATCATACTTTTTACATATTGAACTATTTAGCAATAGCCCTAAGGTAAACATATCAAACCTTGTAATAATTAAATTATCATAATGTGTTATACCCACAGGTCCTGCTAGTTTAATATATTTCATTACATTAAAACTTAAATACGTACGCCTGGAGTGCGAATTAATTACAAAGTTAGTAATTAGCACCGACCATATATATATATATATATATATATATATATATATATGATATATATGATATAATGAGATAACAAAAGATGTTTACAACTGCATGGGCTCATCAGGAGAGAATGTGCAAACCGTTTCGGGGCCTAATTTGTACATTCTCTCCTGATGAGCCCATGCAGTTGTAAACATCTTTTGTTTTTTCATTATATCATATTCACACTGTCGGATTAATTTCCATTTTATTTTCATATATATATATATATGCCAAGCCCCCCTCCCCATGAGCCAAATGACAGTTTCTTAAGCGGAGTTTTAACAGGTTTGAATTAAGAGTGTTCCTCCTCCTAGACTGGTTACCTAGCCAAAGTTAAAGGGTCCAGTCTACTCTGCTATTTACCCATAGCTGAAAGGAAAATGATTGGATTCATACTTTTCCCAGGGGTATTAGCGCAATGTGAAATGAAAGCAGCCTCGTCTAGGAATTGAACTCGGGTCGTCGTGGCCATTTTATACGATTCTAACCCTTATTGGCCAGCAACCCATCTAGGACAAGGAAAAGTGCGATACAAAACCTTTGCTGCCTAGCGGCTTTGTCTCACCCCAAGGAAAGGCTAGGGGAGTAAACCCCGAGTACAAATAAGGAACCGGTGTCCCTAAGGTGGTGTGATGCTGAATTTCAGTGATACCCAGCAACTCCTGCGACACTACCGCTGCCAAACTGCATTGGCTTCTTGTCTTTCTTTTGGATCACAGCGGCCGTGTGGAGAGAGAGAGAGAGAGGACTTGCGGCTTGGGCAACAGCTTATCCTCCATATGAACCCGCCCAGCCTACGTAGCTCTAATTTTTTTAAATTAGACACTACTCCATCATCTCTCGCAGCCAACAACAACCCTTATACCACTCGTCTCCCACTTGTAGAAATCGAGACAAGTGAGATAGGCGCGGTTTGGTTGAAGGTCTACATTTGAACCTTTTTCTCTTAGACATTCAAGTGTAGAGACTCAAACACGAGAGATAGTCGGCACTTCAGATCATCCAATAAAGTTACGCATGAATTGGATTCCAAACATAGCAAGATTGATATTTGAATGCGGAAGCAGCCTGCGCGAGATGCTGCTCTTTGGGGTCGGTGCGCAGCACCCAGACCGGATATCCGACGCAAAGTAGCAGAAAAATAAAGAAGAAGAAGAAGAAGAAGAAGAAGAAGAAGAAAGAAGAAAGAAGAGATAATTAAAAAGATAAAGAGGAAAGTAAATAGAGACAGAATATATAGATGATCGATAGATAGGAGAGAGAAGAAGAAGAAAAGAAGAAGAAGAAGAAGAAGAAGAAGAAGAAGAAGAAGGGGGTGAGATAATTAAAAAGATAAAGGGAAAGTAAATAGAGACAGAAATATATAGATAGATCGATAGATAGGAGAGAGAAGAAGAAGAAGAAGAAGAAGAAGAAGAAGAAGAAGAAGAAGAAGAAAGAAGAAGAAGAAAGAGAAGAAGAAAAGAAGAGAAAAAGTGTAAAAAGAGAAGACAAGAAAAGAAGAAGAAAGTGTAAAGAAGAAGAGAAGAAGAAAAGAAAAAGAAGACAAGAAAAAGAAGAAGAAGCTGAAAAAAGAAGAAATCTGGAAAAAGAAGAAGATGAAAGTATAAAGAAGAAGAAGAAGAAGAAGAAGAAGAAGAAGAAGAAGAAGAAGAAGAAGAAGAAGAAGAAGAAGTGAGTGAGATTATTAAAATGAAAAAGATAAAGAGGAAAAAAGACAGAGAGATAGATAGAGAAAGAGACAAGAAGAAGAAGAAGAAGAAGAAGAGAAGAAGAAGAAGAAGAAGAAGAAGAAGAAGAAGAAGAAGATATAATAAAACAAACCGAAAATAAATAATAAGTATTCGTTTATATCTAAAAGAAAAAAAAAGAAAAAAATGAAAAATGAAAAAAAAACTCTAAACCTAAAAAAAAGGTAAAAATCACAAAAATCAATCAATTTTATCTTTTTAAGTTTTAAATTCATCAATTGCATTTTTTTTTTTTTTTTTTACTTCAAGAAAAAAAGTGTATTTGAAATCTGTTATTCAGTAAAGTTCACTTAGCAAAGGAGAAATTATTTGAGTTGAATGATTATCTGTCTCGTACAACTTCCACACATGACGTCATCCTCCAGATGACGTCATCCTTTAAATGACATCATCCTCATTATCATGAACACTATATTCAAATATTCCTGTTTTTCCTCTTAAAAATCCGTCGCAGACGACTAGATGACATTCATTCCCGTTCAACAGTTGTGGACCCTCTGGTGGCTTGTAAGTTCAATTCTGGACTTGCAGATACAGTCACACACATTCTAAGAGAAATTCCCATCTGCATTTAGTGGTTCATGACGACGAAGACGTCGTGGCTCTGCAGCCTTGTTAATTTCGATATTGAGCCGCTCAGCTCCTGTGCGGCACGCAGCGCCACAATCCTGTCTGTGGGAGGCCAGATCTTCCAGGCTTGAAGGTGTGAGGGTGCCTTTCTTTAACGTTGTCTTAATATGGTCTTTGAAACGATTTGGGAGGGGGGCTCCTGTCCTTCGCTTGCCATCAGCAAGTTAACCATAAAGTATTTTACGGGGGAGTCTGTCTACAGGCATGCGGATGATGTGACCCAACTATCACAGTTGGTGTTGCGATAGGATGGTCTAAATTGGGTCGATGCTTGTTCTGCTTCGGATTTATGGGTGGGAGATTTTGTGCCACCACTTTATGCCGAGTAAGCGTTGAAGGCAGTTGGTGTGGAATGCCTCTAGTTTCTTCATGTTTCTGTGATACAACACCAACGACTCGCTTCCGTAATATATATATATATATATATATATATATATATATATATATACAACCCTTCCGCACGAGCAGGATGCGACACAAGGTCAATTTCTTAAGCGGAGTTTAACAGGTTTGAATTTCAGAGTTTTCCTTCTCCTAGATTGGTTACATAGCCATGGTTAAAAGAGCCAGTCTGTCCTGCTACTTGCCATAGCTGGAGGGAGAATTGGATTCATACCTTTCCAGGTATTAGCGCATGGTGAAATGCCAACAGCTCCGTCATGAATTGAATTCGCGTTGACGAGTCCATTTCCGTTGCGCTGNGTTGACGAGATCCATTTCTACAACTCTAAACCATTAGACCACGCGCCTCCATATAAGAGTATGAATAGGCATACAGCTTTATATACAGAGATCTTAGTGCGATGGTGGGGACCATTCCTATTATCATTAACACTATTATACAAATATAGGTTGCATTCAACTACATCCCTTTCAGCTATGGGTAAAATAGTGGGCAGACTGGCTCTTTAACTTTGACTTCGGTAATCTGTCTAGGAGAAGGAAAACTCTGAATCAAACCTTGTCAAACTCTGCTTAAGAAATTAACCTCGTGTCACATCCTGCTCGTGCGGAGTGGTTTTATATATATATATATATTTTATTATATTAAATATATTATATATATATATATATATATACAAGTCGCACGCAAGAATTGAGAAAAATAAAACGTAGCGTTTCAAACCGTTATTACACAACCATTTATAAAGAAAAAAGTAAAGACAAAAACACACACAATATCAAATATCAGAAATCACACATATCATATTTCTGCCAAAATATTGTTATTCAATGCCTGAAGAAGATAACAGATCTGAAACACGTGTCGCATATTGTAAGTTAATAATACATTTTTTTTTAAAAACATATTCTTTTTGCAAACCTTCTTTTATTAGAATATCTAATCTCCCGTTGGGCCCATAACAACACTTTATATATATAGGGGCCGGGTTAGCTCAGTTGGTAGAAGTGCTCGGCTAGAAACCACAACGTTCCTAGTTCGATTCCGGTCCCCGCCAACTCAGCGTATGAGTAGCACAGGGATCTGTGCGGTAAAGTAAGGAGCTGATGGTAGGTGTGGCGCTCCACCTCAGAGGCCTAAAAACAATCTCCTTGCTCTAGCGCTATTGAAAAGGGGATAGACTCCCTCGCTGACTGGCTGATACCGACTTTAGGCCGCCCCGTCGACTTTACTTATATAATATATATATATATATATATGTGTGTGTGTGTGTTGTGTGTATGTATATATAAATGTGAAGGCAATTGACATTGCAATGGAATAGGTGTTGAAAATGATGTTTATTTACCTTCCTAAATATTTTCGGGATAAATCCCATCATCAGAGGTTTTTGAAGTACTGTGTTTTAGCACTTATCCCACGCGCTGCGTAATCGTTTGTCGTTTATAAGTTGAAGGAACGCCGGATATTTGAAAATGTTCGGGTTTTTCGTGGTGACATCCCGTCCCGTTTGTACGTGCGCTCGTGCAGTTTCCTAATAATATATATATATATATATATATAATAATATATATATAATATATTATGTGTTGTAAAATAAACAATGGATTTAGATATTAATGAGGGACTAAAAGTAAAAGAAATATCAAGATAAATACATATATTCTTATCTTATTAAGTTTAGTAACACAGTTAAATAATTTAATGTACTATAAATACGTATTCTGTTATCATTGTGTAATTTTAAAAGAAAAAACAGAATTCCAGATATTTCACAATATAAATAGAATTACAGAAACTTAACTTTAATAGATAAATACAATAAAAAAAGTTTTTTTGTTTTTGTTTTTTTTGTTTTTGTTTCAAGGTTTATTAAAAATATACGAGATATTTAAACTTATGTTATGAAATTGACATTACCGAATAACGCGATGAAAAGTGAGCAGCAGTAAACATACTTTCCACAGAGTTAAATGTATATAAATTGTGATGAATTGATGTTATTCAACTAATGAATAAATAAATGAAAATAATAAATAATAAATAAATAATAATTGTCATTTCCCTTATATGATTTAAAAACAATAAATATATCGCTAATTCTTGGAGCGGCGAAAAAAACACATCCGATTCTTCTGGCTATTCAGCGTTCTATATATATATATATATATATCATAAAAGTACACCGTAAAAACCTACTCGAGTTTCACCATAAGGATCTCCAGGTTAAATCCACTGGATTAATCAAGATATTGATTAATTGCAGTCGATTTCACGTGTGTGTCTTTTTTTTCGAGATAAACAATTGATTATAGGTCTGCGTCGAAGAACGCTGGTTTTAAATTAAAAAATTCGAAAAAGTTGCATTTTTTTTTTAAAGGATCAAAATAAAACATTGTTAGAAATCCGCTTTGTGCTATTGTTTTAAAGGTTTACGACAATGATGAAATTGTCTATATTATTATAGAGTCTGTAGTGATTAAATGTGGTTTTATTAATATATGTATAAAGTTATTTATTTTGATTTTCACCGGTAAGTCACTTTTTTCCACAAATGCCATATATATATATATATATATATATATAATGAGTATCCGATTGCCGCTTTAACTTTTCTGTCGCAGTTCATCAGTAATAATCTAAAAGTGTTCAATATATTAAAAAATATAAGAGCAGTAATAATACTATCTATTAATAATGGAGATTCTCTTCCGGTTTTTGTCTGTAACAAAAACTACGTCACTGCTTACGTCACTATACCCGTCATAAATCGTCATAACATAGAATAAACACACTCAAAATTTGAGCATGCAACATTAGACAGTCCTCATTGTTTTT
>CM042174.1:41524225-41531725 GCA_023376005.1 Doryteuthis pealeii | reverse complement strand
AAAAACCCAGCAAATAGTTTGATTGTAAAAATATACTACCAAACATCAACCGGGGAGAAAAAAAATTTTTGAAAAAAAGAAAAGACCAAGATAGTCGTACCAACAAAATGTAATCTATTGGTACAATATTTGGCCAAAAGAAAAAAAACAATTTATATGTATATATATATATTAAGATATATATATATTCATACAACCGCTAGGAGAATAGCTAATAAGTAAAAAGTGCTCAATTCCTAAGTAGAGAAAATAATAAAGATAACCTAGTGAGTCAGATAAACCTACTATTAGTTTCGCTTAATGCTCTTCAGGGCTAAGATCTGATTCTGAAGAGTCAGATCTTAGCCCTGAAGAGCATCAAGTGAAACTTATAGTAGGTTCGTCTGACTCATTAGATTTATCTTCATATATATATATATATATATATATATATGTGTGTGTGTGTGTGTGTGTGTGTGTTGTGTGTGTGTTATTTTGGGGCTATGATAACTATTGAATGTATTTGTACAAACATTTTTTCTGGTATGTGGATCCATAGTTGAAGCTATTTCAGACTCTTTTAAATTAGTTTATCTCATTTTGTATCGTTCATCGTTCAAGTCATTTATTTAATTCGTCGCTATTGTCACAGTTTCTCGTCTATGGGTTTCACCTGGTGACACTACGTCATGTCGATAAACTGAAAACGCTGTCAACTACATTCTTAACGTTTGTCAAAATTGTGTCACTTTTTATGAAAATATAAAGTATTCACCGTCTATTTAAAACGTCCGCCCTGTCGTCTGGGGCGTTAGAATGCACCGACTTCACCTCTGCAGAGGGGTAAGACTCCTCAATGGGGCTACCTGTTGGCCGTGGTGGCGACCCGTGATGCTTAAGGATAGAGCCCAGGTGGATGAGCAGTTCATGACACGCAATACTCCACTTTGGCCCTATCTTGTGCTAGACGGGCGGTCGGAGAGGCCCCTTCCGATCAATCGGCTGGTCACATCAAACCCTAGCACCAATATGATTTTCCCAACCCTATTGCCCTTATGGCAAGCCCCAACCCCTTTTTATCATATGGGTGCTAGAAGGCGGTGGCTGCGGGTCTACATGTCCTGGGAATGACGTTAAACTCTATCTTCTGGTGAGGTTCCAGTTTTGGGGAATGTGGAGCACCCCTTCATCACCATTGCTCCCTGGTCCACTCTGACCCGGAGTGGTAGTACCTGTTAGGGTCCCATCTATGGGTTAAATAGAAAAATGTATTTATAAAGAAATTGTATTATCCATTAAGAATTGATTTATTTCAAAACTTTATCGGCATTAAATGACCCACTGAGGTTGATATGCCGTAAACAAAACAAACAAACAAACAAATGTTTAAAACGTCTTTTATTTTCACACAAATCCAATTGGACACATGGCCTAGTGGATAAAGGAGTTAGGTTAAGACAGTTCTATGTGACAGTTATCTCTAGATTATAGGTAGCGCTCCACCCCAAATGCAAAAACATCTCCCTAGACTAGTGCTAGCGAAAAGGGGATAGACTCCATCGCTGTCCGGATGATACCGAAAATAGACCATTCTGCCGACTTTACTTAATTCCAAATCAGGTCATTTTGAAAAACGAAGGATTCGGGCTTCTTAAGTACCTGCTGTTGTTTAATTGGTCACCCAATTTAAGTACTGAACAAGCTTATCGTTGCTCAACTTACGGGAAACGGTGCTTTCAGTGTGAAATTATATTCCAATGAATAAATTTAAACATGTGAGTAATGTAGGTGGATTGGTCTATAGCGAGGAAGTCTATCCACTTTTCTCAAGCAACAGACCAGGGAGATTGTTTTTCGCATCTAAGGTGGAGCGCCACACCCACCAAACTCTGCTACTCATGCACTGAATTAGCGAGGGCCTGTATCGAACCCCAAAAACTTGGTGTTTCTACGCAGATGCTCTACAAAAATGAACTAAACTGGGTCGATTTATATATGTAAGCAGGGGGAATATATGATTTTCAATTTTGGTAAAAATGAATTCATAATTCAATTTATTATAAGCGAAAATAACATTGAAATGCGAAACTGAATCAAAATAATCATCTATAGTGACGTGAGAATACAACATCAATTACAGGATATAGAATTTGAAATAAATTGAATACAAAATCCTATATAATTCAAATGATATATATATATATATATATATATATATATATATATATATATATATATATATATATATATATATATATATATAAATGCATTGGAATTCTCATTATGTTGGCACGTAAACATTAGATAGTAAATAATGGCGGAATTATTTATTTAATTAAAGCAACGAACTTAACATGCTTTAAACGAATAAAGCATTATCCTGTCCAATTTGCAGCAGAAATAATTATCATGTAGTGTCTGTATCCGCACTGAACATACATTCTTAATTAACCAATACTCGATGTCACGGTAGGTTGATTGGTTGGTTTTTACAGCATGTCAACCCTTGTTGGGTTATTTTATGCCAAAGTCGATTTGCTATATCTATTCTTGGTGGGTATTCGATTTTTTTAAAACTAATTTTTTTTATCTATTTAACCTATAGATGGTACCTTAACATGTACTACCACCCCGGGTCAAAGTGAACATAGGAATAATGACAATGACGGGGTACGCCGCACTCCACAGAGCTCCAGAATTGGAACCTCGCCACTAGATGCAGTTTGGCGTCATACCCAGGAGACAAGGTATTACTACTCAAAGTGGACCTGGGAGTAATGGTGCAGAAGACCTCCAGAATTGAACCTCACCATCAGATAGAGTAAAAACGTCATTCTCGGACATGAAGACCCTTATGCACCGCCATCTAGCACGTATATGATAAAAAAGGTTTGTAGGTTGCCATAAGGGCAATAGGGTCGGGACAATCATATAGGTGCTAGGTCTTGACGTAAACAATCTACTCTCGTAGACTGAAATTGTGGATTTCATGATTATTAATACGCACTCTGCCCTCTCCTGCATCGTTTTTTTTATTATTATTATATTATTACACGCCCCTTAGATTAAAAAAATATTTTTTTCAATTTTTGTAAATTTAAAAATATTCTTTGATATTAGACTCGGGTAAAGTATATAAGAATATTTCACTTATTTTAATTATATTTTAATTGATTTTTTTATAAAATCATTCATAGGATTGATTTTAATAAGTTGGAGAATAAAACAATAATATTAGAGATCAATAAAAGTAAAGTCGTCGGGGTGGCCTAACGTCGGTATCAACTAGACGGCGAGGGAGTCTATCCCCTTTTCACTAGCGCTAGACCAAGGAGATTGTTATTTATGTAGTGAGTTAAATCCGAACTTGGTGCTCTGTTTGTGTTACCTTATGCCAGACTTGAGCTGAGCTTATAAGATAATTTGATTGGTTGGAGGTGCGTGGTGTAATGGTTAGAGTCAATGGAAATGGACTCGTCGATTCGTGTTTAAATCATGGACGAGGCTGTTTGCATTTCACATAGCGCTAATACCCTTGGGACAGGTATGTATCAACTACTCTCTCTCTCTCTCTCTCTCTCTCTCTCTCTCTCTCTCTCTCTCTCTCTCTCTCTCTCTCCAGCTATGGATGTATAGTAGGGGGGACTGAGCTCTCTAGCCTGAGCTAGGTAACCAGTCTAGGAGAATGAAAATTATGAATTTAACCCTGCCAATTTCCACTTAAGAAATTGACATTATGCCGCATCCTGTTCGTGTGGAGGGGTTGGTAAATATATATAAAATAAGTTGATCCGCTGAAGATGTTATTTCTCCAAAGTGAAACTATAAAAGCGGCCAGTTTTTCTACGGCCTTCTTTTGTAAATTTCCAATTTTAGAGTAACCCTTCATCACCATTACTCCCAGGTCCACTCTGACCCGTAGTGATTGTACCTGTTAAGTTCCCATTTATGGGTTAAATTCAACAAAATTAGTTTTTACAAAATGTGTTTAGAAAATTATGTGCCCATCAAGAATGAATAAAACAAAATGTATTGGGAATAAAATGATCCAATAGGTTGACATGCCGTAAGATACAACCAGCCAACTCGTATTGCCTTATGTCAGACTTGAGCAAAGCCTATTATATAACTTGTGCGGCTAAAGGTTTTATTTCTCTAAAATGATACTGTGAATATCACAGCACCCGTCAAAAATGAATAAAGCAAAATGTCTTCGGCATAAAATAATCCAGTTGGTTAACATGCCGTAAAATCCAATCCACCATCTCGTTTTGCTTTATGCCAGCCTTGAGCAAAGCCTATTAGATAACTGGAGCGGCTGAATGTGTTATGTCTCCGAAATTATATCACAGTACCCATCAAGAATAAATAAAATAAAACGTCTTCGGCATAAAATGATCCAATAGGTTAACGTGCCCTAAAAATACAACCTAACAACTTGTGTTGCCTTATTGCTGGATATTGTACAAACGGAAATAGGAATTTCCGGTCAAATTAAACAAAGCAAAGAAAAGACGACAAAAATGACAGAGGACTTTTTTCCCGGTAAAGCGAACAAAAGAAGTATGGGTAACAATAAGTTCGGAACTGGATTTGCCCGTTATCAGATCAAAAGATAAAGATGCGTAGGCGTGTCGTCAATACAAAAGCCAGACGGTCGAGTCGACAGTCAGACGGTCAGAGCGGACGGCGAACAGAGCACAAGGAGCGACCATCAACACGGGCTATCGCTGCCAGCGAGCAGTGAGGTTCGCCCACCCCTTCTACTTCCCCAGCACCAGTCATCCCAGCAATAGTAGTAGTCATTGTCACCGCCACCCACCACGTACAGCCGAGAAGAAGAAATAAAGTCAACTCCTACTATACCCATGTGTTGTAGATTTCATTAAACGACAACTACATATATCGTCTAGGGTTAGTGGCGGTACCCGCTACGATACGTACGCCGATTTAGCAGCGTGAATTTGAAGCCGCTATGCAACATATAGACGATTTGATACCAGTATGCAACATTATGCCAGACTTGAGCAAAGCCTGTTATATAACTTGAGCGGCTGAAGGTGTTATTTCTCGGAAATATCACAGTACCCATCAAGTATGAATAAAATAAAACGACTTCGGCATAAAATGATCCAATAGGTTAACATGCCGTAAAATACAACCTAACAACTCGTGTTGCCTTATGCCAGACTTGAGCAAAGCCTGTTATATAACTTGAGCGGCTGAAGGTGTTATTTCTCGGAAATATCACAGTACCCATCAAGAATGAATAAAATAAAACGACTTCGGCATAAAATGATCCAATAGGTTAACATGCTGTAAAATACAACCTAACAACTCGTGTTGCCTTATGCCTTATGCAGACTTGAGCAAAGCCTGTTATATAACTTGAGCGGCTGAAGGTGTTATTTCTCGGAAATGAAAGCGGTCAGTATTTCCAAGACCTTCTTTTGTTGCTCACATGAAATATCATAATGAGTTGATACAGTTTGGATAAGGTTTGTCATCGGCTTTTACGATACGAAGGGCATGATGGGAAAAATGAATCGAGAGGGGAACAAATTCACCTGACGGGTTGGGGGAGGGGGTGAGAAACAGGGGTGGTGGGGGTTGAGAAAAGGAAGCATAACATATTACGGAGATGAAAATTTGCAAGTTGAGATTTAGGGTCGCTTCAAAGGGATTCTCTGATTGGCGGAGGTGCGAGCGAGGAACGCCTTAAAATTACTTGGGGCTGACGGAGGGTGGGGGATTTGAGAAGGAAATGTATGGGGGGGGATGTTGAGGGAGCCGAACTGAGGTCTCTTTGACCCGATTAACAAACGTCTTTGTGTAACGTGCATCTTGTATTGATCGGGCTTGTTAAGCCAATAACTCTCTCCACCTTTTGCGAAAAAGAGGACGTCGTCGTCGTCGACGGCTGAGCGACTGGGAAGACAGAGAGAGAAAGTGCGAGGAGGCGAGGGTGTTGGCTGTGTTTATGAAACAGGTTAGCAGTCCTGTGCGTAATATGTGCGTGAGATGTGCCAGTCGCGGCGGGAGAGATGTATTTAAAGGAAAAGAAAGAAAGAAAGAAAAGAAAAAAAGAAAAGAAAAGAAAAAGAAAAAGGGGAAAAAATGTGTCTTGAAACGCGCGTGGAAGATACGGAAATACCCGCTGATATATACATAGATAATTATTTAATAAACATAGCTATGTCTGGCACAAGGCCACTATAAAAGAGTGGTTTGTCGGTCTGTCTGTCTGTCTGTCTCTGTCTCTGTCCCTGTCTCTCTATCTATCTCTCTCTTTCCCTATATATATATATATATATATATATATATTTCTCCGCCCCCCCCTCTCTCTCTCTCTCTCTCTCTCTCTCTCTTGACGGTGATATATACATAGATGCATTACTAAACATCACCTGGCACAAGATCACTATAAAAGAGTGCTCTCTCTCTCTCTCTCTCTCTCTCTCTCTCTCTCTCTCTCTCTCTCTCTCTCTCTTCGCGCTGATATATACATAGATACTTATTTACTAAACACTGTCTGGCACAAGATCACTATAAAAGAGTGATCAGTCTTAGAAATCAATCAGCTTCGTTTAGCACAAGATCTCAAAAATAAAAACAGTGCTCAGTATTAAAAATCAACATGTGGTACCTGTGGGTATATCACAATATGATGATTTAATTATTAAAACGTTTGATTTGTAAAAAAAAAGAAAAGGGAAAAGTAAAGTGTCTTGAAATACGCGTGAGCGATAACAAATTACGTCTGGCACAAGATCACAATAAAAGGCCCCCACACCCACTCTCTCTTTCACAATGTATATATAATCCTTTCTCAATCCTTCCCCCTCTCTCTCTCTCTCTCTCTCTCTCTCTCACTCTCTCTTTTCTCTCTCTCTCTCATTCACTCTCGCATTCACTCTCTGTCTCTCATTACACTCTCCCATTCACTCTCTCTCTCATTCACTCTCTCATTCACTCTCTCTCTCTCTCTCTCTCTAATATATATATATATATATATATATATATATAATTAAAGTAAAGAAATAACAAAAGACTTAGAGATTTTGCATTATAGTCTATTTCGGGGAGCTTAGACAAATTGTCTAATTCTCGTAATGTCGTAAGGAAGATTTCTTCTCTGGACTTTTGGATTATATATATATATATATATATATATATATATATATATATATTAAAAATCAATAGATTGTAGATTGTATATCAGTTGTTCATTCTAGCTCTGAATACTAAACGAAATTACAACCAAGTTCCGCAGAAAGCCCCGGTTTCCATTAGATCAAAGAAGTTAAGCAATGATGGGTCTGTTCAGTGCTTAATTGGGTGACCACTTAAGCAAAAGCTGGTACTGTAAGTAACCCACATACGGTTAAGTCATGGTGAACACACCTGTTCCCGCTAGATTGGTCGGTTGATTGGTTTTATTGCATGTCAACCCTTGTTGGGTTATTTAATGCCGAAGACGTTTTATTCATTCTTGATGGGTGCCCAACATTTTTTGGTTCG
>CM042174.1:41514225-41519225 GCA_023376005.1 Doryteuthis pealeii | reverse complement strand
CAGCCACTCTCCGTTTTTTATCATCGCTCGGCCACGCTTTATGCAAATTCCGACTGGTCTCATCCGGGTCTCTGCCAACAGCATTTCAGCTACGGGGAGGTAGCGAGTTCAAATATCCGTAGCCACTCGCCACACTCCTCCGCACAGGCCAAACATATCCTGACGCGATTTGTTTGTGGAGGATGGGAATCCGCTCGTCTACAGCTCTGCCCTTCAATTTCGCCACAAATTATTAAGAACATTTTATTAGATTTTATTTTTTGTGAACGCAAAAACATTACTCGCCACAAGGGTTAGTACCTCTGAAGTGACACTGCATTGGGTGTTTTGCCCTTCCTTTCGACCACAACGGCAGGGGCTGCTGCTTGGGCGACAGCTATCCTCCATATCAGCTTACCCAGGTTACATGATTCCATTTGTATTTGAGCACTATACCATCGTCTCTTGTAGACGGAAGTATGCTAACTAAAACCTGCTGACTTCTTAACAACTGCTCTATAAGATCTTACAATGAAATAACAATTACGAAACAAGTTTAATTATATCTCACACTTGTGGCTTTATGTCGTGTTAGTCTAACGCGTTGGCCCTGTTTGTGGGGTGTATAATATATTGACTACATCCCTTATAAAGGACTAAGACAGCTCTCAGAAAACGGTGTCGGAAATAGGATAATAAACTACACCAGTTAGAATAGGTTTAGTTGGTTGGATTTTACGGCATGCCAAGCTTTGTTGGGTTATTTTATGCCAAAGACATTGTTTTATTCTTTATTCATTCTTGATGGTCACTGAAATTTTTTAAACTGAATTTTTTAAGAACTGAATTTTTTGTTAACTGATTTTCTTCGACTTAACCCGTAAACAGAACCCTAACAGGTACTACCCTTCTGGGTCAGGGTCGACCTGGGAGTAATGGCGATGAAGGGGTACTCCACACTCTTGAAAGCTCCAGAATTGGAACTTCACTATGAGATGCAGTTTAACATCATACACAGGATACTAAGACCCTCAGTCACCGCCTTCTAGCACATATATGATAAAAAAAAGGGTTGGGTTTGCCATAAGGGGAATAGGGACGGGACAATCATATAGATGCTAGGGTTTGACGCGAGTAATCAGAAGGGGGCCTCTTCGACCTACCCTGACAAAGGGTCAAGGAGAGATATTACTTTTCTGCAGAGGTGCAGTCGGTGTATTTTTCTGTCCCAGACGACAGGGTGACATTTTGTATTGGTTTGGTTAATTTATTTTACGGCATATCAACCCTGTTCGGATAATTTAATGCCAAATCAAGTATTTTTTTATATCATGTTGCTAACAGTACCTGCTGTTGCTTAAATGGTTTTCCATAATGTTTAACTCCGGTTATCTAGCCGGAACCGGTACTTTTGGCGTGACTTAACCGTAAGCAAACTACATCCGGCGGTGAGGCTCGTGTTCTGGAGATTTTTTGCAGTGAGGAATAATCTTATCGTTGCCATTACTCCCAGGTCCACTCTTACTCGAGATGCTAGTACATGTTAAGGTCCCATCAGTGAGCCAAATAGATCTGTTTGAGATAATTTTAAAGTGATTGTGATGATATCTTATTATAATGAAGATTCGGTATCTATCTGTCTCTAACTGTCTCGAACTGAAACGAAGTTACTGCTTACGTGACAATACCCTCAGGAATTGCGTAGGTTTATCAATGAGTCACAATCATTAATATATCGAACATCTCTTATTTATCAACGATGACTATGAAAATCAAAGATTTGCCTCAAAACAGCCCATGTTATTAGTGCATTTAAAACCCTACAATGTGTCTTATATGTCACTAAAAAATAAAGGTTTATATAATATATGTTGTGGTTAATTTGCATATTGGCTTTTTACAAAACTGTTTTTTACAAATAATTACTTAGTGTTATTGATCTCTAATATTATTGTTTTATTCTCCAACATTAAAATTAATCCTATGAATGATTTTTATATAGAAACCAATTAAAATATAATAAAAATAAGCGTAATCTTTTTATATGCGTTCTTATTTAATTTTGTTTTTTTTTTTTATATATTTCATTACATAAAAACTTAAATACTTAAGCCCAGTGGAGGGTGCATATTCTTGCTAGTATATTTAAGATTTTAAAAGATAGTAAACAAATTTCTGTATCATGCATGATA
Organism: Doryteuthis pealeii; assembly: GCA_023376005.1. NCBI lineage: Eukaryota > Metazoa > Mollusca > Cephalopoda > Myopsida > Loliginidae > Doryteuthis > Doryteuthis pealeii. Next base: position 41,517,054 of record CM042174.1, on the reverse strand, counting down.
TAGAAAGTACCTGTTAACATCTCATCTATGGGCCCGAGTTTGAGATAATGTTTAAATGCATTTATTTTGTTGGGAATTGTACCGTTGGTGATGACGTAGTTTCGGTTACAAGCACACAATCTCCATTATGATAAAATATCTATCCTTCTCTCAACTCATTGTTCAATATCTTATACCCTATCCTTTATTCTCTTCCTACTCTCCCCACTCTTTCTTCCTACTCCTACCCCTCCTCCTCCTCTCTATTATATCTATATGTCACTACTTGCTCTCTCTCCTCTCTCTCTCTCTTCTCTCCTCTCTCCTCTCTGTATACACTCTCTCTCTCTCTCTCTTCTTCTCTCTCTCCTTTAATTCTCCTCTCCAGCTTTCTTCCAACCCTTTCCAAATTCCCTTTTAATCATCTTCTCTTCCTCCTCTCTCTCTCTCTCTCTCTCTCTCTCTCTCTCTCTCTCTCTCTCTCTCTCTCTCACACACACACACACACACACACACACACCTCTCCTTCTCTCTATCTCTTTTTCTTTCTCTCTCGTTCCTTCACACGCACTCTCTCTCACACACAACACACACTATCTCCCCTCTCTCTCTATCTCTCTCTCTCTATCTCCCCTTTCTCCTCTCTTTCACACACACTATCTCTCTCTCTCTCTCATCTCTTTTTCTCTCTCTCGCTCTTTCTCTCTCACACACACACACTCTCTCTCTCTCCTTTTCTCACATTCTGTATCTCCCCATCTCTCTCTCTCTCTCTCTCTCTCTCTTCTCTCTCTCTCTCTCTCTCTCTCTCTCTCTCTCTCTCCTGGCCTTTAATCACCCATCCACTCTTCTTTGCTTGCCTTTCCATCTCTTTATTCCTTTTCTATCCATCCTTCTCTCGAACCCCCTCCTCCTCCTCTCTCTCTGTCTGTCTGTCTGTCTGTCTGTCTCTCTCTCTCTCTCTCTCTCTCTCTCTCTCTCTCTCTCTCTCTCTCTCTCTCTCTCCTGGCCTTTAATCACCCATCCACTCTTCTTTACTTGCCTTTCCATCTCTTCCATCCTTCTCTCGAACCCCATCCCCCCATATCCCCCGCTCGCAACATGAGTACCTGTTAACGTCTCATCTCGATGATCCACAATTTGAGACATAATCTTTAAATGCACAGATGTTGTTCTGAATCCTTTTAAAGATTACCTCAAACAAATCCATTTAGCCCATAGATGAGATGATAACAGGTACTCTTCACCTCATGAAGTCGTAAAGTTATCGGCCATCTATCAAAATCTTAAACATATAATTTCACAATCATTTCATACAGGTAATCCTGTTTCATACTTATTTAAATATCTGCATTTTATGTATTTACCCAACCCCTCCAAACGACACAGGGTGTGACACAAGGTCAATTTATCAAGCGGTGTATGTGTGATTTTCATCTCTAATGAACACACACATTTCTGTCATTTTCAGTAGCCTTACTCATATTTTTTAGAATATCTATTTTAAACAATCAGATATTCCACAAATATGAGTAATCTTTTTCAACTTTGATTTTTTTTAATTAACTATTTTTGATAACTTAAAATCATTTAATGAAATATCCTGTATTATAGAACACATTTTTTAGTATATTGTTATTGTTATATGCAGAGGGACAAAGATCCTCTAAAAAGAAAAGTGGTGTCTTGGGTATGACACTAAACTTCATCGGATGGTAAAGCTCTAATTCTGGAAAACTGGGGTATGTGGAGTGCTCTTTCATTGCCATTACTCCTAAGTCCACTCTGACCCGGAGTGGTAGTACCAATTAGGCTCCCATCTATAGGTCATACAGATCTGTTAAAAAAAATTTAGAACGTTTTGAGGGAAATCTAACTCAGATTTTCATAGACACACAGTTAATAAATAATATTTATTGAATACAGAGTTTTCTTTCTCGTGGACTTGTGTAGCGAGATGGAAGGTCCTGAGTTTTGCGAAGACTACTATAGAAAAGAGAGGAAGAAGAAATAAGAGGGAGTAAAGGTTGTTTTTTAAAAAGTGATGAACATAAAACGGTTTGTCGTGAATTTGACCGGGGCGTGACCCCCCGAATGGAGAATTGAAAGCCAACCGGAAGTTTCGGGTGTTGACCGGAAACGGAAGTCACGTGGTGACGTGGAACGACGAAGAAAAATACCGGTCTCTTTTTGATTTCGGACAGCGTAGAGTACGGACGGGCCTCTGGTCCCTAGTGTGGGATTACAGTAATTTAATCGTGTCCTCTCTCTCTCTTTCTCTCTGCCTTTTCTCCTCTCCGACACAACCCACGAGACGAGCCCTGGAAATAAAAGGTAAGCAGCTTGTGACGATATATTTCTCGCGTTGTACCTTTTTATCAACAAGATGACCGCCACGTGCCGAACACCTTTTTAATGTCGTGAATTTGGAGGCACGTTGACAAGACCCACTATACAACATATATCGCTATTAGAACGTTACGTATATATCGCTTTGGGTACCGTGAATATACCGGCACGTTACACTTGTTGCAAAGTCTGCACTAATATTTACATATCGCTGGAGGGAAACTGCTAATAATATATATATATATATAATATATATAGAGAGAGAGACAGACAGACAGACAGACAGACAGAGAAAAAGAGATAGAAGTGAGATACATAGACACATAAAAGAGACTGCGATAGAGATAAGAACAAACTGATTGCAATATATATATATTATATAGAGAGAGAGAGAGAGAGACAGAGACAGAGAGAAGAGAGAGACAGAGAGGAGAGACAGAGGAGAGACAGAGATAGAGACAGACAGAGAGAGACAGAGAGAGAGAGAAAAAAGAATAGAAA
>CM042174.1:41494225-41506725 GCA_023376005.1 Doryteuthis pealeii | reverse complement strand
TTTTTCAAGTTAGTAGTGGTTTAGTAACTAGGAGGTAAACTCGTATAAATTATATTAAGGGGTGTGGAGGCTGGAAAGAAGAGAATTGGTAGGAAAAGTGTTATAGGCATTTTAAAATGTGAGCACTGCATTCAAAATTAATCTTATTTAATGATGGTTTGTATTGTCTGATATATAAAACTTTGATATATAAAACTTTGATATATAAAACTTGATAAGAAATTTCATACATACACACACAAACACACACATATATATATATATATATATATAATATATATATTATATATATATATAAGGGGGGGGTAAAGAGAATGACATACCGGGAAAAATATTGAGTTAATCGTAATATTGATGGTTGATATATATATATATTGATTGATTGATTGATTGATTTTTAAGGGTTTTGCGTATTCTTCCCATATTTGATGTCAAGGTTATAAAAAAATAAATGTACTGGGTTTTTAATGCAGGAAACTAAGAAATCAATAGTTCTTAAATATCAGTCCAATTGAACTATATATATATAGAGACAGACAGACAGACAGACAGACAGACAGAGAGACAGAGAGACAGAGAGAGAGGGGGAGAGGGAGAGAGAGAAAAAAAGTGGTCACCCAATTTAGTATTGAACAGGCTCAACACGCCTTAAGTTTACAGATAGATAGATAAATGGATAGATAGATATGAACGTTATATATATATATATATATATATATATATATATGTATAATATTGGAGTAGACAAACGAGAAAATGTAGATAATGACTGTGAATGACATTAGTCCAATTAAACTCTTAAATTAAACGTACATTTATTGTTTTGTAACCTTGACATATATATATATATATATAGATAGAGAGAGAGAGAGAGAGAGACAGACAGACAGACAGACAGACAGAGAAAAGAGAAAGAGAGACGCAAAGAGAGACGGAAAGAGAAAGAGACAAATATATATTGGTATGAATAGACTGATATATATATATATATATATATATATATATATATATATATATATATATATATGGGGGGTGGGGTTTTATTGAAGATGGCTTCGTTTAATGAGTTGTCAGATAATCTGGTAGAGATAGATTTTTTGATTATGATGGACGGGTGGGTGGAGGAGGTGTGTATGTAAGGTGAAATGTCGTTTTCTTTTCTGAATTGTTCGTATGTTGCTTCTTTAAAAATTGAATTTCCCTAAATCAATAAATAAATTAGGACGAGTAGATTTTTGTGTAGTCTTCTTCTTTTTCTTCAAATGGTAATCGTAGCTCCATCTACCAAATGCCTAACCATTCTCGATTTTTTATTCTTCAGTGACGATCTGTTACAATTCATAGCTAAACACCCTTACTCTTATAATACATTAGAAAACAGAGGTAACCTAACACGGAATATTCGGTCGGAAAAAAGACAAGTCCATTGATGCACTTACAATTATAAGATGGTAGGTGTGACGCTCCAAAATAATCTCTTTGGTCTAGCGCTAGTGAAAAGGGGATAGACTCCCTCGCTGCATGGCTGATACCGACATTAGCACCACCCACCCACCCCCGACGACTTTACTTTACTTTACTTACAATTATAATAATAAACAGGGTGTTAATTCATAGCTAAACACATTTACTCTTATAATACATTGGAAAAAAATAACCTAACACTGAATATTCGGTTGGAAAAAAGACAAGTCAGTTAATATATTACAATTAATATAGTTACAATTATAAGAATTAATGGTGTGTTAATTCATAGCTAAACACACGTACTCGCATAATACATTGGGCTATCCAAAAGAGGTAACCTAACGCAGAATATTCGATTGGAAAAAAGACAAGTCAATCTATATTTCAATATGCTTGTTCTTTAATCTTCCAACTGTTATCATCTTGTAACATTCTTTGATTAAAAATAAGACCGTCCAAATCGTACAAGATGAAATGTACAAATATAAATCCGCCGAATTTTTATTTCTTATGAGTGACATCACCTCATCTAAACAATGGACCATTCAGTTTTTATTAGAAAGAAAGAAAAAGAAGAAAAAGGACATGCTACACAGATAAAAAAAGAAAAAAACAGAAAGAAAGAAATACAGTAGTGAAAGATAGAGACAATGGGTGAGTACGTGGAAGCGATAACGCTAAACTGTTTCAAACGAACATAATGAAAGGATGAAAAGAAGGAAAGAAAGAAGAAAAAGAGTAAAAGAGAGTGTTAAATCAATATTATTACTCTTTTTACATATGGAACTATTTTGCAATAACTCTTAAGCAAACATATCAAACGCTGGGATAATTAGATTATCATTCTGTGATATATCCACAGACCCACCCCACCCCACCCCCACTAGTTAATACAAGGAGGGAATATAGTTTCCGACCCAAGCCATAAAATAGTCACAAGCGGATCCAAGGAACATGAAGAAAGGTTAAGCAACGAAGGTCTGGGAACAAAAAAACAGGAACCATGTGTAAAGCGTCTCATGAAGTGAAAAAATAACGTCTGTTGCTTCCAAGATCTGGGGTGGGAGTCATACTGACGATATAATTAAAACTAGCAGGACCCGTGCATATAACACAGTATGATAATTTAATTATCACAACGTTTGATATGTTTATTTAAGAGCTATTGCTAAATAGTTCAATACTAACAGGACCTGTTAGTATTGGGCTGTAGATTATCCCAGGTTCTAGTGTGCTAATTTTATTGAGTTTCTTGAATTTCTCATATTATGGGCTCCGAAGTTTGGTGAAGATGGGATATAAATCTCGAAATATTAAGGAAATATCAAAAAATAAAAAATAGCCTTTTTTCCTACGCATGGTGATAAGCCTTCAAAATCAATCTATAAACCAAATATAGGTACAATGGCCCAAGCAGACTATATATATATATATATATATATATATATAATATATATATATATATATATAAAAATCCCTGAATATATATATAATCTCTGAATATATATATATATATATATATATATATATATATATATTAAGAAATAAAAATACCTTTTTTCCCTTCGTATTGAGATAAGCCTTCAAAATCAGTCTACAAATCAAATATACATACAATGCTTCAACCAAACTATAGAACTCACACACACACAAAGAAACACACACAAATATTATATATAATATATATAATATATATATATATATATATATATATATATATAATCTCTGAATATATATGATGCTATTTTACTTTGGACTAAATCTATTTAGCGTGAATGAATAAAAAGTACTGTAGGTTGACAAAAAGTTTGGCCTTTCTATGTTCTTTCTTCCCTCATAACCCTGAACCCCAAAAGTTTGGTCTCCTTTGCATTCGGATATTCGTTTTGTCTTCATATTTTCTATACCAACTTGTTGGCAGAATTTTCTTCCGTTATTTTGAAAGGTCATTTTTGACTTGTATTCCCTTTACGCTTTCCTCGTATCTGTTTTTTTTTTATTCTTTCGTCTTCGTTTATTTCTTCTTCCAATTTTACTTTATGTGCTTTGCGTCTTTTTTAGTCTTTTTATTCCATTCTATTCTTCACCTCATCGGCTGGAGCTGTAGAGTACACCAACTGCACCTCTGTAGAGTAATACCCCCCAACACACAAATGGGGCCTCCTGTTGGCCTCGGGTGGCGACCCATTATGCTTAAGGGCAGTATCCTGGTGATTGAGCAGTCCATAACATGCAATACTCCACTTAGGTTCTTACTTAGGCTAAACGGGCGGTTGGAGAGACCCCCTCCGATCAATCGGCTGGTCACATCAAAACCTATATGATTGTCTCAACCTTATTTCCCTTATAGCAAGCCCCAACTTTTTTATCATGTCCCGGGAAGGAAGTTAAACTCTATCTGATGGTGAGGTTCCTGTTTTGGAGGTTTGAGGGAAAGTGGAGCTTGCTTAAATCACCATTGCTCCCTGGTCCACTCTGACCCGGAGTGGTAGTATCTGTTAGGGTCCCATCTATGGGTTAAATAGAGAAATGTGTTTATAAAAACAATGAGTATCCATTTAGAATTTATTTCAAAACATTTTCGGCATTAAATGACCCAACGAGGTTGATATTCCGTAAAACAAACCAAACCAAACTATTCTATCCTTGAGTCTTTGTCCATTCTTAGTGCTTTTCTGTATTTGTCCGACTGGCCCCATCCAGCTTTTATACCAATTTCAACATTAACTAGTTTATCGCCTACATATAATGATTATAACAGACACAGGATGTTACGATCAAAGGAAAAATTTTATATGTCTATACTTAAGTATTTCGGTTTATGGTAAACCATCATCAGGACAATGCAAAAGAAAGCTTTCGTATATAAACGCACATATAAAAAATAACAGTAAATAACATTATATTCACACATTCACCATACACTTAACATTTTTCTCCCTTACAAAATTTCTTTTGCATTGTCCTGATGATGGTTTATCATAAACCAAAATACTTAAGTATAAACATATAAAATTTTTCCTTGATCGTAACATCCTGTGTATGTTATATTTTTGAAACATTTTCTTCACATATAATCATTATGTTGCGAGTTTTTCACACCAGCATAAACGGATAATCTTTCATTGGAGTCTGAGTGCATAAACAGTTCCCCCCCCCACCAGGTCACCAGGACTCTTCTGAGTATTCTGGCGGATCTCGAGAATGCAGTTGTCTGGTTGGTGCTGATTCTTCCTCTGAATTTTTTAAAATTATTTTAAAAGGTCATTTTTGAACTATGAAAAAGGACCATCCATCGTGTTGCCAATAATATATCCCACCACAATTTTTCATTTTTCTCCCTTACAAAATTTCTTTTGCATTGTCCTGATGATGGTTTATCATAAAACGAAATACTTAAGGATAAACATATAACATTTTTCCTTTGATCGTAACATCTTGTGTCTGTTATATTTTTACCATATATATGCCACCACATAGATTATGCAATACGATGTTTAGCGGAATATTCATAGAATAATCATTAGTGAGTTTGGTTGTAACTGGGTGCCTCAGATTAAAGTATTTTACTCTTTTGTATGATTTCTCTCTGTTTAAATCCCATGCCTAAGATTAACCCTTTGTAACCTCATATAGTGAGTTATGTTTTCCCTGGGTGCCTTCATACTGAACTAAAAGCAGCCACCCGGCATCGGCAGGGTAGAGGGGGGATTTTTTAAATATTAGTCCCGCAGATCCATTATTACTCAATCCTCGTTGGATCCTCGTCAGACGCCCCATTACTATCCCCATGTAAAAAAAAACCACCTTGCATTGATCCAGCCACTCTGAAAATAAACGTTAATGTCTAATATTTAAAAATATTAAATGCAAAAAATATTCCATTCTGTTATCATTAAAATTTTATTTTTTAAATTCATTTTCACAAATATAAATCAAATCATTATTATTTTTGCCCAAGAACCAAGCCCTGGTGATAGTGATTGTTGTTCGCGTATTTGGATATAGTTATTTACTAAGCTGAGCTTAGATGTGGCACAAGGCCAGAAGTGTGGGGCACCCAGTGAGAATCGAACTCACTAACAATGGTCTGCAAATCTAGCTTGCTAACCATTAGACCAAATGAGGTGCCCCGCGTATTTGGATATAAGATGTGCTCTAAATACCCACCTTTATTTATAGACTAGCCGAGATCACGTGATTGACTCTTGTAACCAACCACTAACAATACTACTGGCATGATAGAATATTTAACCCCGCCCCCATATTGGTCATAATTAAAACTGCACTCTGTGAGGACGGACACACATAGCATTGCCGGATCTTTACCAATACTCTCGAAGGACTTTATACTTTATACCAGTAACTGACAACACTTTAGTAACCAAAGGATTCACATTGTCAACAAACTCTTTATCAAGGATCCAATTCCACCAGATAAGCGCTATAAGGCCAAGGAATGGCCCTTAAAAACGTAACAATTATATATATATATATATATACTTTGTTGTTAATTGTTTTATTTTCGAAGTTTCCTCCGGACATGCTCATACAAACAACTGCCCTTTATATAGTTAAGCTAATAAATATCCAACAAATGATATTGAAGTTTCAACAGGAACATTGTTTGTAACTTTTCTATTAGAAACTAATAATTTGATTTATGTAAATATCTGATCCCACAGTTTGAGTGAAGCATGTCACAGCTATATATCCGCAGACAAGCTGACGCTACACAATCTTTACAAATTTTCCAAAATCGAGAACTAGGTCTTAACTAAGCCTGCCTCTCAACGTTAACCATTACACAACCTAGTAGTAGTAGTAGTAGTTAGTAGTAGCTGGTTGTTTTTGTTTTACGGCATATCAACCGTTTGTGGGTCATTTACTGCCAAATCAAGTCATTTGGATTCATGATGTTACATAAATTTTTAGTAGTAATAGTAGTGAATTCAAATCGTCGACGTCGCTTATTGTCAATATCAGCAGGACAGCAAGGGAGTCTATCCCATTTACATGGATATTTTTTTGCGTCTGAAGTGGAGTGTCACACCTACCATCAGTTTCCTATATTACCGCCCAGAACTACTCGTCCTCCAAGTTAGCAATGGCCAGTATTGAACCTGGATCCCTTTGGTTCATGAGCGGGTGCTGTACTGACTGAGCTAAACTGAATCCTAGTATACTAGTAGTAGTAGTAGTAGTAGCAGTAGTAGTAGTAATATTTCTTGCAAACCGATGTTTTCCCCACAACCCTCGGGCAGCCAACGAGGTTACGATTTAGTCGGCACTGCCAAATTATTATAATTCACATATTTAGAGGAAAATTTATTTTTTGTCGGTAAAGGTTAATTTCATTAATTTCATTTAATATGTGCAAATTCAAATCCATAAAGCAAATTTTAAAGGAATAGTGCTTTGCTAAAATCTACGAGTGATGCCCCTGAGAACAATTTTCTCTGTTTCGTAGATGCCTGTATTTCCTGCTTTTCAAAATCCGTTTCAATAATCCCCCACGGCTACGGTGAGGCATTTAGTTTCACTTTCACTTTCAGTTTTGAGTTGAAATAATTTATTTGTAAATGTCAATTTACAGATCTCGATACGAGGGTATATCCCAAGTGTAAGGCCTCCAGAATATTTAGAAATCACAGAAACGTCTATTGTTTATTTTAAATGATGTTTACTATAATGGATATTCGGTGTCTGTCTGTGTGAAAGCGAAACTACGTCGCAATACACTCAGGAATTGCGTAATTTTCTCAATGAGTGTAAATTATATTCAAAATCCTTAGTACAAATAATTTATATGCAAATGTCAATTTACAGATCTCTATACAAAAGTAATCCCAAATGTAAGAATAATCAGAAATCACAGAATAATTAGAAATCACAGAAACGTTTATTGTTTATCTTGAATGATGTTTATTATAATGGAGATTCGGTGTCTGTCTGTGTGTAACCGAAACTATGTCGCAATACCCTCAAGAACTGCGTAATTATCTCAATGAGTTTAATTTATAGTCAAAATCCTTATTAAAAATAATTTATTTGAAAATTACAATTTACACATCTCTATACGAGGGTAATCCCAGAGGTAAGGTCTTCAAAATATTTAGAAATCACAGAAATGTATATGGTTTATTTTCAATAATGTCTACATCTTATAATAACTAGTAAATATAGGCACCCTACGGGTACATATATTTAAGTTTTAATGTAATAGAATATTATATCAAATTAGAAAGGTTAATGAAATTAAATAAGAATGCAGATAAAACAGATTTGAAATAGAGTGGGGGGGGCATAATCGAAAAATAAAACAACTGAAACTTACTCTTCCCTCATTCACGTCTTTCATTGCTAAATTTTCCTGATTTAACTATTTAGTTAAAATAGGATTTAAAGAATAAAATTACAGTTCTTTCCTCTTGTTAATAGATTTCTTTTAAGATTTATCCCCGAGACTTTTGCACATGATAAATAAGATAAAACTAAACAATTAGAAATCAATTAATACCAAGCACATATTTATTAAAATCAATTTTTTTATATCAATATGCAAATTAGCGTTCACGTTCACACTGTAAACCGCTATTTTGTTGTATATATATATATAATTGCATGTTATTAGTATGTAGATATGGTCAACAGTATTAATAACGTAAGACAATTTTATTAATAATTGAGGTTTAAATAAAAATAAAATCATGGAGAATGTGACGTAAATAACTAAGGGAATTGTGACTTAAGTAGTAATATAATTTCGGTTACAGACAGAAAATCTCACAATCTCCATTATAATAAGAGAAGATGAAGATTCGGTGTCTGCCTGTCTTTATCCGAAACTATGCTACAATACCCTCAGGAATTGCGTGAGTTTATTATTATAGTCAAAATCATTAATACATAGAATAAATCTTATTTATCAACGATGTATCTATGAAAATCTGAATTAGATTTGCCTCAAAACGCCCATCTTATTAATGTGTTTAAAATCTTGTAATGTGTCTTATATATCACTAAGAAATAAAGGTATACATAATATGTGGTGTGATTAATTTGCATACTGGTTTTAACAAAACCGGGTTTAATAAATAATTACTTGGTGTTATTATTGTTTTATTCCCCAGCGTATTAAAATCAATCTTATGAATAATTTTAATTTGAAACCAATTAAATTATAATTAAAATAATTATAATTAATAAAAATGAATGTAATGGTTTTATATGCGTTCTTAATTAATTTCTTTGGTCGTTCTTATTCAATATATTTCATTACATTAAAATTCTATTAAATTTTCAATATGTATCTATTTGTCTTCAAAATCGCCATTTAGGTTGATGAAATTTTGGTTGGCACTGTAACTGTTTTTGTAAGCCCATGTTATACCAGCTCGTCACCATGTCGTATCCAGTAAAGGAACGGTTTCAATCTGTCGTGTCAAAATTGACACTGATTGGAGTGGGGGGGGGTGATGACATGGCACGTGATCAATTGTTTCAGGTGCGATATCACACAACTTCTGTTCGGAGTCGACACCCTTGAAAGAACAGGTGGCTGATAAATGCTCGGAAGAAAGACTCTGATAACACTCAGCAAGAAGGAAAGGATTTGCTTTAGCTTTCATCACAAACACGGATTGGATTTTAACAAAACCTACATTTCTGCATTTTCAGTCGCCAGTTGTTATATATATATATATAATATATATATATATATATATATATATATATATAGTTAATCCTTTGTTAGTATTGGAGAAATGATAATAAAGTGCTCAATTACTTCTGTAAGAGCTGTATTTATTTATTATAGTGTACAATACATTTCAGGTGCGATTACTACCACAGGTTTCTGAGCAGCATTTTACTGCGGCTGCCCGTCTTCACGGCATTGTCCTGAGGACGGGCAGCCGCAGTAAAATGCTGCTCAGAAACCTGTGGTAGTAATCGCACATTAAATGTATTGTACACTATAATAAATAATATATATATATATATATATATATATATATATATATATATAACTGAAGCGGTCAATTAGAAAGGTTCATTTTCAGATCAGCAACATTCAAAGTGAAGTAATTCCAACATGTAGTTTATGTGGAATAATATATCTCTCCAGTGCTGGCCTGGGAGTCACCTGAGAAAACACAAGGATAGAGTGTCAAATGCTACTGGCACCCAAGTATGATGATAAAAAAAAATTAATAAAAAAATAAAAAACAGGAAATACTCTTATTCGAACACGAGTTGACAGCCATATATATATATATATATATATATATATATATATATATAAAGGATTATTATATATATATATGTATATGCATGTGCGTATACCATATCTTGACCAACAAGATGGTCACATATTTTCGATCCCGAAACCATTGGACCATAAAGCAATCACTGAATCCAGATATTTGTGCTTCGATGCGTAAACAAGAAAATTGAATTTAAATATTAAATTAAAAAAAACATTTCGTCTACGATCTTTAATCAAAACAGCTTTCTTTTCTAGAGAGAGAGAGAGAGAGACAGAGAGACTGTGCGTCAGAGAAAGAAAGAGAGAGAGGGATAGTATGAGTGAGAGAGACTCTGAGTGACAGAGAGAGTGTTCATATTCAATATGGAGACATACGCATTCACATAGCAATTATATATACATGTTTTATATGACCACGTTCTCATATACGAATGCATATACACTCATACATGCATAGTCACACACACATATATACATTTATACATACATACGTACATACATGCAGAGATTAAATGCTAAGGTGTTAATATTCCGTAACTGCAGTTTCATGCATATCATGCAATCTTCAGACGTTCAAAAATATTCAAATATTAAAACGAATGGGAAGCATGCTCTCGCAATGGAATGTTATAACGCGAGATTTATATTTCAAAAAATGGAAATGCTTAGATCTTAAAGCATGCGGTGTCCAAATGAGTGCGACAAATAAGGGATTAATTAGGGTCGGGTGGTAAATGACATAAGAGAAATTTGTTTGTGGGCTGGGGGTGAATTATTGAAATGGGACTTGATAATTTGAATTATTTGGATTATTCGAACTATTGTCCTCATCTTCATTGTTATCTGTTCAACGTTTCGGTCGATGGGCCCACCGGCTTTTTTTCAGGCATATCTTGTCGGGCTCGGGAGCCTTTTCTATTCGGGAATATTCTTTCGTAATCGGGAACCTTCTTGTCGTAATCGGGAGTCATCGCAGAACTTTGAACCTAACCCTTTATTCAATCAACGAGGGTATCCTGTTTGGCTGATACCAATATTAGGCCACTACACCAACTTTACTTTACTTTTACTAATATATATATATATATATATATATATATATATATATATCTTCTTATTATAATGGAGATCGTGTGTTTTTCTGTCTGTAACCGAAACCACATTACTAATCGATTCACAATTCACATATTTATTTACATCACATTCTTCATGATTTTATTTATATTTAAACCTCAATTATTAATAAAATTGCTTCACCTTTTTATTAGTGTTGTCCATATATACATACTAATAACATGCTATTGTATTTATATACACAAAAAATAGCGGTTTACAGTGTGAATGGGAAGGCTAATTTGCATATTGATATTAAAAATGTGATTTTATTAAATATGTGCTCAGTATTATTGATTTCTAACTGTTTGGTTTTATTTTAATGAATATAAGCAAAACTCCCTCCAATGAATCTTAAATGAAATCCATTAACAAGAAAAAATAAGTGTAATTTTATTCTTTATTTCCCAATTTAACTAAATAGTTAAATAAGTAAAATTCAGCAATGAAAGACGGCAGTGATGGAAGAGTAAGTTTCATTTCTATTTTTCTATTATAATCCCACTCTGTTTCAAATCTTTTTATCTGCATTCTTATTAGACTTTCTAATTTAATATGATATTTCATTACATTAAAACTTAAATACTTGCGTCCGGAGGGTGCATATATTTGCTAGTATATATATATATATATATAAATAAACCTAACGGCTCAGATAAACATACTTAAATGTTCGCTTAGTGCTCTTCAGGGCTAAGATCTGACTAGTCAGATCTTAGCCCTGAAGAGCACTAAGCGAAACTTTTAGTAGGTTTATCTGACTCGTTAGGTTTATCTTTATTATTTGCTCTACTTAGGTATTGAGCACTCTTTACTTATTAGCTTTAGTATATTCTGGCGGTTTTTATACGTATATATATTTCTTATATAAATATACATATAAATTGTTTTTTTTATTTTGGCCAAGTATTATAGTATCAACCGATTATTTTCGATTGGTACGACTATCTTGGTCTTTTCTTTTTTACAAATTTTTTTTCTTCCCGGTTGATGTTTGGTAGTATATTTTTACAATCAAACTATTTGCCGGGTTTTTTCTCACCGCGAGGATTTACCAACAAGTTGTAAGAGCTGTATTCATTATATTCTATACATTACTGGCAGATTTATTACCGTCGGTTTCAAGGCATCATATGCCTTTCGTCAGATAAATCGCCTTAGAAGTAACGCGGTTTGTAACAGATATTTATTTAGAGGTCACTTCTAAGGCGATTTATCTGACGAAAGGCATATGATGCCTTGAAACCGACGGTAATAAATCTGTCAGTAATGTAAAGAATATAATAAATAAATTCTTATAATTGTAATCGAGCACTATATTTTCCTTCCTCCAATTAAAAAAAATCACTATATATATATATATATATATATATATATATATATATATATATATATATAATGGAGATTGTCTGTATTTCTGTCTGTAACAAAAACTAGGTCTTAGCTCTACGTCACAGCTTACGTCACAATATTCTTATGCTATATACACCCAAAATTTGAGTAAGAAATTTTTAAAATTGTTTTTTACTCTCGTCCTTTTCTTTTACAGTAACAAGAAGTTAACTAAAAAGTTTACAAATAAATAAATACCTACGATTTTGTGGAAAATTGATGTGGAAAATATTCAAAATAATTGTTTGATTATTACATG
>CM042174.1:41483230-41491625 GCA_023376005.1 Doryteuthis pealeii | reverse complement strand
AAAAAAGAGAGGGCACCCTCGCAAGTGACGCAGACTTGTATGAGTTAGCACAGAGAGTGGAGAATGAAGAGAGAAGAAGAAGAAGAAGAAGTAGAGAGCGGAAGAGGAGATACGTGAGTGCAGGAATGAAATAGATTAGAGAGGAGCTTAGGATGGTAAGGTGTGAGCGATCCGACTGAAAAGAGAAGGCGGAATACAATCTACCTTGCGTCGTAAAGGCGGCTTGTGTAAAATGGGATAGAGACTCCTCGTGCATGGCTGGATACGCACATTAGTGGAGAGAGAGGAGCACCAGCCGACGATTTACAATTCTTTATAACATATATACAGAATAGCAGGGTAATTCCATATATAAATGATAATATATAGAAGAATAACAAAGAGAGTATATATAATATATATACTACTAGCAAAAGTACCCGGTCCATGACCGGACTAAAAAATTTAAGGACACCAGAGAGAGTATAAGAGGAAAATAATTTATAGAATTAAAACATTACCGAGAATTTGTACATTACAATATTTATTTTTGGAATTATTTTTTTTTTTACATTTAAAATATTATTTTAAAAATGTAATCCTTAACTTTTGCATTTTTTGGAACTTAAATCTATTTTTCTAAAAATTGTTTTGTACATATGACAAAATCTCAAATTCATTTCTTAATTGCTTATTACGTTCAAGTGATAAATTTTTGCTAAAATCATACATTAAAATTATATGCTCAGAATAAGAGCCCCATCCAACGCTTACTGTACAAAAAATAAAGACGATTTTTTATTTCTAAAATAATTTAGAAATAAAAAAAAATGTTTTCTTTTTTATACAATGGGGTTGGGTGGGACTGTTTTGACAGCAAGTTCACAACCTGTGGTGTGGGTTGGGCGGAAGTGTCTTTTAACGGGAGTGTTGTTTATTTCAGAATTCTTTTTTTCCCTTCTTTTTTTTTTTTTAGCGAGGCTTACAGATGGCATCCGTCTCTGTCGGCTGACGCCACTTCAAAGGTGCCGACGGTGGCTGGAAGTGGGTGTAGCTGAAGATTATGTTAACGGGTAGTTTTGGATTTTTCGGTTTTGAAAGTTGAAAGTGTCGAGCGTAGTGGAGTGGGGGTGTCTGTATATGATATTTTTTAATGTTTTCTTGATTATTGAATTATTTTTTAAAAAAACAAATTTTGTGTGTTTCTTAGTTATAAGCATATTAAGTGATATGCAAGATTTCAAATATGAATGACCTCTCGTTTGTGAGTTATAAGTCGACACGTAAATACCAAACTTTCTTTTATATATATATATATATATATATATATATATATATTATATATATATATATATATATATATATAAACATATACACATATACACACACGCACGCACACACACACACACACACATACACATATATGCATGATATAAGATATCTATGTGTGTGTGTGTGTGTGTGTGTGTGTGTGTAAATGCTAAAAATAATGATTCAAAAATAAATTATAAGATTTTTAAAATAGAAAGTTACTTTATAATCACTCTGTATATATACAGATATACAGGGTGATTATATATATATATATATATATATATATATATATATATATATATATATATATATATATATATATATATATCCTGTATCTCTCTCTACCTGTGTGTGTATATATATATATATAACACACATACACATATATACACACGCGCACACATACACACACATATATATATATATATATATATATATATATATATATACCGCATACACTTATGTGTCGTTCTTATAAATTTCAATTCAAAATCCTACCATCTTTAAAACATTAATGATTTTGTTTTATTCTAATATTTTTACAGAAATTTCAAATATCCTTGCATATAAACTTGGTTTTTTGTTTATTGGCATATATTTGCTTCTAGTCCATAAAGATAGAAAATAAGATGAAAAATGCTCAACACACTCGTTGTTTTGCCACCGGTATATCATATATAATATATAATATGTAATATACAATATAGAATATATAATATATAATAACAATATATAATACGATATATAATTTAATTTCCAATAAAATATGGTTTTAGCCATTCGGCATTTCATGACCATCGATTAATATTAATATTCCTCGCGATGTTTTTCTACGACACTGCGATTCTAATAATGAATGACTAAATCTTAAGGAAATATATATTATCACACTGAGAAACGAACGAGTAGATAGAATGTGTAGCGTCAATAATTTGAGGGTAATAAAGGACTATTTGCTAGTAAATTCCTACCATGAAATAAACTGAACCCCCATTTCATGTCCGTGTTTTTGCAATAAATGTTTTATTTTCTTGCACCCGTTATTTTACAATACTAAATATATTTCCTTTATTTATTTTAATATTCACTTCAATGTGTATTTCTAAAAGTTTTTATTTTGTGAGAATGCTTAGTTTTAAAGTGGGGGTTCGTTTTTACACTTCAACTTTGTACTCGTAAATTCCTACCATAAAATGCCCAAGCCTAATTTTATGGTAGGAATTTACGAGTAAAAGTTGAATATTACTTTTTGTTGTTATTTCTTTTCTTTTTGGCTTTGGTACTCTAAAATAAAAACGTCATATTTTAATCATCGTCGACGAAAAAACAAAATTACGGTCATAAAAGGAGGATCTAATGTACGCCTAAATTGTAAAACGAGCCCCCACTTTAAAACTAACCATTCTCACAAAATAAAAACTTTTAGAATATACACAGTGAAATGAATATTTAAATAGATAAAGAAAATATATTTTGTATTGTAACATAACGGGTGCAAGAAAAATAAAACATTTATTGCAAAAAAACGGACATAAAATGGGGGTTCAGTTTATTTTATGGTAGGAATTTACGAGCAAATAGTCCTTTATTACCCATTTGAGATCAATCGATTTGAAAATAAAGATAAAAATAATCATTGCTTTTTTTTTTTCAGGTTTCAAATACAACTCCTCCACGTTAGATTATACAACGATATGATACAAGGCACCAAGACCTATCTCGAAGGATAAAATTGTGTTTAAAGGCAATATTTATAAATTTCTCCATATCTGCGAAAGACCATAAGCGTTTGGCTCAAAAGCCTAAGAAGAGGTACAAGGGTTGTTTTTCAAGTCGACATGAAGAAGTGTAGCATCGACAAGAAAATCTGGAGAGCAAAGCTTTGGATTGTGGGCAGTGGAGAAAAACTTTTCAGGAAGGCACAAAGAAATTTGAGACCAACCGTATGCAACATG
Organism: Doryteuthis pealeii; assembly: GCA_023376005.1. Lineage (NCBI taxonomy): Eukaryota > Metazoa > Mollusca > Cephalopoda > Myopsida > Loliginidae > Doryteuthis > Doryteuthis pealeii. The sequence continues at coordinate 41,488,377 of CM042174.1, read as the reverse complement.
AATGGTTAAAACGAGATGTTCACAAGTGGAACGTTCATAAAGCAGTAGACAACAAGGGCTTCAAATTCGTCTACTATTTGAACAGTGTGGAGGCTGTGGCTGAGCAGAGCTGGCCTGATGAGTCACCAAACTGTGCATCGGCGAAATGGACCAATAAACTACCCTGTGCTTCCTGGAATAATTTGTTGTGAATGTGGAAAGATATGCAAGACTTTAGCTGGACTAAAAAGCCACGTTCGTGCAGTTCACCGTTGAACTATTTTTTTAACAATGGCAATACTCGAATACGAGTTTGCTGCCATCATATATATACATATAAAAAGTATAAAAAGACATATGAATATCAATTTTATTCATCATAATCATAATAGATGCTCAAATTGTTCACCCTCTCCATTCTTGCACAAGATTCACTTTGTACGGATGAAATTTCTGTGTCTTAAGAATACGATGTACTGATGATTTGCTAATCGTAAGCTCCTGGCTTATTTTCCTTACTGATTTCACGGGGCTTCTTGCAACATTCGCCAAAACCATAGTTGATGTTGCTTCATCAGTTGCACTCTTTCGTCGACCACATCTCTGGCGGTCAGCAACTGAGCCAGTTTCTTGGAAACGTTTTATCAAACGGCAGACAGTGGTATGGTTCAATGGTTTTTCTCACTCGGGATGAGTGCGGTTGGATTCTTCAGCTACAGAGCGGTGTGTAGCCCCATCTCTTCCAAACATAAAAACCAATTTAACTCTTTCTTGTATTGTTAATTTCTCACCCATATCCAATAATATCAGGAAAAAAAAAAAAAAAAAGATTATATGGTGCGCGAATTCTGGGACACCCTGTATATATATATATATATATATATATATATATATATATATATATATATATATATATATGCATGTTGAATTAAACAAAAGACACATCTCCTGTTTAACAATTTTATTTGTGATTTTTTCAAGTTTTCTGTCCACTATTTTTTGTGAATTAGTCCACCAAAGTTCATGTCCACGAATTCCACCCAAATATTAAAAAGTACTTTCGGCGCTTCGAAATGCCATCATCAGGGGTGATATATTCCAATTTTTCAAATTATATTAATCGATGGGGTGGCTGGAAGGAGGATAATTGATGGGAAAGGTGCTATAGGCATTTTAAAATGTGTGTACTGCATTGGAAATTAATTTTGTTTAAGGATAATTTGTATTGTTTTATGCATAAAGCTTCTAGTAATGTTGGCCAGAAAACTTGAAAAAATCACAAATAAAATTGTTAAACATGAGATGTGTCTTTTGGTTAAATCAACATGCATAAATGAAAGAATGCTGCCCAAATACGCATATATATATATATATATATATGTGTGTGTGTGTGTGTGTGTGTGTGTGTGTGTGGTAAAGATTAGAGGGAGAAATATGAACAAAGGAACAAAACTCAGACACGTATATGTAAGAGATATATTTCGCGGTGCATTGAGCTCGGCTTCATCAGTCGTTTATTTGATAAACGACTGATGAAGTCCAGCTCAATGCACGACAAAATATATCTCCTACATATACTTGTCTGAGTTTTGTTCCTTTGTCCATATTTCTCCCTCTAATATTTACTAATTCTGTCAGATTTACTCCAATCCTTCTATCCACACACACACACACACACACACACACACAACAAACATATATATATATATATATATATATATATAGAGATAGAGAGAGAGAGAGAGAGAGAGAGAGAGAGAGAGAGAGAGAGATGGAAATACGGTGAGGAAATTAATCCGACAATATGAAAAGAAAATATTTTAAAAATATAACAAACACAGGATGTTATGATTAGGGGAAACAATTTTATGTGTCAATACTTAAGCATTTCGGTATATTGTACCATCTTCAGGGCACTTTTAAGTAATGAAAGCCAATGCATTGATCACGTCATTGGCTTTCGTAAACAAACGCATATAAAAATTAACGGTTAATAACATCAGATTCACATATTCACTATACACTTAACATCTTTCATTTTGTCCCTCACCTAAACATAAACAATACTTGTTTCCTGAAGATGGTACGATATACCGAAATGCTTAAGTATTGACACATATAATTGTTTCCTAATCATAACATCCTGTGTTTATTATATTTCTAAAAATATTTTCTTTTCATATATATATATATAATATATATATATATATATATATATATATATGGAGATAGGATGGATGTAGTAGAATATATATATATGAACAAGAAATAATTTATCCGGTCAAATGATTCATTGAAAGCAACATTCGTGCGAGTATGAGTGACAGACATGAATGAAGTGAGGGTAGTATACAGGAAGTGGAGAGAGGATGGAGTGGGTGGGCACAGGGTGGATTAAGGGGGGTAAAGTTCTAGTGTGCTTGATGTCAGCAGAAGATGAGGAGAGAGTTGAGTGACCTTAGGTTACTGGGTCAGTTAGTGGAAAGAGGGGGGGGATTTTTCTGACTCCAGAAGTATAGGTAGATAAAAAACGGAGAGTAAGAGTGAGTGTCTATATATATAGTTCTATAGGAATTTTTTTTTAAAAACAAATAAAAACAAGAAATTACACCACGCACCTCCAACATATATGCAACATATATTGTTTATACATATATATATTTACGAGCAGGATACGACACAAGGTCAATTTCTTAAGCGGAGTTTAACAGGTTTGAATTCAGAGTTTTCCTTCTCCTAGACTGGTTACCTAACCAAGGTTAAAGAACCCAGTCTGCGCTGCTATTTACCCATAGCTGGAGGGAGAGTAGGATTCATACCTTTCCCAAGGGTATTAGCGCTAAGTGAAATGCAATTAGCACGTCCAGGATTTGAACTCGGGTCAACGAGTCCATTTCCCGTGACTTTAACCATTACACCACGCGCTTCCTACGTTTATACATATATGCCCTGAATATTATTGGTGTAGCCCATTTATTTTCTTGTCTTTCTCTCTTCTCAATTAAAATGATAGGGTCCATCTTTTAGATGAGGTGATGACAAGCATTACATTTGAACACATCCATTTATATTATAAATCAAAACGGAATTTTCCATTATTTATCTGAGGTGATAACCTGGCGTGACACACGTAGGTTGGATCTAGCGAATCAATACATAGACGAGCAGGACCTGTGGATATACCATAGTATGATGAGTTAAGTATTACAACGCTTGACATGTTTATAGTAAAAAATAAAGTCGTCGGGGTGGCCTAATGTCGGTATCAGCCATACAGCGAGGGAGTCTATCCCCTTTTCACTAGCGCTAGACCAAGGAGATTATTTTGGGCGTCTGAGGCGGGGCGCCTCTCCTACCATCAGCTCCTTACTTTACCGCACAGATCCCTGTGCTACTCATACGCTGAGTTGGCGAGGACCGGTATCGAACTAGGAACCTTGTGGTTTCTAGCCGAACGTTCTACCGACTGAGCTTACTTAAGAGCTATTGCTAAATACTTCAATATTTAAAAAAGTATAATAATCTTGACAAGCTGGACCTGTGGATATACCATAGTATGATGAGTCATGTATTACAATGTTTGACATGTTTACTTAAGAGCTATTGCGATTTTATTTCAATATGTAAAAAGTATAATAATCATGATTTAACACACACACACACACTCTCTCTCTCTCTCTCTCTCTCTCTCTCTCTCTCCTCTCTCTCTCTCTCTCTCTCTCTCTCTCTCTCTCTCTCACACACACACACACACACTTTTATGTCAGTCTTTTCATCGATTGAAACAGATTAGCGTTATTGTTTTCGCGTTCTCACCCCTCCCTCCATCTTTCTTCTACTCTCTTTCTTTCTTTCTTTCTTTCTTTCTTTCTTCTTCTTATATTTTTCTGTGTAGCATATCCATTTTTTTTATTACACCACAAACATCTTCATTTGAACAGGTTTCAATTCAGAGATTTCCTTCTCCTAAATTGTTTAAAGAATCCAATCTACTCTGCTATTTATCCATAGCTGGGGGAGGATAGTTAAATGCCTATCATTCCCAGCCTCGTTCAGGATTAGAATTCAGACAGGTTATAGAATGCGTATTCGTGTGTTACAACCGTAGAGCGATGCCCAATAAGCCAATCTCAATCCATTGATCGTCCTGTCGGCTGGGGCTGTAGAATACGCCGACTGTACCTCTACAGAGAGATAAGAACCTCCCCAATGGCAACTCATGATTCTTAATGACGGAAATCTGGTGGCATAGCGGTCCATGACATGCAATACTCAACTTAGACCCTTACTTAGGCTAGACGGGCGGTTGGAGAAGCCCTCTCCGATCAGTCGGCTAGTTACGTCAAGCCCTAGCAACTATATGATTGCCCCAACCCTATTGCTCTTATGGCAAGTCCCTCTTATCACATGGGTGCTAGAAGACAGTGGCTGGGGGTCATCTTGTCCTGGGAATGACATTAAATTCTATCTGATGGTGAGGTTCCAGTTCTGAGGGTCAGGGGAATGTGGAACACTCGTTCATCACCATTGCTACATGGTCCACTCTGACCCGGAATGGTAGTACCTGTTAGGGTCCCATCAATGAGTTGAATACAAAAATGTATTTATAAAAAAATTGAGTATCCATTAAAAATGAATTTATTTCACAACTTTGTCGGTATTAAATGACTCACCGAGGTTGATATGCCATAAAACAAATAACCATTAATAGTGGCTTGGATTGGCATTGTGAAGCAAGCCGAGTTAGACCCGGAGTGGTAGTACCTGTTAGGGTCCCATCTATGGAGTAAATAGAAAAATGTATTTTTTTTTTAAGAATTGAGTATCCATTACGAATGAATTTATTTCAAAACTTTGTCGGCATTAAATGACCCATCGAGGTGCCGTAAAACAAACCAAAGCAAGCAACTGATAGTGGTTTAGGGTGGCATTGTAAAGCAAGCCGAGTTTGCCATGCATTAGATGTTTGTCAGCATTAGATGACCCATTGAGGTTGATATGCCGTAAAACAAAACAAAACAAAGCAAGCAACTAATAGTGGGTTGGATTGTCTTTGAGAAACAAGCCGAATTTGATGCAAAGTGGTAGTACCTGTTAGGGTATCAGGAATGGGTTAAATAGAAAGCCACGGGCTTATAAAAAAAAAGAATTGAGGGGTCTTGTGTGTA
>CM042174.1:41445730-41478230 GCA_023376005.1 Doryteuthis pealeii | reverse complement strand
AGATATATTGATAGATATAAACATTAGATAGATAGATATGAAGAGACTGATATATATATATATATAATATATATATATATATATATATATATATATATATTGTGTGTGGTGTGTGTGTGTGTGTGTGTGTGTGTGTGTGGTAGTATATTAAGAAAATTGAAAAACACAGGTTTAAATAAATTGAGTGGTAAGTTTTATTAGCCGACGCTGCAGTGCTTCAATCTATTAATTAGATCATCTTCAGGGCATTTGTTGATATAAGGAAAGGTAATAAAAAATGTTATCACAGATTAAACGAGAAAAACTGCGATAGTCTTTGTTTATCAATCTGTTCAAAATTTGAAGTTTGAAGAAGAAACGCTGGAAAGGTGGACGGTTTGAAATATGACGTCAAATATTCTTCTTTTATGGTGTGAGTATGAGAGTGTGTGAGTGTGTGTATCAAAAAAGGCATTGTGCATTTTTTAGGTGTTTTTTTTTTTTGTTATTTGTGTGTGTGTGTAGTTGCACGTGTGTGCAATTTTTTTTTTTTACGTGTGTTTTTTCAATTTTCTTAATATACTACATACCGTCGGATTCACTTCCATCTCTTTTACATATATATATATATATATATTATATATATACAAGGTGTGACAAAAAGAATCAAGATTTTTGTACTTTTTGACACACCTTGTATTCTGAAAAAATTGACGTTCTATTCATTGTTCATTTCTATCTTGGTAAATACAGCTTCAATCTCGATACTTTTATGACACATCTTGTATGTTGTTGTTAGTTGATTTGGGGTCAACGTATGCATCTTTATAAATGAATATAGTTGTTTATCAATTTATCATTCTTGTGAACATTTTCGGTGATATTGGAAGCATAGGAAATATATAAAAAGTGAACAAAAACAATATATTGATACACACCTATATATATGTATATATATTTACTTAAGAAATGGATATAAAGTAACCTACTTGAGTTTCATCATCTGAATCGTCAGGGTTACATCCGCTGAATTAATCGAGTTTTCGATTAATATCAGTTGATACCACGTATGTCTGTTGAAACGGGACTTATCTTTTATAGATGAACGCGTGTTTATGAATTCAAAACTCATCGTGAACCGTTTTTGTTTATTGGATTAAAAAATGTGAATTAATTTGTGGGAATTACTTTTTCAATTGTTATTTAATGAAAGGTAGATTACAGGGCGTAATAGTGTTTAAAAAAAAAACGAAAAGATTAAAATTATTTATTGGTTGGTTTTGGTTTGGTTAGAGAGTATTCGAAAAGGACCGATTGTAGGCGTTATAATAACAGATGTTTAGAGTGGTTTAATACGGTTAATTATATATTTTTTTAAATAAAAATAAAGGGATAAAAGTAAAAATAAAAGTAATAATAAAAATAAAATAATAATACTAAAAATAGCAATTGAAAAAGTAATTCCCACAAATTAATTCACATTTTTTAGTCCAATAAACAAAAACGGTTCAAAAAATCGTACCCGTAAGACACTACTCATACATTAACATCATATATATATATATATATATATATATGAGAGAGAGAGAGAGAGAGAGAGAGATGAACTGAGATAGATAGATATAAATAGGCTGGTATATATATATTATATATAAATATAAAGTAAAGTCTTTGGTATCAGCCAGACAGCGAGGGAGCCTATCTTCTTTTTACTAGCGCTAGACCAAGGATATTGTTTTGGCGTCTGAGGTGGAGCGCCACAGCTAACATCAGCTTCTCACTTTACCGCACAGTTCGATGTGCTACTCATACGCTGAGTTGGAGAGAGAGAGAGAGAGAGAGAGAGAGAGAGAGAGAGACGGGGGAAGAGAGATTAACTGAAATTGATAGATAGATAGATAAATAGATAGATAGATAGATGACCGGCTCCTAGCATGGCTTAGAAGCACAAACAAATTCACCGGATGAACTTTAGTTTGCAAGATGAACATATAGATCTGAAGATAGATATCTAGATGAGAGGTGTGGGTGAGGTGTGGGTGAGGTGAGGGTCTTTATAAATATTTGTTAACCCACTGCAGTTCTACTATGATACAATAACAGATTGAACAAACTGTTGGCTTTAACTGCATCCTCCACACCCTCCACACCCTCGCCACCCTGGGGGCCTCCAGCTCCCTTGACGCACCTCTGTTTATCACATTAAAGAATGACAGAGAAAATTAGAATAATAATAAACAAGCTAAGATTGGCACAAGGCCAGAATTATTGGGTGGTTGGTTGGTTGGTTGGTTGGTTGGTTGGGTTTTTACGGCATGTTAACCATTGTTGGGTTATTTTAGGGAAGCGCAGTGTTGTACTAGTTACAGTCGTAGGAAATGGACTCATCGACCCGAGTTCAAATCCTAGACAAAGCTACAGTTCACATAGCGCTAATACCCTTGGGAAAGGTATGAATCCAACTACTCTCCCACCAGTTGATGCCGTATAATGAAATACCCAGGACACCCATTCTATAGGGGATACAGCTAGAATAGTGTATGCCCCACCGACTGGGTGTAAAAATAATCATGTTAGTTTGAATAATTCCTTGTCTAATAACACGGATTTTATCTCAGACAATAAAAGGAAAACAAAAAAACAAAATAGTAATTCTTCCACCCAATACTGGAGCCTCACCAGTTAATACAGTATAATCAGTGATACTGATAGCTTTTTGAATTAGTACGTCCTGAGACATACATATTTGCCTTGAATGAGTCCCCGGGAAAATGTATGGGTCCCAATTAAAGCCGTCTAACTCCTACCTTGTAACCTATCCTGTATAATTCGTTTCTAAGGTCTGTAAAAACAATTATAACAAAAACAATTATATGTGTTTGTATAATTCCTTGTCTAATAACACAGTTTTATTCGCAGACAATAAAAGAAAAAAAAACAAAAATGTTAATTATTGCACAGAATCCATTCTGCGAGTTTTCCTTGTTTTTCACAGAATCTGTCACCATTTTGCAAACATTGTTTTTTTTTATTGAATATAAAGGAGTTAGGGGGTCAGGTTGATTGTAGTTGGAATTGTGGAAATGTCCAACCGCGATAGGTGTTGCGCTTTTATTATTGGTGGTAGGGGTGGGGGGTGGGGATGGTGTTGTTGTTTTAGGCGGGAAAAACCAGATTCGCAGACATGGAGTTAGCCACACCAACACCACCACCCCACATACCCCTAGCTAACATCTTCACCCCCCGCCCTGTTGCTTTAACACTTTGGTGGTGTCTGGTTGTTCGTAACCGAGATTAAAAAGAAAGAAGATTAAAAGAAAAGAAAGAAAGAAAGGAAAAGAAGAAAGGAAGAAAAGAAAGGAAGGAAAGAAAGATCTGAGAAAAGAAGAAGAAGAAGAAGAAGAAGAAGAAGAAGAAGAAGAAAGAAGACGAATGGGAAGGAAGAAATAGGATGAAGAAGCGAAGAAGAAAAAAGAGGAAGAAGAATGGAAAGTAAAAAGCAGAATGAACAAACGGGAAAGAAAAAAGAAAGAAAAAAGAAAGAAAGAAGAAAAAAGAAAAGAAAAGAGAAAGAAAGAAGAAAGAAAAGAAAGATCTATCAAGAAGAAGAAAAAAAGAGTGTGAAGGAAGAAAGAGAAGGATGAACTGAGAAGAAAGAAAGAAAGAAAGAAAGAAAGAAAGAAATGAAGAAAGATTTTTTAAGAAAAAGCAGGAAGAAGAAAGAAAGAAAGAAAGAAATATCTGTCAAGTAGAAGAAGGAAAAAAATGGGAAGGAAGAAATAGAAGGAAGATGTGGAGAAGAAAAAAAAAGAAAGAAAAGACAGAAAGAAAGAAAGAAAAGAGAAAGAAAGAAAGAAAAAAAAAAGAAAAAGGGTGGAAAATAAAAGCAGAATGAAGAAAGAAAGAAAGAAAGAAAGAAAAAGAAAGAAAAAAAGAAAGAAAGAAGGTATGAAATATGAAGAGAAAGCAGATAAAAGAAAGAAAATAAGAAAGAAAGAAAGAATAAAACGAAAAAGAAAGCAAAGAACGAAAAAAAAAATCAACTTCAGCCGGTCAACCACGTGATGTTTTTTTTTCATTACCCACAATGCAATAAAACCATTTCATTCTATGAAGAAGGAATTAAAACAAATCATTTCAGATCGATACGGTGGAGTCTTGATTAATTTCCAATCAGTTTTTATTAAACACTTTGATCTCTTTTACAATCGATTACTATAAATAATCTACAAACAAAAACGTAGGTAAATTCTTTTTGCCAAAAAAAACTCTTCCCACTCTCAGACTAGACTTTCCTGACTGTGGTGATAATAATAATAATAATGATGGAGCCGTTTAGTTGTTCACATCCAGGTAGCGAAGATGACGGGGCAGCTTGGAAGGGAACGTCCTCACGTTCGGCAGGTGGCCTTACCGCGCGAGCATTCGCAACCCTTTTCGCACGGTTGGTCCAAGACGGCGTGAGTGGGCGCCACCAATAGAGTCAAAATCAGAAGTGCGCCGAACATCATTGGTAGACCTCGGAAAAACTGGAAAAAGAGAAAAAAAAGAAGAGGGCTATTAAAATCGAATCGAATTTTAATATTTTTCATACACACAAAAACAAACAAACAAACAAACAAACAAAAAAATAAATAAAAACAACAACAAACAAAAAACGGATGGAAGGAATAATAATAATAAATTTGGAAATCAGAAGAAGAGTTGAAACCACTCAGAACACTGCACTGCTGCAATCTGGAGACCTGAGGAGACCTGCTGTCACTCAGACTCCAGTGAAAGACCATCAGCTAATACTGATGTGAAAACTCAAAAGGAGCAAACAATAATAATAATAATAATAATAATAATAATAATAATAATTTGAAACCCTGGTACAAACTATTAGAAAATATAGCCAAGATATAGGGATGGAATTTGGAATTGAAAAATGTGCTATGCTTGTAATAAAACGGAGTGAAAGAAAATTAATGGATGGAATACAACTGCCAAATCAGGAAACTATAAAATCACTGATGAAAATGAAAATTACAAATACTTAGGAATTTTAGAAACGGACAATATCAAGCAAACAGAAATGAAAGAAAAGATTTTTTTAAATCTCAGGAGAACAAGAAAACTTCTAGAAACCAAACTTAACAGCAGAAATCTGATCAAAGGAATCAATACCTGAGCTGTCCCCATTGTAAGATACTCAGGACCATTCTTAAAATGGACAAAAGAAGAACATAAACAGATTGACCAAAGGACGAGAAAATTATTGACCATGTACAAGGCTCTCCACCCTAGAGGCGATAGAGATAGATTATATGTGTCAAGAAAAGAAGGGGAAGAGGTCTTGCCAACATAGAGGACTGCGTAGAAACCACAATCCAAGAACTAGAAGGCTACACAAAAATGAGCAAAGACAGATTACTTATAGCGGCCAACAATGTAGAAACGGCATATGGACAAACAGAAAACACAAAACTAAAAAACAAAAATGGGAAGAAAACAATTATATGGACACTTCAAACAACAAATCGGAAACCTCAAAAGAGAAACTGAATCACTAATAATTGCTGCACAGAATAATGCCATAAGAACAAACTATATCAAACCAAAAATTGATAAGACCCAACAAATAGTAAATGTAGACTATGCGGTGATAGAGATGAGACTGTAAACCATATACTCTGCGAATGTAGCAAACTAGCACAACGGAATACAAAACTAGACACGACGGGTTGGAAACGTGATCCACTGGAATTATAAAAAAAATAAATTATGACCATACAACAAAATGGTATATGCATAAACCAGAATCTGTTCTTGAGAACGAAACGCATAAAATTCTCTGGGACTTCGAGATAAAAACGGATCACCTTACCCCAGCAAGAAGACCAGACCTAGTGTTGATTAACAAAAAAGAAAGAACTTGTCAACTAGTGGATTTTTCAGTTCTAGCAGGGGGAAGCTGAAGGAAAACAAAAAATGGATAAATACCTGGACCTTGCCAGAGAACTGAAAAGGCTATGGAATATGAAAGTCAAAGTTATACCAAGAAGGGTGAGGCAGAGAGGAGAGTAGCCTCGACGGCAAAGAGCGACAGAAAAAGAGAGAAAATACAGCAGCCCCAGAAAGCATCACAGTTTATGTGCATTCAGTGCACCAAAGACTGTCACTCAAGAATTGGTCTACAGTGTCACTGATTATTTTTTGGACACTACGACTTGCTTAACGTAGAGGCGCCAGGCCGCTCTATGTTTTTGCATCTACCTCCCTTGTGTTTGTGTCAATATGGCATATCCTCATAACTCTCCTGCAAAACTCCTGGCCGAAACACGTGTCAGTAAAATAAAATAAAATCTATTTTATCCATTCAACATTTTCTTTCCTTTATTTTTCCTTTCAACATACCGTCGGATTCGCTTCCATTCTAAACTTAAATATACACACACACCACAAACATATATATGTATATATAAGATAAATCTAATGAGTCAGACAAACCTACTAAAAGTTTCGCTTAATGATCTTCAGGGCTAAGATCTTAACCCTGAAGAGCATTAAGCGAAACGTTTAGTAGGTTTGTCTGACTCATTAGATTTATCTTTATTATTTGCTCTACTTAGGTATTGAGCACTTTTTACTTATTAGCTTTAGTTTCCTGTCGGTTTTGTATTAATATATATATCTTATATATATGCATATAAATTGTTTTTTTCTTTTGGCCAAAATATTGTACCAATAGATTATTTTTGGTTGGTACGATTATCTTGGTCTTTTCTTTTTTTCCAAAAAGTCTTTTTCTCCCCGGGGGATGTTTGGTAGTATATTTTTACAATCAAACTATTTGCTGGGTTTTTTTCTCACCGCGAGGATTTACCAACAAGTTTGGTATATTAAATTATATATATATATATATATATATATACTTTGGTGGGTAAATGGTCCATAACCACGATACCCATGGTATTTAAGGCCTTTTTATTCCCAAATATATATATATGTATATTATATATGTATATATATATGTATATGTATATATATGTATATATATGTATATATATGTATGTATGTATGTATATTATATATATGTATATATATGTATATATATATGTATATATGTATATGTATATATATATGTATATATGTATATGTATATATATATGTATATATATGTATGTATATATATATATATATATACATATATATAGATATATATATATATATATATAATATATATACATATATATATACATTATATATATACTATATATACATATATATACATATATATATACATATATATATATATACATATATACATACATATATATATATATATATATATATATATATACATATATATATAATCGATCTGTTCGATTTGTTTTGTCTTATAATTCATTTATATATTAATCAGTAACGTAATGTAATCACGGTAATCTTTCTCATCAATAGACGCCATTTCTTCTAAATATTTAGTTATTGGCTCCTCACTGAACTATCCGTTTCTTGCCGGTGACCTGTGTGACGTTTCTTCCGACTGATATTACCGATAAAATAACATTCTTCCAAGTGTTGTATAGCTCTACCGACTCCGGGTGAATGCCATCACAAAAACAGAAAACAAAAGGCTATCAGCACTACGTGAAAGGCAAACGACCTCGTCCAGGATTTGAACTTGGGTTGCCGAGTCCATTTCTTTCACCAATGTGAATTACACTCCATGCCTCCTTGAATATAATATAAATAAAATAAACAAAAATATAAAATTGATACAATGCAAATATTATATATATATATTATATATAAACATATCTCTCTCTCTCTCTCTCTCTTCTCTCTCTCTCTCTCTCTCTCTCTCTATGTCTCTATGTCTCTCTGTATATATATGTCGGGGCGGCCTAAAGTCGATATCAGCCAGTCAGCGAGGGAGTCTATCCCCTTTTCAATAGCGCTAGACCAAGGAAATTGTTTTAGCATCTGAGGTGAGCGCCACACCTACCATCAGCTCCTTACTTTACCGCACAGATCATACGCTGAGTTGGCGAGGACCGGTATCGAACTAGGATCCTTGTGGTTTCTAGCCGAACGCTCTACCGACTGAGCTAACCCGGCCCCTATATCCTTTCACATTGTTTTTTTTTTTCTTGCATTTATTTGATTTCACTTTTCTACGCACAGACATCATATAACAACTTGATAAAGGGTGAAGATCACCCGAAATATTTGAATAAATAAATCGAACCAGGGACAGAACAACGGCTGGATAGTGAAACTGTTTTTTTTTTTTTTTTTTTCGCTTGTTGATTTCCCATGCTTCATGATATCCAAAAAAAACGTTCACAAGAACAAATTTGATGCGCAATATATATATATATATATATATATATATAAAAGGAAGTTTGGTATGTACGTGTCGGCTTATAACTCACAAATGAGAGGTCATTCAGATTTGAAATCTCATATACTACTTGATATGCTTATAACTAAGAAACACACAAAATTTGGGTTTTGATTTTTAATAATTAAGCGATATAATTCAATAATTAACAAAAAATTTTAAAATACAGTATACTTAAAATCCTTTCTTTTTTTAAAATCCTTTTTTTTCTATTTCTCTGAATGTTTGAGATGAGGCTTGATGATTAGTATTATCTGCCATATTAAAAAAAAAACACAATATGAGTCTAGGTAAAAAATCATGCATAAGCAAATAGGTAGATATTCTAGCCAAATCAAGACATTAGGTTTATTTCCCAAAATTCACACTCAATTGTCCAATTGGACACATGGCCTAGTGGATAAGGTAGTTAGGTTAAGACAGTTCTAAGTGACAGTTATGGATACCGAATTCAATCCTGAGTAGAGGCAGTTAGAAAAATAATTAATACAATTCCTACCCCAGCTATGGTTAGCAGAATGAGAACAGGATACCCCCGTGGACTGAATAAAGGGTTAGGTTCAAAGTTCCGTGATGGCTACCGATTATGACAAGAAAGTTCCCGAGTTCGAAAAGAAGGTTCCCGAATCCAAGAAATACCTGAAGAAGACCAGGGGGCATATCGTCCGAAACGTTGTACAATGAAGATGGGGTCAATAGTCCTTTTTTTCTATTTAACCAATAGATGGGACCTGGAGTGGTTGTACGTGGTGGGCCTAACAAGTACTACCACTCCACATCAATGTGAGCCTGGGAACAATGGCAATGAAGGGATACTCGACACTTCCTATCAGAAAATTGGGTCCAATCTATGGAAATTTGAACTGATCAGAGAACATTTGCGACAACTGAATTTGATATATGGAAGACGCAACGAGACAGAACTTGGCATCTTATTTTTAAGTAGTTTTAGGTGAATGTCGCCTAAAGTATGGTTAGTCATAATTTGACTATTTGGGGCATATGGTGCCTAAGGTATAATTCCGGGCTGAACACAGCGAACAGATCTAAAACAACAACGACAATTATATAAGTTTAGATCATCATCACCATCATCATCCTGTAGTGCTAGTTACAATTTATGTGCAGTCATACTTTGTGAACGTACATGTAGTTAGAATTGTTTTATGTAAAGTTCGTTAGATTTAAAATCGGAGGTGGGTAATTTTCTATACCCGTTTGGGATTATGAATAACATGACGATGATCCCAACTGACCGCCGGTACAGACACGTGAAACTAAGATAGTTTAGTTAATTAGATGCGACCCGATTTCGAATGAGTGCAGACGCGATTATCCGCTCTGGTGGGTCGGTCTTCCTGAGGAGGAATCAAATGGGCTGGGGAAATAAAACTTCATCAAGAACACCATGTCTTGTGAATTAATTGAATCCTCACCACTAGATTCAGTTTTACCATAAGAGCAATATGGTAGGGACAATCATATAGAAGATACGGCTTGACATGACCAGCCGACTGATTGGAGAGACCTCTCTATCCCAAGAAAATAAATTAACTTAATACTTTTATCCCTTTAATGCAACAATCAATTTTTTAAAAAAGCAATTAGGAACTGAATTTAAGTTTTTGAAAAATAGAATTATATTTCAAAACACTGAAAAGTTAAGGATTACATTTTATTTTTAATTCTATAAATTATTTTCCTCTTATTCTCTCTCTTACCCACTCACAACCTGGTGATAATTTTTTTTAGTTCGGTCATGGACCGGGTACATTTGCTAGTATATATATATATATATATATATATATATATATATATATATATATATATAATTCTGTTCATATCTATCTATGCCGCATCTTAAACACAGTGTAGTATTGTAGTGTACACCGGCATACCCGTGGTTGTATGCAGGTATACTTGTCTTCTTTTCTTAGATACTTAGCTTCTCTTCCATCTACCTTGCTATCTTCCATCTTAGCTTGGGCTGTCTATCTCTGGGCTGGTGATTTTAGCTGAGTCTTTGATTTGTTTTGAGCTCATTTTATCTGTTTAAGATCTCAGATCACAAACACGCGTGTGAGAATTTGGCCAACTCAACAAGAGATGCCATTTCTTTTACTAAGATGTTTTGCACTTCTTAACCAGAAAAGAAATGATGATAGAACTCTGTTCTAGCATGGAGCTCTGTTCGATTTGCCGCCAATTTGATTGGCCTCAAAACATTTTTGTGAGATTCAAATAATGTTTGCTATCATCCAAATTCACGAGTGAGAATTCGGCTAATTGACCGAGAGACGCCATTACGGACCGTCTTCTTCAACCCCCAGCCAAAGATTGATTGTTTCAAGCTAACTTTCTACGTTCACACTGGTGGCCAGAAGAATTGGTCAACACAGAGTTAACAAAAGTTTCAATCATTCTCCTGTGTTTTTCACTAACCGTTATTTTAAAATATATGCCACACTTTTGTACATGATTAATAGGCTAACTATTTATGCAAGCTGCTGCCATCTCAGTGCTACTGTACGGTTGCAATACTTGGACATTACCGAAACACTAGATGGGAACTACATGAACAGCTTTGAACAAATTTTGGAAGAGGCACCCACAAAGTTCTACAGCGACTTACCAGCCATCTCACAATCCATTTAAGTAAAACGAGACACACTTGCCATTAATGGAGAAAGAGAGATGAACTCATAAGCAGCATTCTCCAATGGATTCCTACTCCTGATTTTTACGGCATGTCAACCCTTGTTGCGTTATTTTTTGCCGAAGATGCTTTGATTTTACGATTCTAATAAAATTCATTTCACCTTTCCCTGTTTTTGAGGCCGGTCAGGTGGGGAGGTTGAAACACACTAATTAAATGAGTGGTATTTTTTCTTGGACCATATATCTGACTTATTGTCATCTTTCCATCTCGTCTTTGCCCCCCACCATCTTCCAGCCCAAGAGTTAGCAACCTGACAATCTGTATGGGGGAGGGGTTGAAACACACTAATTAAATGAGTGGTATTTTTTCTTGGACCATATGTCTGACTTATCGCCATCTTTCCATCTCGTCCTTGCCTCCGCCATCTTGCGCGCCGAATGTCAGCTACCTGACAAGTATATATTGATTTTTTTAAAGAAAAAGTTTTTTTTTATCATTAAAGATAAATAAAACACGTTTTTACGTTTTGTCCATTTGACTCTTGCAAAAATCAGGTTACCTCGCGTTTATCTGATCATTGGGATAAAATAATTCTGCCTTGCTAGTTTCTTTGTTCCTTAATGCACGGGAACAGCTGCTAGTTTTTTTCTATATAAGCCAATGTATATATATAATATATATATATATATATATATATATATATATATATATGTGTGTGTGTGTGTGTGTGTGTGTGTATATATATTATATATATATATATATATATATATATATATATATATATATCTTTGTATTGGTTGAATTTTTTTCTGTCAGGATATTTCAGAAAAAGTTCGCGAAAAATCGAATATGGAGGAAGAAATTCTTTGAACACAATTCCCTACATTTTTTTAATTTTTCATTTGTGGCTTTTGTTCTTTAACAAAACTGAAACCTTCGTATGGTAACACGAAAGCGTATAAATGTGAATGTTTTTTTGTTTTTGTTTTTTGTTTTTTTTTACTGCTAAGCACTGAATCATATGACCATAGATATAAAAGTTTAGAGAGAGTTGAGAGTTTAATAAAAATGAATAAAATAACCAAACAAGGATTGACATGCCGTAAAATCCTACAAACCAACCAACCAACCTTTCCCTGTTTTTGAGGCGGGTCTTGAGGGATGTTAAAAGACACTGATTAAGTGAGTGGCGTTTTTTCTTAGGCCATGTCAGACATTTTCCCCCTTTTTTTCTGTGATCGTACCTTCATCTCTTCGATTTCGTCTTGGTCTCCACCATCTTGCACACAGAGACAACAACCTGATAATCTGCAGGGAGGTTGAAACACAGTAATTAAGTGAGCAGTATTTTTTCTTGGACCATGTGTCTGACTGATCGCTATCTCTTCCATCTCGTCTTTCCCTCCGCCATCTTGCGCGCCGAAAGTCAGATACCTGACAAGTATATATTGATTTTATTGAAGGAGAAACTTTTTATCATTAAAGATAAATAAAACACGTTTTTACGTTTTGTCCATTTGACTCTTGGCAAAAACCAGGTTACCTCGCGTTTATCTGATCATTGGGATAAAGTTATTTCTGCCTTGCTGGTTTCTTTGTTCCGGGTAATGCCGGGAACAGCTGCTAGTTTTTTCTATAAATGTATCCAAGTAAAAAAAAGCACCTTTATATAATACCAGCTGCTTGGTCTTTCACTTGGATTTAAATGTCTTCATATCTTCTAAAAATATTATAAAGAAAATATATTTCAACCCACGTGATCTTATATTCGTATTTAAGTAAATTTTGTTTTCTTAGTAGGGGTCTTTCTTTCTTTCTTTGGTAGGGGGCGGGAACTTTGGGGGTGGGGGTAACTACTCGTGTATATTATTTCATATGTATTTAAATATTTTTATTTTTATAACTAAATCAAATTTCACAACGGGGGAAAATTACGTTGATTTTTATTTCATTTTTATATACTTATGGAAGATTTTTTTTATTCATACATACACACCAACTACCCTTTATATATAAATATATATATATATATATATAATATATATATATATATATATATATATATAATATATATATATATATAAGGTGTTTATATATAAGGTGTATATATATATATATATATATATATATATATATATTATATATATATATATATATACCTTTGTATTGGTGGAAGATTTTTTTCTGTCGGTATATTAAGAAAAAGTGCGCGAAAAATCGAATATGGAGGAGAGAATTCTTTGAACACAATTCCCTGCGTCTTTTTTTTTTCCTTTTCATTTTTGGTTTTTGTTCTTTTACTAAACTGTGACCTTCGTGTGGTAATACGAAAGTGTATATATGTGAATTTTTATTTATCTATTTGTTCATTTTACTCCTCGGCACCGGAGCATGTGACCCTAGAAATAAAAGTAAAGAGGGGTTTGAGAGAATGAGAATAAAAGCGAGAGAAAATATATATATATATATATATATATATATATATATATATATATATATATATATATAAAAGTAATCCAAAAGTCCAGAGAAGAAATCTTCCTTACGACATAGGTTTTTTTAAAACAACTTGTCGCAGTTTGAGAGCTCAATGTGTGCTCTTATTGTTGGAGTCACAGAGCAAATTTATATTTAAATAAATAACAAAAGACTTAGAGATCTTGCATTATAGACTATTTCAGGGAGCTTAGACAAAAATGTCTAATTCTTTATGATGAATTCTTTATTTTTAAGGCATTTGAAAACAGATTTTTTTCCCTTCCTTTTAAAATTGTCTTGTCCTGCTCAGCTGTAGAGTAATAAAAATAGGAATAAAAATACAAATAATAGTAAACAATAATAATAAAAAATAATAATAATAAATAAAACCAAAGGTATCTGACCGCTTGTCAGTAGTTTGTTAGGTGTTACTGTTAATTCAATTAATTCAGAATTCAGGGCCATCCCTGTTCGCTTATTTATGTTTAACTTAATTTATTTTATTTTCTTTCCATATCGCTTCAAATATACACACCCCTACATACCTATACAAACTTATACATATACATACATATACATACACACACATACATACATACACACACATACATATATATACACACATACACACACACATACATATATATACACATACACACACATATATATACATACATATATATATATATATACACACATATATACATACACCTATACACACATACACACACCCACATATACATACATATATACAAATACACATATACACACATACATCTATGAAGATCTCAGATAGCCTGTTTTCCGTAAATTATCATTTAGCCAGTTCAAATTATGTATTATTTCCTCTTTATTTGGAGGGTGGACCTGCATAAGTTATATTGCATTATGTTAAATTTAAACACGCATATACACATACACACACATATACATGCATACATAGATCCACACATAAATACGCATATATACATGTAAACAAATATATCCTGAAAATTTAAATATTATTAGTCATTATACCACTCAAAATTTTTTGGGCTACTACATCCATGCATATATATATCCGTATCCCCAACTACACTAATGCATATCCACACACACATATATACATATATACACACATATACCCATATACACATATATACACACACACATATACATACACATACATACACATGTACGTATACCCGAATATACACATATACATACATAAATATACATACATATACACACATACCCGAATATATACACATACATACACATGCATCTGCACAAGGGAAGTAGTAATAATAGTAATAATAATAATAACAATAATAATAATAATAATAATAATAATAATAATAATAATAATAATAATAATAATAATAATTCTTAAAGAAGTCAAAAATAAACGGAAAAATATTGCAATGGCCTGGATCGATTACAGAAAAGCCTATGACATGGTCTCACATACCTGGATTTTAGAATGCCTAGAAATGTATAAAATTTCCAACAACATTATAAAATTCATTAAAAAAGCCATGGAAAACTGGCGAGTTCAATTAAAAGCTGGAAAACAATCCCTGGCAGAAGTAAAAATCCAAAGAGGTATCTTCCAAGGAGACTCATTATCACCACTACTCTTTATTATTGCAATGATGCCGCTAAACCATATACTTAAAAAATGTACCGGGGGATACAAATTTAGTAATTCACAAGAAAAGATCAACCACCTTATGTACATGGATGACATTAAAATTTTGCAAAAAATGAAAAAGAATTGGAGAGCCTAGTACAAACTATTAGGATATATAGCCAGGATATAGGGATGGAATTTGGAATCGAAAAATGTGCTATGCTTGTAATAAAAAGAGGTGAAAGAAACTAATGAATGGAATACAACTACCAAATCAGGAAACTATAAAATCTCTTGAAGAAAATGAAAGCTACAAATACTTAGGAATTTTAGAAGCGGACAATATCATGCAAGCAGAAATGAAAGGAAAAGTTAAAAAAGAATATCTCAGGAGAACTAGAAAACTTCTAGAAACGAAACTTAACAGCAGAAATCTGATCAAAGGAATTAATACCTGGGCTGTCCCCATTATAAGATACTCAGGACCATTCTTAAAATGGACAAAAGAAGAACTCAGACAGATAGACCAAAGGACGAGAAAATTAATGACCATGCACAAGGCTCTCCACCCTAGAGATGATAGAGATAGATTGTATGTGTCAAGAAAAAGAAGGGGGAAGAGGTCTTGCCAACATAGAGGAATGCGTAGAAACCACAATCCAGCAACTTGAAGATTACACAAGGAAGAGCAAAGACAAATTACTTATGGCGGCCAACAATAGTAGAAACGGCAGATGGACAAACAGAAAAACGACAAAGACTAGAAAACAAAAATGGGAAGAAAAACAATTATATGGACGCTTCAAACGACAAATAGATGAGGTTGCACATGGAAAGACTTGGACATGGTTAAGAAAGGAAACCTCAAAAGAGAAACAGAATCACTTATAATTGCTGCACAAAATAATGCCATAAGGACAAACTACATCAAAGCGAAAATTGATAAGACCCAACAAAATAGTAAATGTAGACTTTGCGGTAATAGAGATGAGACTGTTAACCATATACTCTGCGAATGTAGCAAACTAGCACAACGAGAATACAAAACTAGACACGACTGGGTTGGGAAGGTGATCCACTGGGAATTATGCAAGAAATTAAATTTTGACCACACAACAAAATGGTATATGCATAAACCAGAATCTGTTCTTGAGAACGAAACGCACAAAATTCTCTGGGACTTTGAAATTAAAACGGATCACCTTATCCCAGCTAGAAGACCAGACCTAGTGTTGATTAACAAAAAAAGAAAGAACTTGTCAACTGGTGGATTTTGCAGTGCCAGCGGATCACAGGGTGAAGTTAAAGGAAAATGAAAAAATTGACAAATATCTGGACCTTGCCAGAGAACTGAAAAAGTTATGGAATATGAAAGTGAAAGTTATACCAATTGTAGTTGGTGCACTTGGAACAGTCCCAAAAGGATTAGAAAAAGGTTTGGAAAGTTTGGATATCAGAGGAAGGATTGAAACCATTCAGAACACTGCACTGCTGCAATCTGCCAGAATACTCAGAAGAGTCCTGGAGACCTGAGGAGACTTGCTGTCACTCAGACTCCAGTGAAAGACCATCAGCTAACACTGATGTGAAAACTCAAAAGGAATAATAATAATAATAATAATAATAATAATAATAATAATAATAATAGTAGTAGTACTGATAATAAATAAATAAGTAAATCAATAAATAAATAAAAATAAAACTACAAAATATTAAGCTTTTAAAAATAATGAATAAAATCATAGAATAATATAATAAAAGAATAATAAAATAAAAAATATAACAAATACAACTAAAAATAAATAATAAAAATTTAAACATAAACTACTAAATAAGCGAACAGGGATGGCCCTGAATTCTGAATTAATTGAATTAACAGTAACTCCTAACAAATTACTGACAAGCGGTCAGATATCTTTGGTTTTATTATTATTGTTTACTATTATTTGTATTTTTATTCCTATTTTTATTATTCTACAGCTGAGCAGGACAGGACAATTTTAAAAGGAAGGGAAAAAAAATCTGTTTTCAAATGCCTTAAAAATAAAGAATTCATTATTCGCATCTGATGAGTCGGGAAAATTAGACTTTTGTCTAAGCTCCCTGAAATAGTCTATAATGCAAGATCTCTAAGTCTTTGTTATTTATTTAAATATATATATATATATATTATATATATATATAATATATATATATATATATAATATTTCAAATCACGCACAGGGCGGTCTTCCAATCTATAGCTCTGCTGATGAGGCCTAATAGGCCGAAATGTACATACAGAGATGATTTTTTCTCGATTTGTTTAGCCATACATTTAAATAGGTATTCCGCCTAATTCATTATTAATTAATTAATTTTCAAAATTAGGTACGACTCCAATTAAGCACTTATTCTCCCAAAAATTATCGGCAAAAAGCCATTCCAAAACAAACCGTGTTTACAACTTATCATATCGTCGTGTAATAAAAGTCACTAGAAGAGGAATATTAACCTACTCTAAAACAAATCATAAAATCTAAGAAGTCCGTTTAGTGTAGGGGTTATGGGATCGGCCTGTCAGCTTGGCAGTCCGGTTTCAAATCACGCACAGGGCGGTCTTCCGATCTATAGCTCTGCTGATGAGGCCTAATAGGCCGAAATGTACATACAGAGATTGATTTTTATCGATTTGTGTTAGCCATACATTTAATAGGTATTCCGCCTAATTCATTATTAATTAATTAATTTTCAAAATTAGTACGACTCCAATTAAGCACTTATTCTCCCATATATATATATATATATATATATATATATATATATATATATATAAGAGAGTTTTATAATTTGCTTGAAGCATTGTGTATATATTGGTTAGGGGGTTGATTTAGAAAGGCTATCACAATGCAGGTGTAAAGAAAATAATAATACGGTAACAATGGTGTTGTGTGTTAACCTGTATTTAATTCTTGAATTTTCGAGATAAAATCTCTTTTTCAAAAGATCACTGGAACTGAAGCAGTCTAGTTATGGCATTTCTTTTTAAATGAATTTTTTTTTTTGTTTGAAAATGATGGTATTTTTTATATAATTATATTCTCGTGTTGTATGTTTACATGAATGCGGGTTTTGTTTGTACTTGCGCGTATATTGTCATGCGTGTGTCCATGAAAATGCGTGTTGGTTGTGAGGTTATTTATATTATATTATATTTTTATTTATATTATAATATATATATATATATATATATATATATATATAATATTATATATATATATGGTATTTGTGTAAAAGTTGACTTGCCGGCGAAATTGGTCACAATGGTTAGTTGATGAAAGTTTCACAATGATAAGACAGCGATATAACAAATATAAAGTGCTCAATACGTATGTAGAGCGAATTTATTACAATGGTATATACAGGAATAACCTACTCGAGTTTCACCATAAGGATCTTTAGGGTTAAATCCACTGAATTAATCAAGATATTGATTAACTGCAATTAACTGTACGAGTTTATTTTGTGGTTATGACCGTTAAAGACAGATTCGCAGTTAATGGTTTAAAAATCAATAAAAAAAACCTCTGTTGATTTTTAAATTAAAAGAAAGAAAGCGGGAGAGAGGGGGAGGAGAAGGATTAACAGAAAAGAAGCAGGAGACAGGAAGATCATAAAGAAAGGGACATAAAGCGAGAGAGAGAAAGGGGAAGAGAAAGAAAAAGAAAGCCTGAGAGAGGAGGAAGGTAGAGAAAATCTACATTTTGGTAGGCGTTGGAAATGATTTTTACTATAGAAATGCGTTGGAAATGATTTTTACTATAAAAATGCGTTGGAAATGATTTTTACTATAAAAATGCATTGGAAATGATTTTTACTATAGAAATGCGTTGGAAATGATTTTTACTATAGAAATGCGTTGGAAATGATTTTTACTATAAACATGCGTTGGAAATGATTTTTACTATAGAAATGCGTTGGAAATGATTTTTACTATAAAAATGCATTGGAAATGATTTTTACTATAAAAATGCATTGGAAATGATTTTTACTATAGAAATGCATTAGAAATGATTTTTACTAGGAAATGAATTGAAATGATTTTTAAAAATGCATTTTTACTATAAAATGCATTGGAAATGATTTTTACTATAAAAATGCATTGGAAATGATTTTACAACAAAAATACATTGGAAATGATTTTTACTATAGAAATGTACTGGAAATGATTTTTACTATAAAATGCATTGGAAATGATTTTTACTATAAAAATAGATTGAGAGTTTAACAAAGTAAATGAAAACCAACCAATCAGGAGGAAGGGGCGTGGTGGGAAGTGTGCGCATGCGCAAAGAAAGCAATTGCAACTCACATGCACAATCATTTCACTGTTTGCCAAAGCATCTGCCGTTTTGGCCAGATAAAATTTGGCAGTTTCGTAAACGTGTCTGCAGCAAGACGAGAAAAAAAGAAAGAGAAAGAGAAAGATATATATATATATATATTATATATATATATATATATTATATATATATATAGGTATATGTAAAAACAAAATTTTTTTGCGATGAAACAAAGAAAATACAGTGCTCAATCACAATTTGTAAGAGCTAATATTTATTTATTTTACAATGTTTTCACAGATCAGTGTTCATTATTAACAGCGACCCAGGTTTCATGCTAAATAGCAATCATCAGGCTGTGGAGTAAGATCCTATGGTGTTTGTTGGAGTTCTTTACTCAATGTCACATTTTGGATTGTAAATAACGTCGGTTAGTTCCGCGGACGCTGTTATAGTCCGGAATTACTAAAAATAATAAAAAATGAAACATTTTTTTTCAAAGTTAAAACAAATGTTCTATTTTTAACGAATAAAGGGAGGCAACTTCGTTGGCATTACTACAAAAAAATGCAAATTTTGAAAAAAATTATTTTTAGTAATTCTGGACTATAACAGCGTCCGCGGAACTAACCAACGTTATTTACAATCCAAAATGTGACATTGAGTAAAGAACTCCAACAAACACCATAGGACCTTGCTCAACAACCTGATGATTGCTATTTAGCATGAAACCTGGGTCGCTGTTAATAATGAACATTGATCTGGGAAAACATTGTAAAATAAATAAATATATATATATATATATATATATATATATATAAGAGAGAGAGAGAGAGAGAGAGAGAGAAGGAGAGATTTTATATGATATATATATTTACCAACTCCTCCGCATGAGCAGGATGTGGCACAATGTCAATTTCTTAAGCGGAGTTCAACAGGTTTAAATTAAGAGTTTTCCTTCTCCTAGACTGGTAACCTAGCCAAGGTTAAAGAGCCCACACTGCTCTACTATTTACCCATAGCTGGAGGGAGAGTAGTTTGATTCATATTTTTCTTAAGGGCATTAGTGCTTGCTATGTGAACTGTAGCTTCATCCAGCATTTGAACTCGGGTCGATGAGTCCATTTCCCACGACTCAAACCATTATACCACGCACCTCTTTATATCAAGTGTACTAAAAGGCGGTGGTTGAGGGTCTTAGTATCCTGTGTATTACGTTAAACCCTATCTGATGGCGAAGTTACAATTCTGGGACTCTGGGGAATGTGAGGTACCCCTTCATCACCATTATTCCTAGTTCCACTCTGACCCGGAGTGGTAGTACCTGTTAGGATCCCCTCTATGGGTTCAATAGAAAATTTTTAAGAAATGCGTTTTAAAACATTTAGTTCTTACTTCGTCTTGAAGGGCGGTCAGAGAGACCTCCTCCGATCATTCGACCCTAGCCCATATATTCACGTTACGTCAACCCGTAACCCCTATATTATTATCCCTACCCTTATTGAACGCCCCCAACCGTTTTTATCATATATGTGCTAGTAGGGTATGATGTTAAACTCTATCTGATTGTGAAGTTCCAATTCTGGAGCTCTGGGGAACGTGGAGAACCCCTTCCTCAACCATTACTCCCAGGTCCACTCAGACCCGGAGTGGTAGTACCTGTTAGCGTCCCATAAAAATTAGTTTCAAATAAATTGAGTACCCATGAATGTTGAATAAAACAAAATGTCTTTAAAACATAAAATAACCCAACAAGGGTTGACATGCCGTAAAATCCAACCAGCCAACAACCCAAAGTAGGTTTATTTTTCTACGTCAGAATATAAGATAAAAGACTGATGCTATAAAAATAGAGAAAAGACTTTAAAATCTGCTAACAACATGGCGAGCAAATTTCAATTTTTATTATAAAACATTTCAAAATTGTTTAGAGCTATAATTATTTACTATGGATTATCATTAGTTATTTGAAACCATATACCGCCCTGTCGGTGGGTCATCAGAATGCACAGACTGCACCTCTGCAGAGGGGTAAGACTCCCCCAAATGGAGCCACCTGTTGGCCGTGGGTGGCGACCCGTGATGCTTAAGGACGGAGTCTTGGTGGATGAGCAGTCCATGACCTGCAACACTTAGACCCTTACTTAGGCTAGACGGGTGTTGCAAGATAATAACGGTTGTAACAATAAGGAACATGTGTATTAATATATGTATATGTCATAATATAGGTATTTACTAAGCTTAGCTGAGATGCGACACAAGGCCAGAAATATGGGACGCCCAGTGAGAATCGAACTCATTAACATTGGTCTGCGAAGCTAGATTGCTAACCATCACATCCACGTGAGGTGCCCTAGATGTCAGAATATTAGATAGACCAACAAATATATGCATAGGGTGCAAGTATTTAAGCTATAATGTAATAAAATATCATATCAAATTAGAAAAGCTAATGAAACTAAATAAGAATGCATATAAAAAGATTTGAAACATAGGGAGGTATAGTCGAAACATAGAACAACTGAAACTTACTCTTCCATCACTCCCGTCTTTAACTATTTAGTTAAAATAGGAAATTAAGAATAACATTACAGTTCTTTCTTCTCGTTAATGGATTTCTTTTTTAAGATTTATCCCCGAGATTTTTGCTCATATTCATTGTGATAAAACCAAATAATTAGAAATCAATGATACTAAGCACATATTTATTAAAATCAAATTTTTAATATCAATATGCAAATAATCCTTCCCTTCCATACCGTGAACCGCTATTTTGTTGTATATAAATACAATAGCATGTTATTAGCATGTATACCCGCCCAACGGACTGGGGGTCCAGTGGCTTCGGCCCTGGATCTTTACAAGTTAATAGCGTCGATCCCAGGGGGCTATCCCCCCAGGCAATACCTGCCCCCTTGCTTTAAAGGGGCAGGGCTGGGTTTATTGCCCAGCGCCTGGGGCGCCCCCCTTGAGAGGGAATGCCGACGGGATCGACGCAATTTTTCACCCGCCACCCATGAGCTTCGGTTTGTGGGTGGTCCCACGTAAATAGGGCCTTTGTGCCTAACCCGTACAAGTGGGGTACGAGGTAAATAAAATGTAGATATGGCCAACAGAATGAATAATGTAAAACAATTTATTAATGATTGAGGTTTGAATAAAGATGCTAGTCATGGAGAATGTGACGTAAATAATTAAGGGAATTGTGACATAAGTAGTGATATAGTTTCTGTTACAGACAGAAAAACACACAATCTCCATTATGATAAGAAGATCTGATAAGGTTGATACTTTTAACAAAATGTGCAAAGACTTTAAAATCTGCTAACGGCAGAGAGATCCAATTTTAATTTCCCTTATTTTCGAGCTTTTAATAAAATCTCTCCTTTAAAGATAAAGAGTTCCATTAGCTTTTGTCACCGTGTGTATCTGTAGATTGTCGAACAAAGAGTGTCATTTGAAAGTAGAGATGTCTCGTTTTATCAGGTCTCTAGATTGTTAAGCAAAGATTGGTTGGAGGAGGAAGAACAACAAACAAAGAAAAAAGTAAAATGTCTGTTTGTCGTGTCTCTGTAGATTTCCAAGTCGAGATTTCTTGTTTGAAATTAGACAACTCTATTTAATTTTCATTCTAGAAAAGTACAGCGCTTCCTTGTTTTACGTGTTTAATCACCGACATAGTAGTTGTCGGTGACTACGCTACAATACCTACTTGCGACCTTGTGTCACAAGTCTTTCGTAACGAACGGATTGGTTAAAAAGGGCAGCCCATCGAGGTATTGTGGTTACTGGTGGTCTTTTACTAGAGTCTGAGTGACAACAAGTATTCTTGTGTCTCCAGGATCTTCTGAGTAGACCATAGAAGAAAGAGTGTCGTTTAAAAGTAGAGACGTCACGGTTTATCGGGTCTCTAGATTGTAAAGCAAAGATTGTTTGGAGGAGGAAGAACAAAAAAAAAAGAAAAGAAAACAATGTCTGTTCGTCGTGTCTCAGTAGATTTTGAAGTCGAGATTTCTTTTTTGAAATTAGACAAGTCTGTTTAATTTTCGACACTCTTTGCGGAGTTCCGTCCGAGCCTCCTGCCTCAAAATATGCTAGCAGGTGGCTGCTGAAAAAAAACACTAGCTACGATTAAAGTCCGTAGCCGAAACGGTGTCACTTGAAAAAAAAACTAGGGTTTAGAGTTAGGGTTGGGGTTTAGGGTTAGTAATGGGAAAATAAATAAATAATTTTGGCTCAGTTTTTTCTGGCTCACCCTGCATACAGGGTGACCCAGTTAAACAAAACCCATAAATTTTGTAATAAAACAGTTAATTTTAACTAGGGGGTTTAGGCTTAGGGTTTAGGGTTTAGGGTTAGGTTTTCGGGAAAAACGCCCTAAGTTGTTTTTTTTTTGTTTTATTTTCAAGTGACACCGCTTCGGTTACGGACTTCAATCGTAGCTGGTGTTTTTTTTTTCAGCAGCCACCGGCTAGCGGATTTTGAGGCAGGAGGCCGGGACAGAACTCCGCAAAGAGTACCTAATTTTCTTTCTAGAAAAGTCCAGTGCTTCCTTGTGTTACATATCTAATCAGCGATATAACAGTAGTCGGTGACTATGCTACAATAAATACTTTCGACCTTGTGTGCATAGAATCTTTGATTCGACACAAACATTTGGGGTGAATGCTTTTTGTGTTTCTCTTCCCCTATCTGATGAATAGCAATCACCGACATAGCAGTTGTCAGTGACTATGCTACAATACATGCATGCAATATTGTGTTACAACTCTTCCGTGGCTGATTGGCTAAAAAGGCAGCCCATCGTGGTATTGTGGTTACTGGTGTTTTTTTACTGGTGTATGAGAGACAAGTATTTTGTGATCTCCAGGACTCTTCTGAGTATTCTAACCAATTTTAACAAAGTTTGTAGGGTCGATATTATTCCTCTGTTATCTAATTCTTTAAACTTTTTTCCAAAGTCCTTGCATACCATTCCAAGGGCAGCAACTTTTCATTATATATATATATATATATATATATATATAATATATATATAATATATGGTTTGGAGGTTGATTTTGAAGGCTATCACAATGCAGGTGTAAAGAAAAAATAATAAGGTAACGATGGTGTTGTTTGTTAACCCGTAATTTATTCTTGATATTTCGAAATAAAATCTATTTTTCAGAAGATCACTGAAACTGAAGTCGTTTTCGTCTTGTTATGGCATTTCTAGTTAAATGAATATATATATATATATATATATATATATATATATATATATATATATATATATATAAGTAGATCATAGAACAAAGAGTGTCGTTTGAAAGTAGAGATGTCTCGTTTGCTCATGTCTTTAGATTGTAAAATAAAGATTGTTTGGAGGAGGAAGAACAAAAAAAAAAAGAAATGTCTACATTTTTCATGTTCTCAGTAAATTTCGAAGTCCGGATTTCTTGTTTGAAATTAGACAAGTCTGTTTAATCTTCTTTCTAGAAAAGTCCAGTTCTTCCTCGTTTTACGTGTTTAATTACCGACATAGCAGTTGTCGATGACTATGCTACAATAAATACTTGCGACCTTGTGTACATAGAATCTTTGATTCAACACTAACACTTGAGGCGAATGTTTTTTTGTATGCTGTTTCTCCCCTATATGACGATTAGTTATCACCGACATAGCAGTTGTCGGTCACTACGCTACAATACATACATGCGACCTTGTGTCCCATTCTATCTGCGGCGAACGGATTGGCTTAAAAGGTCGTCCCATCTTGGTGAGTATTCTAGCCAATCTTAACAATGTCTGTATGGGCTCGATTCTTTCCCTGATTCCTAATTGTTTTTCCAGCTCTTGCGGGCCGTTCCAAGAGCGTCAACTTATAATTATACATTTATTTATATATAAATGTGGTGTCGTTGTTAGCTGGAGAAATTTCACTGGAGTCTGAGTGACAGCAAGTCTTCTTGGGTCTCCGGGACTCAGAAGAGTACTCTGGCCAATCTTGTCAATGTCTGTTTAGTCTCGATTCTTCCTCTGATTTCCCATTACTCCAAAGTTTATATATATATATATATATATATATATATATAATCCAAAAGTCCAGAGAATAAATCTTCCTTACGACACAAGAGTTTTATTTAAAAAACGTCGCAGTTTGAGAGCTCAATATGTGCTCTTAATGTTAGAGTCACAGAGCAAATATATAAGTAAAGAAATAACAAAAGACTTAGAGACTGAGCATTATAGTCTATTTCAGGGAGCTTAGACAAAGTGTCTAACTCTCCCGACTCATCAGATGCGAATGATGAAATCTTTATTACTTTAAAGGCATTTGAAAACAGATTTTTATTTTTTATTTTATTTTAAAAATTTTTTAAAGTATGAGTTTCAACTGAAAACATTGATGTTGCAAAAAAAATGTTTTTCTTAAAATCACTTCCATCAAAAGAAATGGGTCAGCGAAACATGTAACTAATAAAGTATTATTTATTAGTTACATGTTTCACTGGCACTTTATCTAAGCTCCCTGAAATAGACTATAATGCTCAATCTCTAAGTCTTTTGTTATTTCTTTACTTATATATTATATATATATATATTGTAAGGATTATCAAATTGTCAGTATGCGAGATTACAGTAATCTATTTTACCTTAAAGTTACCTTCCCGTAAGTGGTATTGTAGACGTATTTCATATCAGATTCATAATTTTCGATATATATTTATTTCTCGCAAGAAGGACAATATAATATCTATGTTAACACTTTCAAACAAATCTTTCATATTATTTACAATGAAAAATATTTTTTCTGGTAGGAGCGTAAACTTTACCATTCTATGAGGTTCAAATTATGCAAGATGAAATGCAAAAATGTCAATCCAGATTATCTGATGTCGCTTAATCACAAATTTCTTATTTGTCCCATTTCTTTTCACCCTATTTTTAAAATGAAACTTTCCGAATGGTCTCGCGTCGCTTAAATGTCCTAACGTAAAATTAAAAAGAATTGAAAAAAAGTTACATGTTTGTTTTATTTGTTTTATTGAAATCATGTGTGTGTGTGTGTATGTGTGTGTGTGTGGTGTGTGTGTGTGTGTGTGTATGTGTGTGTGTGTGTGTGAGTAGATCATAGAACAAAGAGTGTCGTTTGAAAGTAGAGACGTCTTGTTTGATCATGTCTCTAGAATGTAAAATTTGTTTGGAGGAGGAAGAACAAAAAAAAAAAAAAAGAAGAAATGTCTACGTTTGTCATGTCTCTGTAAATTTCGAAATTAGAGAATTCTTGTTTGAAATTAGAGAATTCTTTCTAGAAGAGTACAGCGCTTCCTTGCTTTACGTGTTTAATAACCGACATAGCAATTGTCGGTGACTACGCTAGTATAAATACTTACAACCTTCTGTACATGCAATCTGTTGTTCAGCACTGACACGTGAGGCGAATGTTTTTTGTGTTTTTACTCCCCTATATGACGATTAGTAGTCACCGACAACTGCTATGTCGGTGACTACGCTACAATACATACATGC
Source organism: Doryteuthis pealeii (assembly GCA_023376005.1). NCBI lineage: Eukaryota > Metazoa > Mollusca > Cephalopoda > Myopsida > Loliginidae > Doryteuthis > Doryteuthis pealeii. The sequence continues at coordinate 41,451,273 of CM042174.1, read as the reverse complement.
GACCTTGTGTTACAACTCTTCCGTGGTGAACGGATTGGCTAAAAATGGCAACCCATCGTTGTATTGTGGTTACTGGTGGTCTTTTACTGGAGTCTTAGAGACAACAAGTATTCTTAGGTCTCCAGGACCCTTCTAAGTATTCTAGCTAATTTTTACAAGGTTTTTATGATCTTGATTCTTCCTCTAATTTACAATCCCTTGCGTACCATTCCAAGAGCAGTAACTTATCATTATATATATATATATAACTTATCATTATATAATATATATATATAATATATATATATATATATATATATATATATATATATATATCATAGAACAAAGAGTGTCGTTTAAGTATAACTCATCTGAGTATTCTAGCTAATTTTAACAAGGTTTGTATGATTTGGATTCTTCCTCTGATTTCTAATTCCTAAATCTTTTTCCAATGCCCTTGCGTACCATTCCAAGAGCACCAACCTATCATTATATATATATATATATATATATATATATAATAATGAGATTATGGTAATTTGCTTTTAGAAGCATTGTTGAGTAAAGTATATTATTAAATAACGTTGATAATAAATAATAAATAATAAAGTTGAAACAGCTGCACGATGTTCTACGTAGTGGGCGATATTTGCAGAGTTCGCTTATCATGATTATTTTCATTAATTATAGAATTTTATACGATATACGCATTGTAACTACCTTCAAGCTAAAATATAAATAATAATATACTTTACTCAACGATGCTTCTAAAAGCAAATTACCTTAATCTCATCCCTCACGCCGAGGCATAGGCCTAAACAAATTTGCAAACTTCTCAACGTCCACTCTGCTGTGTATAGTAGTAGTAATAGTGACGTATTTACCCTTGACAAGCTAATTTCGCATGTATCGTTTGCTGTGTATCGGTGGCCCAGTGGTAAAGTTTCTGACTCTGCGAGTTCCCGGTTTCGATTTCTGGGAACGAGGGAAATCGTAAGTATACATCGCTGATGAGACTTAATAAAGTTGAAACAGTTGCTGTACGATGTTCTGCGTAGTGGGCGATATTTGTCGATTTTGCTTGTCATGATTATTTTCATTAATTATCGAATTTTATATGATATACGCATTGTAACTGCCTTCAAGCAAAAATATAAAATAATAATAATAATAATATATATATCACAGAACAAAGAGTTTCGTTTAAAAGTAGAGATGTCTCGTTTTATCATGTCTCTCGATTGTAAAGTAAAGATTGTTTGGAGGAAGAAGAACAAAAAAATGTCTATGTTTGTCATGTCTGTAAATTTCGAAATAGAGATTTCTTGTTTGAAATTAGACAAGTCTATTTAATTTTTGTTTATGGAAAGTAGTGCTGCATTGTTTTACGTGTTTAACATAGCAGTTGTCGGTGACTACCCTACAATATATATTTGCGACCTTGTGTCACATCCTATCAGGGACAAACGGATTGGCTAAAAATGGCGTCCCATTGTGGTGTCATTGCTAGCTAGTGGTATTTCACCCAGTTGTATGTTTTTTTTTAATTGAAATAAATCACTGACAAGGTCTGAGCCTATTCTAGTAGTGACAAGGTTTGAATTCAGAGTTTTTCTTCTCCTAGACTGGTTACCAAACCAAGGTTAAAGAGTCCAGTGAAATAGATCACTAAGTAGGACTGCCTATTCTAGTAATGACCACCCCAAGCGGAGATTTAAGAGGTTTGAATTCAGAGTTTTCCTTCTCTTAGACTGGTTGCCTAACCAAGATTAAAGAGCCCAGTGAAATAGATCACTAAGTAGGACTGTGTCTATTCTAGTAGTGACTAGGTTTGAATTCAGAGTTTTCCTTCTCTTAGACTGGTTGCCTAATTAAGGTTAAAGAGCCCAGTCGGCCTAACTATTTACCCATATCTGGAGGGAGAATAGCTGGATTCATACCTTTCCCAAGGGTATTCGCGCCTATGTGAACTGTGGCTTTGTCCAGGAATTGAACTCGGATCGACGAGTCCATTTCTTACGACTCTAACCAGTACACCACCACGCTTCACTGGAGTCTGAGTGACAGCAAATGTCCTCGGGTCTCCAGGACTCTTCTGAATATTCTAGCCAATTTTAACAATTGTCAGTAGGGTTTCGATTCTTACTCTGATTTCTAATTCCTCCAGTGTTTTACCAAGCCTTACAGACATATCAATGGCATGAACTTATTATTATATATTTATTTATTATTATTCATTATATGATTATCATCATCATAATAATAATAATAATAATAATATTTAGGTTGTGCTAGCAGCATGGATATCCATGACTCTTTCTCACCAACCGTCCCTATTGGTCTTTGTCCCTGGGTACTTCTCCATGCAGCATACAGAATCCGCATAAGCTGATTGATGTAGGTTTTTGTTGGAGGAAGAGAATATATTTACTAAACTCTCCGCACGAGAAGGATGTGACCTTGCTGATCGTTCCAAGGGCACAAATTATCATTATATATATATATATATATATGTTGTGTGTGTGTGTGTGTGTGTGTGTGTGTGTAAATAATGTGGCAACATTAAAGAGTAATGTTATGGAACAAAATGTTGTTAATGATATCCAAATAAATTTATATTTTTGTTTCATTTCCCTTGAAAATAACATTTTTTGAAGGAGATTCAATATGTCGCTGACTGGTATTGAATACTATGAGATATTCAATTTGGCTAATATTTGATGTGGTTTAATGGTTAGCAAGCTAGTCTCGCAAATCAATTACTACTGAAAAGCGGATACCTAATATTCTTGTGTCCTTGTGTCACATCCTACTTCTGACAATTTTTTGATATAAAGCTAATTTTCTGATTCGTTCGCACAGATTAATTTTCAAAGGTGGCAAATGAAAGAGGGAAGTTTACCAAAAATGTTCGCCTTACGGAATAATTGGCATCAAAGAGATTAACAGGAACTTTTTCAAAACTGCCAAAATTATCCGAAGCATTTTTCCTACATTCCAGACAACACACCATAGATTTATCTTATCGGCTCTCATTCTCCTTTTTTTCTCTCTCAGAAATTGATTTTCTATATCCCCAAAGATTTTCAATTAGCTAATAAGTAAAGTAAGTTGTCGGGGTGGCCTCAAGTCGGTATCAGCCAATCAGCGAGGGAGTCTATCCCTTTTTCACAAGCGCTAGACCGAGGAGATTTTTTTTGCGTCTGAGGTGGAGCAACACACCTACCATCAGCTTCTTACTTTACCGCACAGATCAATGTGCTACTAAAACGCTGAGTTGGCGAGGACCGGTATCGAACTAGGAACCAACAATTATCAGCTGATTCTTCACTGACCTTCGTAATGAACAACTGTTTATTATTATTATTAATGATTTAAAGGAAATAAGTATTTGGTTGGTTGGTTGGTTGGTTGGATTTTTAGTACCTGTTAGGGTCCCATCTATTGCTTAAATAGATTTTTTGTTAAATTAAATTCCAAACAAGAATGAATTTTAAAAAGTCGTGCCATTACTCCCATGTCTATTCTGACCCGGGGGTGGGGTTAATGATTCGCCAGATAGTTTTGCAAACCCGTTACTAATGAATATCTCATTTGATTCTCGTTTCTTGTTCATACTTGCCCTTTTGTGTCACATCCTACTTCTGTCTATTTATCTATTTACAGCTAATTCTCTTGTTCCTGCACACAGTACCTCCGATATAGTACCGGTCCAGAGATAAGTATACAATTAATATTTCTACAATCAACACATCATCACTCCATTCGAAAATGAGTGCTATAACGTAACAAACGTTGACACGTCTTCCCTCCATTCCGACAATGAAAGCGTAACGTAACATCTTGTTCTTTCACACAGATTAATTTTCAAAGGTGGCAAAAGAAAGAGGGCAGTTTACCAAAAATCTTCACCTTACGGAATAATTGACATCAAAGAGATTAACAGGAACTTTTTCAACGTTGCCAAAATTATCCGAAGTACTTTTCCTACATTCTACACAACACAATATATATATATATATATATATATATATATATATAATATCGAGAGATTGTCATGGATATCCGTGCTACTTGCGCAACATGATGATGATGATGATGATACATATATAATATATATCTTATAACGTATGGAGTACTCTCTGGTGGCCTTTAATATAAATAATACATATATATATATATATATATATATATATATAATATATAATATATATATATATATGTATATATATATAAGGCTACCAGAGTGTACTCCATACGTTTTATAAGATATATATATATGTATCATCATCATCATCATCATGTCGCGCAAGTAGCACGGATATCCATGACAATCTCTCGCCAAACTTCCCTATCATTCATTGCCCCTGGGAGGTCTTCTATGCAGCAACCAGCTTCCTCGCATTGTTGGACAATGTAGATCCTTGGGTGGGCGACACACATTAGCATGTCCCTGTGTTGGCTTCCACAGGAGAACGTCGCTTATGAGCTCGTCCTTACTTCTCCAACAGTATCCTACATGTTTAGCCCGTCTTACTCGGATGATTTGTGAGATGGGGGCAGGTGGGCGTACAGCTGCTTCCTTGTGGGGTGCTGTTTCCACGACTTGTTCTTGTGCAGCTCCCATCTAGCTCATTCTCAAGGCGCTTCGTTAGGCTACAAGTGGTGCAGCTATACAGCAGTACTGATATAACCACAGCCTGGAAGAATATGGTAGTCATTTTTAGTATTGGAGAACTGAAAATAAAGTGCCCGATTACGTGTGTAAGAGCTGTATTCATTTATTATAGTGTACAATCCATTTGAGGTGCAATTGTTACCATTGGTCTCCAAGCAGCATTTTAGCCACTTTTCTTCAAGACAATGCGCGCCTGTGAAGAAATGCAGTGAATGTCAATTCATTTATATGTGTGTGTATTTTTGTTTATGGGCCGAAACACACATATATAAATAAATTGACATTCCCTGCATTTCATAACAGGCGCATTGTCTTGAAGAAAAGTGGCTAACAAGCTGCTTGGAAACCAATGGTAACAGTTACACCTTACATGTATTGTACACTTATATATATATATATATATATAATATATATATATATATATATATGAAGACAATGAAATCCAATTTATTATTCTTTAGTCAAAAGCAAGACGTTGCTTAACAAATTCGTAACTGTTTTTTGGTGACTTTTTCGCTTCGGAGTTTTTTTTTAGTGGAGATGGGATTTGCGGTAGGGGGGGGGGCGTTACAGTGTGGTGTCAGATTTGCAGGGAGAGGAGGGGTCAGTTAAATCTCATTTCATGATGTCAGTTTCAAATCGTGTGTTGCTGTCACCGAACGCGGGAAAAAAAAGAATAACGATTCGATTTTATCTATTTTTAAAATTTATTTACTTTTTTTTGTTATTTTTGTTATTTTTTATTTGTTTATTTTTGTTTATTTTTTTATTTATGTTTTATTCATTTATCTATTTTTCTATTTATTTTTTTAAAAGAATTCCTTTTGTTTTATTCGTCCATTGCGACAATGATAGATTGGTGTGTGTGTGTTGTGGGTTTTTGTGT
>CM042174.1:41380730-41438230 GCA_023376005.1 Doryteuthis pealeii | reverse complement strand
TCTTCAGCATAAAATAACCCAACAAGGGTTGACATGCCATAAAATCCAACCAACCAACCAACGAACATAAATATATTTTTTCAAAACAAAATGTCGTCAGCATAAAATAACCCAACAAGGTTGACATGCCATAAAATCCAACCATGCGACCAACCAACCAACCAGCTAGATTGTTAACCATTACAAAACGATGTGACCCCCTAAAATATCTGGGAATTGTAGTTAAGCGAACCTGGTAGTAATGTCATTAAACAAGAGACTTTTTCTTCATTGGCTTAGAACTCATTAAATGTTCTCGTTATATCATAAAATAACCCAACAAGAGTTGAGATTTCGTAAAATCCAACCAACCAACCAACTAGATTGTTAACCATTACAATACGATGTGACTCCCTAAAATACCAGGGAATGGTAGTTAAGAATTAACCTGGCAGTAATGGCATTAAACAGGGAACTTTTTCTTCATTGACTTAGATCTTATTAAATGTTCTCGTTATATCATAAAAACAACCCAACAAGAGTTGACATGCCGTAAAATCCAACCAACTCACCAACTAACTAACCAACTAAAGATTCGTTAGTAAAATCACTGATTCAAAAAGAAAAAAAAACATGGAATGGATTTTTTCAAATTTTTACATATATAAATATTTATTGTCCTTAACGATTGACCATCGTCTCGAACGATGAACAAGAAAAAAATCTTCTTGGACCAATTCTTTTTGCATGATTTAATTTTAGTGTCAGCCAAGGAAATCTTTACAACTAAAAAACTTTGGTACAAATGTTATATACCATTTCTAGACTCGACAAAAACATCCACTATAAACTCTTCCTAATCAAACCATTTTGGGAGGCTGGAAACCAACTTTAAGAAAGTCTAAGAAGGAACAAGTCATTGTGTCCCGATTATGCATTGGTCACACAAGACTAACATATATACTCAAACAAGAACAACAACCACAATGTGTAATATGTCAAACACCTTCGACAGTTAAACACTTATTCATGGAATGCAGGTTTTTTCATCAACATGGAGGACATTCTCTCCTTTTTGAGGGAAATAAAATTATACCATAGAATATAGACATGAACTTAATCAATACCATACAACAAGATCCCTAACGATGCTAACACATTGTTAAAACCAATTACTAAAAAGTATAAATGTAAATACACGACATGTATTACTTCCTAACCGCTAGGCATGACATAACCCCGGACGGGTTTATATGCCGTTAAAATCAATAAACCAATGAACCATAGACCCGACAAAGAACACGGAACACTTGTATATATAAAAATATAAAATTACTAGACAAAACGTGACCCATTGGGTCACCCATTCAGCTCTGGGTAGATAATTGAGATTAGGGAAAAAGGAGTTAGCAAAGCGAATAGTTTGTTTGTATTTTTAATAAATACGGCCGGACAAAACCTTAAAATCATTTTGTTACCTTTCGAAGAAAGGAAAATATTTGACCTTATTTAAGCTACTGGTTGCTGGTTGTGAAATTTAACATAGAAATACGTTTGAAACTCTCTCTCTCTCTCTCTCTCTCTCTCTCTCTCTCTCTCTCTCTCTCTCTCTCTCTCTCTCTCTCTCCAGAGAAACTAACATTATATAACGAGGAGGTAGTCAAAAGATACATAGAGAGGAAGAAAGAGATAGACACAGAGTAAAGTAAGAGATTGGTCGGTTTTTGACTTAATTGCAAATTACGACTAATTAGAACCAATTAAAACAGATTTTTTTCAAACATAATTCAATCCTAAAAGTTAGGAATAATTTAGTATAATTTTCATGTCATTAAACTAAACAGTAAAAAAGCCTTTAGGAAGCAAAAGTTGATTAATTCAGCTTTAATATCATAATAAATATTTCATTCCTTGATTGTGTGTAGATTCTGAGTCGTCGGCAGAGAATGCACATACACCGGGGCCTTCGGTAGTTCTGACTACAAGCGATCTCGATCCTGATCTCAGTCTGACCAACCCAGATTTCTAAGGACTTTTTATAATTCTCCAACTCATAGGGTCACGTCTCTTTGATCGTGACACAATCGTAGTTTTCCTGTAAACACACTCATCGCCCACACAGTCTGTTTTCATTGGTTATATTCTACACCTATACATTTTCTGTGTCTATGCAGTGTCAATGTACACCTGCATTTTCCGGGTGTCAAAGATCAGTTCCTGTGTGCGGCACCTGGTTTTCAGTGAGAACTCATTGACCAGGCAATATATTACACAAATGCAATATAGCACGCAAGAGATAATATCATTAGAATCGCATTCTTTGTATAAATAGCATTAGATTAGAAGAACTCCCGAAGGAGCCTAACCCTAGCCCTAACTCTAAAATTAACCCTAACTAAAACTAACCCTAACATTTACCTTAACCCAAACCCTAGCGTCTTAAAGGCTTCGGATATATCCGTGAAATGTACTGCTTTTTATACGTAATCTAATGATATTATCTCTTGTGCGTTATTCTGGATTAGTACGGATAATATCATTGGAATCGCATTTTGTTTATAAATAGCATTAGATTTCGAAAACTGCCCAAGTAGTCTAACCTTAACCCTAACACTAAACTTAACACTAACTCTAACCCAAAGGCTAACGCTAATCCTTACCTTAACCCTAACCCTAGCGTCTGAAAAGTTTCGGGTATATCCGTGAAATGTAATGAAATATAATGTTTTTTTATACGTAATCTAATGATATCTTTGGTGTGCCATTCTGCATTAGTAACGTTTCGTGTATTTCCGTGAAATGTAATGCTTTTTATACCTAATCTCATGATATTATCTCTTGCGCGCTATTCTGCATTAGACCTAAACTTAAATTGTTGCAGAAATTCCTTCGCCTGAGGTTCATCTCTTGAACCCTGGGAAGTGAGTTTTAGAGGATCAGCTTCTGCCTAAGTGTCGAGCAAGAAGGACTGCAATGGTGACTCTCGTTCAATTAGCTAGATTCTCACATGCGTGATTGTGGATCCAGATCTAAAGAGAAATAGAATATCAATTCACTACAAAGTAATGTCTTGAAGAATGAGAAAGACAGAGAAAGGTGGAAATACTACTACTACTACTACTACTACTACTACTAAGAAGAAGAAGAAGAAGAAGAAGAAGAAGAAGAAGAAGAGAAGAATGGTGGAAATAATAATAATAATAATAATAATAATAATGGGACTTTGAGATAAAAACGGATCACCTTATCCCAGCAAGAAGACCAGACCTAGTGTTGATAAACAAAAAAGAAAGAACTTGTCAACTGGTGGATTTTGCAGTTCCAGCAGATCACAGGGTTAAGCTGAAGGAAAATGAAAAAAATGGACAAATATCTGGACCTTGCCAGAGAACTAAAAAAGTTATGGAATATGAAAGTGAAGGTGATACCAATTGTAGTTGGTGCACTTGGAACAGTCCCAAAAGGATTGGAAAAGGGTTTGGAAAGTTTGGAAATCAGAGGAAGGATTGAAACCATTCAGAACACTGCACTGCTGCAATCTGCCAGAATACCCAGAAGAGTTCTGGAGACCTGAGGAAACTTGTTGTCACTCAGACTCCAGTGAAAGACCATCAGCTAATGCTGATGTGAAAACTCAAAAGGAGTAAATAATAATAATAATAATAATAATAATAATAATAATAAGAAGAAGAAGAAGAAGAAGAAGAAGAAGAAGAAGAAGAAGATTGTTGTGGTTTTATCTCTGACCAGCATCTTACATCGCCAGTTGGTAGCAGTTTTCTCAGATAACAATTTCCACTTCACGCATCCTCTTTTCCAAATATTGGACACCGTTACAAGAACACCAATTACAGCTGGTATGATCTTTACCTTTATATTCCTTCGTTTGTTTGTTTGTTTTTTTTTTTCAGTTCTCAGGCCAGGTCTAAGTATTTATCTATCTTTACGTTACTATATCTGACAATCCCCTTTCCTCGACAGCTGGTAGCAATTCTTTCAGACAGCAACAGTCAATCTTCTCGCCTAACGAAATAAATATCAAATTTATCCAAGAAATTTAGCGATGAAGGCGGTAGAGTCTTAACAGCCAATTTTTCACTCGAAGGTTTTCATAATCCCAATTTCCAATGGATAATATTGTGTTGAATAAACGTTTAGCAGAAACACCCACTTTCAATTTCTTGAATAATAGTTAAATCCCAAAATTACTTAACAGTTAGCAGCCATAACCCGACATCTTATTAGTCAATGAAGCAAAAGACTAAAGAAATATGGCCGATGACAGAGTTATAGACAGTTGAACACGTAGTTTTGGTAATCACGGCTATATTAATTTATTCTAAAGTTTGATCTCTGACACGCATCTTTCATCGACAATCGGTTGCAATTTTCTCGGATAAGCATTTCCAATTTATCCATACTTTTTTCCAATTATTGGACACCGTTCTAAGATCACCAATTACAGTTGATATGATTTTCACATTCTTCAGTTTTTTTCAGTTCTCGGGCCAGGTCTAAGTATTTATCTATCTTTTCATTTCTATCTCTGACAATTCCCTTTCCTCGAGATTTGGTAGCAATTCTCCCGGATAGCAACTGCCTATTTTCCCGTCTTACGAAAATCAAATTTATCCAAGATATTTTGCGATACAGGAGGTAGAGATTTAGCATTCAATTTTACACTTGAAGTTCTTCATAATCCAAATTTGGAATGGAGAGCACTTTGCTGAATAAACGCTTAACGGAAACACCCACATTCAATTTCGTCATATATATATCGTTTAATGCAGAGCTCAGTCGATAGACCACCCGTCAAGTTAACCGCTAGGTTCCTAGTTCGATACCGACCCTCGCTAATACAATGCATGAGTATGTATATTAACATTGTTTTGTTTTGTTTTTTGGGTGGTGGTTGGGGGGGCTGTCTTTGTCAAATGTTATATCAACCTTTGTGAGTTATTTAATGCTAAAGCCATCCTTGTAGAAGATGAGTAGTGCTATTATTTATGAGGGCGTTCATACCTTTCCCAAGAGTATTAATCCGAAAGTGAACGTATTAAAAGTAATGTCATGGATTATACACTTCCTAGATTTCCAGAATAAAAACCATCAGATGCAGTTTAGTATCATATTCAGATTAACCATTTCTTTTAACGATAAAGTAAATATATATACACATTAAATATCACCAGGGCTTGATTTTTTAGCAAAAATAAGAGAGATTTGATTTATATTTGGGAAGATATTTAAAAATTCAAATTTTAAAAAGTAACAGAAGGGAAAATCATTTGCATGTTATTTTGTTATCTTTTTTATGTTTTTTTTTTTGGGGGGGGGTCGCTTTGAAAATATGATTTTGATTGATGAATTAATTGCATCATTTATATCTTTTTAAAATTGTAAATCATTGAATGGAGATTTCTTACTATATTGTTATATATTTCTATGGGGATTTTTATGGGGCAACCAGCGAGGATCTCACTGGCGGTAAGTAATAATGGATCTGCGAGACTAACTTTTTAAAAATCCCCCCTCTACCCAGGCGACACCGGGTAGCCACTTCTAGTACATATATAAAGGCCAGTTGTGTGTATGTATTTGTCCGGAGGAAACTTCGAAAATAAAACAATTAACGACAAAGTAAATATATATACACATTAAATATCATCAGGGCTTGGTTTTTGAACAAAAATAATAGAGATTTTATTTATATTCGTGAAGATAATTAAAAAATGAAATTTAAATGATAGCAGCATGGATTTTTTGCATTTAGTAATTTAATTAGGAGACATTAATTTTTTCTTTTCAGAATGTCTTTTTTACATATGGATTTTGATGGGGCTTCCTGTGAGGATCCATCTCACGATTCAACAATAATGGATCTGTGAGACTACCTTTTTTTACCCCTTACGCTCTACGGAGGAAACTATAAAAATAAAAACAATTAACGACACAGTAAATATATATATACATTAAATAGCACCAGATCTTGCTTTTTGTGCAAAAATGATAAAAAAATTTTTATTTATATTCGTGAAGATAATTAAAAAATGAAATTTAAATAACAGCATGGATTTTTTTTTTTTTTTTTTGGCATTTAATATTTTAAATAGGAGACATTAATTTTTCTTTTCGGAGTGTCTGGATCAATGCAAGGTCTTTTTTACGTAGGGATTTCAATTGGGCATTCTACGAAGATCCAACTCACGATTCAGTAATAATGGATCTGCAGGACTAACTTTTAAAAAACATCCCCTTCTACCCAGGCGACGTCGGGTAGCCTCTTCTAGTATTTTAATATAATACAACTCCCCACCCCCATTGCCAATTAAATACAAAGTATATTCAAGACTAAATACTAAGGAAATATTTTTTTGTAGTTGGAAAGAGATGTAGCTATGAAATTGGTGGGAGGAGGGTTAAGAAAATAAGATCTTTGTTGCTCTGAATGAAAAGTGTTACAGGACAAATAAGGATTGTTTCATCGATCGTGAATACTCTTGTACATTAGGGTAGGTCGATTTTGGACTTTTAAAAAAAAATCAAATTCTCCATTTTTGCTAAAGTTGTGTGTTAGTATACTGAATACAGATCCCAAAAAATAGATCTTTTATTTGTATCATTGTTTGAGGAAATAGCATCAAAGATCTTTGGTAAAAAACACTAAAAAATCCCCCTTTTCGCAAAATTTAACCTTTAGGTCTATACTCGAGTATATACGGTATATACAAGGTGTGTCAAAAAAGTATCGATTTTTTTTACTTTTTGACACACCTTGTATTCTGAAAAAAAATAACGTTCCATTCATTGTTCATTTCTATCTTGGTATATACAGCTTCAATCTCGATACTTTTACGATACACCTTGTATTCTGATAAAATTAATGTTCCATTTATTGTTAATTTCTATCTTGGTAAATGCAGCTTCAAACTCAATACTTTTATGACACACCTAGTATTCTGAAAAACAAATAATGTTCCATTCACAGTTCATTTCTGTCTTCGTAAATACCGCTTCAAACTCGATACTTTTATGACACACCTTGTATTCTGAAAAAATTAACATTCCATTCACTGTTCCTTTCTATCTTGGTAAATACAGCTTCAATATTGATACTTTTATAACACACCTTGTATTCTGGAAAAAAATACCATTCCATTATTTTTTTCTTTGTATCTTGGTAAATACAACTCTAAACTCGATACTTTTATGACACACCTAGTATTCTGAAAAAAATTTTCCATTCATTGTTCATTTCTATCTGGTAAATATAGTTTTAAACACGGCACTTTTATGACACAACTTGTATTCTGAAAAACAGCTTTAAAATCTGTCCTTTTTGACACACCTTGTATTTATAAAATTTAGATAGATGGGAAGTGAATAAAAAAGAGTGATTGTTGGTTGAAAAAAAAATAAACAACTAGAAAAAAGGTGTAAACATTACAAACAAACAATAGATGAAGAATCGAAAAAATGGTTTGAAGAAAAGCAAGAACTATAAGTGCGAAGAAGAACAAATGGATAGAATGAAGAATTCGAAGAAGAAAAAACTGTGGAATTGGTAAACATGTGTGAGGAAATCAAAGAAAGAAAGAAAAGATGTCAACATTTGAAAGTTGACATTTTCGAAGGAACGAAACGATTGGAATGGAAGATAAATTCGTTAAGGAAACGAAAACTGTGAGATGGACAAGAAATGTCTTTGATGATTTGAATCGAGAAAGAATTTGCAGTGCCACGTGCCATTGTTGTTGTTGTTGTTGTTGTTGTTGTTGAGGAGAGCACAGGTAACATATACATACACACACCTGCTTAAAAGGAGAGAGAAATAATGAATAATATATAGATTGCTGTAAGGGAGAGGGATTATCTATTTAATAGATTTATATATATTTATATCCCCGCCTCTCTCTCTCTCTCTCTCTCTCTCTCTCTCTCTCTCTCTCTCTCTCTCTCTCTCTCTCTCTCTCTCTGTGTGTGCTGTGTGTCTTGTTGCTTTGTTGTTGTTAAGAATGCACAGGTAACACACACCTGCTTAAAGAAGAGAGAAAGAAGGAGAAAAAGAGAGAGAAAGAAGGTTTATCTATTTAGTGGATTTAGATCTATTTATTTAACGTTGACTGTTCAAAACCCCTCCTCTCTCTCTCTCCCTCCTCTCCTCTCTCTCTCTCTCTCTCTCTCTCTCTCTCTCTCTCTCCTTCCCAATCAAATCTATCTATCTATCACTCAATCTGTTTCCTCTGCCCCTCTCTCTCTCTCTGTCTCTCTGTCTCTCTCTCTCTCTCTCTCTCTCTCTCTCCTCCCAATCTATCTATCTCACAATCTTTCCTTGCCTCTCCCTCGCCCCCTCTCTCTCTCTGTCTCTGTCTCTGTCTCTCTCTGTCTCTCTCTCTCTCTCTTCCCTGTTTTCTGTCTCTCTCCCTCCTCCTTCTCTCTCTCTCTCTCTCTCTCGCTATATATATTATATATATATATATATATATATATATATAAACAGACTGATATACATATACATATATATTTATAGTATTACCCGTGTATTGGTCGACCCTTGATTTATGGGACTCGGGAACCTTCTTTTTTAACTCGGGAACTTTCCAATTGGACACATGGCCTAGTGGATAATGTAGTTAATTAAGACAGTTCTAAGTGACAGTTACCTCTGGATCCTGAGTTCAATCCTGAGTAGAGGCAGTTAGAAAAATAATTAACACAATTCCTACCCCAGCTATGGTTAGCGGAATAAAACAGGATACCCCCGTGGATAAATAAAGGGTTAGGTTCAAAGTTCCGTGATGGCTCCCGAATACGACAAAAAAGTTCCCGAGTTCGAAAAGAAGGTTCCCGAGTCCGAGAAGGTTCCCGAGTCCGACAAGAAATACCTGAAGAAGGCCGGAGAGCATATCGGCCGAAAACGTTGTACAAATAACAATGAAGATGGGACATAGTCCGAATAACGCAGATAATACGAGCTATGACTTTGATGATTTTAAAAATTTCAACCTTGTTCACTCATCTAAAAAGAACAGACTGCAATAAAAACAGCAGTATTGTCACCAACAAAACGTTTATCAGATGATGGTCCTAGTTTTTTTTAATTATTATTATGATGAAGCACCCCAGTATCACTTTACAATATCACCAGGCTTTGTTGGTTTTACGTCAACAGTGTAAAAAGGGAGCCAGATTTGTGCAAATACCGCATTTTCCCCGATCTTTGAACCCTTTAATATATTTTCTCCTTTCTGAAAAATGACAATCCGTGTTTAGTTTTGCTGTTCAAAAGGTCGTGGTGCCAATAAAAGCCCAACATCCGCTTTTTTTTTCAATATTGTTCGTATAGCCATTTCTAATGCATCGAACGTGCATAGATTTGCAATTTTCCATTTTTATGTTGACGTGTCCGGTCAATATTTTATGCCAAAAGCAGCGGGCTTTAAATCAACTACAACCGTTGGAAAAAGTTGAAAATAAAACGGTTGGTAATTGGTGGTTGGGGATTTTAAAGGCATATCAACCTGTCTGAGGTTATTTTATGCCCAGAAGTTAAGGAATGATATACGTTGTACGTTTATACCTACACTTTCGTATTTAACAACAAACCACGATTGAAAAAAGTTGGAAATAAAACGGTGTAAATGGTTATTTGGTGGAGTTTAAAGGCATATCAACCTGTCTGGGGTTATTTTACGCCTAGAGTAATATATATAATATATTGTACGTATATGGAGGCGTATGGTCTAATGGTTGGAGTGAAATGGACACGGTGACGCGAGTTCAATTCTTGGACGAAGCCGTTGGTATTTCACATGGTGCTAATACCATTGGGAAAGGTATGAATCCAATTCTCCTTCCAGCTATGGATAAATAGCAGGGCATACTGGACTCTTTAAACATGGCTAGGTAAACAGTCTAGGAGAAGGAAAACTCTGAATTCAAAACCTGTTAAACTCCGCGTAAGAAATTGACCTTGTGTGCATCCTGCTCGTGCCAGAGGGTTGGTAAAAATAATATATATATATATATATATATATATATATATATATGTTGTATGTCTATATTTACACTTTTGTAGTTAACAACTACTACGGTCGGAAAAAGTCGAAAATAAAACGGTGAAAATAATTGGTTGGTTTGTTGATGGATTTTAAAGGCATATCAAATCGTTTGGGGTTATTTTATGCCTAAAAGTTAAGGAACAATATACGTTGTACGTCAATATTTAGAACTTTTGTAATTAACTGTTTTAACGATATGTTAACATCTTTTTGATGGTTGGCTGGTGAATTTTAAAGGCACATCAACCGTCTGGGGTGATTTTATACCTGGAGTTTAAGGAATAATATACGTTGTGTCTATATTTACACTTTCGAAGTTAACTACTACATGGTTCGAACAAGTTGAAAATAAAACGGTGAAACATAGTTGGTTGGTCGGTTGATGGGTGTTAAAGGCATATCAACACGTCTAGGGTTATTTTATGCCTAGAAGTTAAAGTACGTTGTACGTTTATATTTACACCTTTGGATTTAATAGTTTTAACTATATGTTAGCATCGTGTTAATGATTGGTTGGTGGGTTTTAAAGACATATCAACACATGTGGGGTTATTTTATGCCTAGAGGTTAAGGAATAAGTAAATATGCGGCTAAAAAGAATCGAGATTAAATAAGAGTGATTTACAATATGTACCAATGTAACTATAACGGAACAGTCTCCTTTCCACTCGGTGTGTCTCACTATTTATAGTGAGAACCGGTGCTGTTCTCCACTGTAGAACCCCGGTACAACAGGGGTAATTACAAACTCCCTAATTTGTTGTGGTAAAGTATCTTAAAGGAATGGATAACAGGTGAGGGGAAGTACTCTAAAAAGGGGCTATAAGCATTGTTTTGAATTCTAATATCTAAAACAAATGACAGAGAAACATGAAATAAAGAGTTGGTTGGAGGGTGGGTTTTAAAGGCATATCAACCCATTTGTGGTTATTTTATGCATACAGGTTAAGGAATAATATACATTGTATGTTTATATTTATATTTGTGTCGTTAACGGTTTTAATGATATGTTGGGATCCTCTGGATCGTGTTGAGGGATTACTTTTGGATTGGATTGATCAGGTTTATGTATATATTTTTTGGTATAATTTTATTTCTCTCAAAAAGGACAGAATGTCATCTATGTTGAAAGGTTCATAATTGAAAAATGGACAGAAAGTCAAAAATGGTCGGAAGGAAAGTTTATTAGACGAAAAAAAAAAGTACCAATAGCACACTGAGCGACCTGACAAAAGATATGTGGATATACCAATAGTATGATTATACTGCGAGATTTTCAAGATTAAATATATACTAGCTGATTTTAAGGCATTTATTATGCTGAATCCAAAAATCATTCTCATTTTTTCTAATCAGATCATTTTTTTAAGATACAAGCTCTTACTTGAAATGTATAGAACAATATTATAACTATTTGTGACAAATAGAGTCTACAGGCTTTTGAATAAGTGTTATTATTATATTCAATATGTTATGAAGTATTCAAGCAAATCTTAAAAATCAGACCTGACCAAACACAATGAATGTTATTTTTGACTTCAACATAAAATGGCGATCATATGTAGAACTTTAACAATTTGTTAGCATCATTGGGGATCGTATTAAGGGGTTACTTTTGGATTGTATTGATCAGGTTTATGTTTATATTTTTGGCATAATTTTATTTCTCTCAAAAAGGACAGAATGTCATCTATGTTGACATTTTCAAATAGCGTAACGAGTTAACCTTTGCAGCATGATGGGACGCCCCATTTTAAAATAGAACTTCCTTATTATTTGCGTTAAAAATCGTTTTATGATGAGAGTGAAACCTCCACATTTTATGAGGATGTGTACAAAGTGCAGGGTGTTTGGTATGTTTCGTACTGTGGTTCTTGTTAGGGTAGAAAGGAGTGCGTAACTATTGTGTGACCAATACGTAAATGGGATTGACTTATTGCGTTGTGGACTTTCTGAAGAGAGAGAGAGAGGGGGGGCAGAAAGGCAGGCAGAGGGAGAGAGAGTGAGAGGGAGAGAAAGAAAGAGGAGAGAGAGTGAGAGGGAGAGAAAGAAAGAGAGAGAGAGAGAGGGGCAGAGGCAGAAAGGAAGGCAGAGAGTGAGAGAGAGGCAGAAGCAGAAATGCAGGCAGAGAGAGAGTGAGAGAGAGAGAGAGTGAAAGAGAGAGAGAAAGAGAGGCAGAAGCAGAAAGGCAGGCAGAGAAGAGAGGCAGAAGTAGAAAGGTAGGCAGAGAGAGAGAGAGAGAGAGAGAGAGAGAGAGAGAAAGAGAGAGAGAGAAAGGGGCAGAGGCAGAAAGGCAGGCAGAAAGAGAGAGGGGGGGCAGAGGCAGACAGAAAGAGAGAGGGGTAAAAAGGCAGACAGAAAGAGAGAGAGGGGGGAGAGAGAGAGAGAGGCAGAAAGGCAGGCAGAGAGAGAGAGTGAGAAAAGAGAGTGAGAGAGGCAGAGGCAGAAAGGCAGGCAGAGAGAGAGAGGGGTGAGGCAGATGTATAGATTGAGATAGATAGATTGGTAAGGAAAGAGAGGGAGGGAGAGAGAGGGGGAGAGAGAAAGAGAGAGGTAGAAAGGCAGGTAGAGCGAGAGAGGCAGAAAGGCAGGCAGAGAGGAGAGGGGGCAGAGGCAGACAGAAAGAGAGAGAGGCAAAAGGCAGGCAGAGAGAGAGAGGGGGAGAGAGAGAGGCAGAAAGGCAGGCAGAGAGAGAGAGAGGGGTTGAGGCAGACGTATAGATTGAGAGATAGATAGATTGGTAAGGAAAGAGAGAGAGGGAGAGAGAGAGGGGGAGAGAGATTGAGAGGGGGGTTGAAACAGTCAACGTTAAATAAATAGATATAAATCTACTAAATAGATACACCTCTCTATCTCTATTTCTCTTTCTCTCTTTCTCTCTCTCTCTTTCTTTATCTCTCTCTCTCTCTCTCTCTCTCTCTTTTCTCTTTCTCTTTCTCTTTCTCTCTTCTTTTAAGCAGGTGCGTATGTGGACATGTTAAAGAGGTTATAGCGAAAATGCATTACCAAGATGTATCGCAAGGCCAAATAGTTGTGTAAAGCAATGAAACTGATTCATTTTAACGGCATATCAACTCACCTAGGGTTATTTCATGCATAGAGGTTTTGGAATTGCGTTCATAAAACTCTTTAAAAAACAACTGCACAAAAATTGTTAATATAAAAGTACAATGAACGCAATTCCCTAACCTCTATCCATAAGATAACCCGAGATGAGTTGATATGCCGTTAAAATCAATTTTATCGCTTTACACCACATCTTAAGGGCCGTTCTAGCTCAATAGAGCGTCTGACTGGAAACAAAATGGTTTCTGGTTCGATACCGGCCCTCGCCAACTTAGCGTATGAGTAGCACAGGGATCTGTGCAGTAAAGTAAGGAGCTGATGATAGGTATGGCGCTCCAACTCAGACGCTAAAAAGCAATCTCTTGCTGTACCGCTAGTGAAAAGAGGATAGACTCACTTGCCGTCTGGCTGATACGTTTTTAGGATATTCCGACGACCAGACAACAACTACATCTTAGGAACGCATGAATTTTGCTTTCTGTCGAACATATTTAGGAGAAATACAATTTGAAAAATGAATGAGATCTGTTTGGGGTACGTGCAGGGGGTTGATTGGTCTTTACTCCCCCCCAGGGGTCCCATCTATCAGTTACCTACATGGGGAATTCATCGACCTGTTCGACATAGTTATGGCTTTGTATTTCATTAAAACAATGAGTCAGTAATTTTTTTATTTCTATTAACTGTTGGAATATTAATGTCTCAAACTCACTGGGAATATTCAGATATAATAATAATAATAATAATAATAATAATAATAATAATAATAATAAATAAGGTGGAAGAGGTCTTGCCAGCATAGAGGACTGTGTAGAGGCCACAATCCAACAAATTGAAGAATACACAAAAAAAGAGCAAAGAAAGATCATTTATAGCAGCCAACAACAGAAGATGTAATGTATGGACAAACAGAAAAACAACGAAAACTAGAAAACTAAGCTGGAAAGAAAGACAAACAAATGAGCACCTCAAACGGCAAATCGGAGAAGTTGCCCATCAAAAAACATGGACATGGTTAAGAAGAGGAAACCTCAAGAGAGAAACTGAATCTCTTATAATCGCAGCACAAGACAATGCCATAAGAACAAAGTATATAAAGACAAAAATAGATAAGACGCAGCAGAATAGCAAGTGCAGTTTGTGTGAGACAGAGACAAAGCAGTTAATCATATAATAAACGAATGCAGCAAACTAGCACAAAGAGAATATAAGACTAGGCACGACTGGGTGGAAAGGTGGTCCACTGGGAATTGTGCAAGAAATTCAATTTTCGCTATAACAACTAAATGGTATATGCGCAAGCCTGAATCTGTCCTGGGACTTAGAGATACAGATGGGCACCTAGTCCCGACAAGGAGACCAGACCTTGTATTGATTAACAAGAAGAGAACTTGTCATCTCGCGGATTTTGCCGTCTTGGTCGATCACCGAGTGAAAATGAAAGAAAGCGAAAAGATAGACAAATACTTGGACCTTGCTAGAGAACTGAGAAAACTGTGGAACATGAAGGTGAAGGTTGTATCTTTTGTAATCGGTGCACTTAGAACGGTCCCCAAAGGCCTGGAAAAGAATTTGTGTGGACATGGAACCTTGTGGTTAATAATCAGATGGTCTGCCAATTATACATACAGGGTGAAGCACAATGATGGGACACATTTTAAATGCTATTTTCTCAGACTACAAAAGTGATACAGAGTAGTATGTATTCTTCTTCAGGACATTGGATTGAGTTCTTGCTTCAATGGTGAACATTTTCATACTGATGAATTAGGAGGGCCCTTTTCTACAACATCCCGAGTTTGTCTACCTTTCTCCACATACTGTCGGATGAATTTCCTCTTATTTCTCTCTTTCTTCACACACACACACACACACACACACACACATATATATATATATATGTACGTATTTACCAACCCCTCCGCATGAGCAGGATGTGACACAAGATCAATTTCTTAAACGGAGTTCAACAGGTTTGAATTCAGAGTTTTCCTTCTCTTAGACCGGTTGCCTAACCAAGGTTAAAGAGTCCAGTCTGACCTACTATTTATCCATAGCTGGAGGGAGAGTTGGATTCATACCTTTCCCAAGGGTATTAGTGCTAAGTGAAATGCAATTACCACATCCCAAGACTTTAACCATTACACCACGCGCTTCCCATGGTATATATATTGTTGGGGATTTATTACCAACTCAACCTCGGCATTTTTGTCTAAACTTGGACTTTCTCCACCAGACAAGAGGAAATACTTAAAAAAGATTCAGGAGAAAGCTCTAACCGCATCAGCGTGGATATGGCAGTCCTACTTTGTGACATCAAACCGACAAAGTCTGGTGGTATCGTGAGATACTGCTAGGGCTCTCTGGTTAGTGGTAATGATGCTTTGGCCCCGAAACCATGACTGAACCCAGAGTCCTCATCTGATGAAGGCTTTGTTGGTTGCAATGCTACTGTGTAAATAGCAGTCATTGTATGAAGATTATTATATATATATATATATACCATGATCAAGTCGTGCTGACAGTACACATTTCCATGACTCTCTCTCTCTCTCTCTCTCTCTCTCTTTCTCTCTCTCTCTCTCTCTCTCCCCCCCTTATATCTTATATAACCTCCTATCTATTTTCATCGACCGCTATTCCTTATATGACAAATGCTTTGTTCTCATGCCTCGTTATTAATCATTGATAAATGAAAAATATTTAAATATTGATTGAAGTTTGTAATTAATAATTGATATTGAATTATCTTCAATGTTTCATTTGCATTCGATTCATTTTGATTGGACAATTTTTTTTTTTCTTTTTTCATTTTTGGAAATATCAATTTCTAATGAAATGGAATATGAAATTGACAACAATGATGAGAACATGAAACAAGACAATTAAATGTTAAAACAAATGAATATTGGTCAGCAAAAATGTACAAGGGTACCTTGACTTAAGAGTACGCCAAGTAACGAGTGGTACCCTGACTTACGAGTACCCCAATTTAAAAGTTCTACCTTGATTTACGAGTACCCAATATTACGAGTGGTACCTTGAATTACGATTTCCCCAACTTTCGAGTGGTACCCTGACTTACGAGCCCCAATTTAAAAGTTCTACCTTGATTTACGAGTACCCAATATTACGAGTGGTACCTTGACTTACGATTTCCCCAACTTTCGAGTGGTACCTTGATGTACAATTACCCTAACTTACACTTAGTACCTTGACTTACGAGTATGTCAAGTAACGAGTGGTACCTTGATTTACGAGTACCCCAAATTACGAGTGGTACCATGAGTTAACATTACCTCAACTTCCGAGTGGTGCCCTGACTTACGAGTATGCCAAGTAACGAGTAGTACCTTGATTTACGCGTACCCAATCTTACGAGTGGTAACTTGACTTACGATTAATATATATATATATTGGTGAGATTAGACTCATTTTCAATTTCTGGTCGAAATAAATTTATTATAGTTAAATGTTGCAGGTGCTTGGTGTAATGGTTAGAGTCATGGGAAATGGATTCGTCGTGTTCAAATCCTGGACGAGGCTGTTTGCATTTCACATAGTGCTAATACACTTGGGAAAGTATTAAACCAACTACTCTCCCTCAAGCTATGGGTAAATAGTAGGGCAAACTGGGCTCTTTAACATTGGCTAGGTTTTCAGTTTAGAAGAACTCTGCTTAATAAATTGACCTTGTGTTATATCCTGCTTGGGCGGAAGGATTGGTAAATATATATATAATCATATATATATATATATATATATATATATATATATATATATATATAAGTAAGTAAGTAAGTCGTCGGGGCGGCCTAAAGTCGGTATCAGCCAGTCAGCGAGGGAGTCTATCTCCTTTTCAATAGCGCTAGACCAAGGAGATTGTTTTTTTGCATCTGAGGTGGAGCGCCACACCTACCATCAGCTCCTTACTTTATCGCACAGATCCCTGTGCTACTCATACGCTGAGTTGGCGAGGACCGGTATCGCACTAGGAACCTGGTGGTTTCTAGCCGAACGCTCTACATACATAGAGAGAGATATATACAGAGAAAGAGAAAGAGGAGAGAGAAATAGATTGACAGATGGATAGACTGATCGACAAAGCCGACGAATATCAGTACTTTTTTTCAGCTTAAGTATGAAATCAAAAGAAAAACAGTAAGATAATGATCTTTTTTTCTTTTATCATCTCGACGTGTGTCTAAGAGCAAAGCGGAAAATTAGAAGAGAATGAGACATACATACAGAGAGACAGAGACAGGGAGAGAGAGCAGTGGAGTAAAGGTATGTAAGAGTGTTTTTTTTTTGGGGGGGGGGGGTTCTGTGTGTAATCCATGTTGTGAAATGTGTGGATCCAGCGGAAAATGGAATTGTTCAGTTTGGAGAGTTAAAAAGCTCAACAGCCGTGAAAGGCAGTTAGTTGAGATTCACAGTGGGATGTTTTGGATTCGGTGAATGGATCGGTGGGATTTCTGTTTACATCGATGAGGGGGAGAGGGGGGCTGCATTTACAACAATGCATCTGTCGAGATTTGCATGCAAACCTCCTGGGATGCTCTGACAGTTTCATATATATATATATATATATATATATATATATATATATATATATATATATATATATATATATATAAAGAAATAGGATAATGCATTATTTTCTTTCTTTACACTTCCGTCTGAAGATCAGTATGATTAGCATGGAACCTTGAGTAAGGACTATTCGTTGGTTGGTTTGTTGGTTGATGGAATTTAACGGCATATCAACCTGTCTAGGGTTATTTCATGCTTAGATGTTAGGAAACAATATATGTTGTATATCTATATTATTTACAACAATACATCTGTCTAGATTTGCATACAAACCTCCCCCTGATGCAATGAAAGTTTCACACATATATATATATATATATATATATATAATTAAAGAAATGGATACAATAGAAACCTACTCGAGTTTTACCATTAGGATCTTCAGGGTTAAATCCACTGAATTAATCGAGTTACCGATTAATTGCAGCCGATTACACGTGTGTTCATTGAATAAGATGTATTTGTATTGAGCACTTTGTATTTGTTTTATCGCGGACTTAACCCCTGGATTTGTGCACCTCCAATGATTGTGCCCATATTCACCGGTAAGCCACCCTTTATCTATATAATATATATATATATATATATATATATATGTGTGTGTGTGTGTGTGTGTGTGTGTGTGTGTGTGTGTGGAAATAACAGATTGGGTACAATCCAACAAAATGATATTTCATCTCAGTACGTAAACGAGGCTTCGTCAGAAGTTTATTTAAGACAAGAACTAATGTGTGTGTATATATATGAAAATGGGAAAAGAGGGGAGAGAAGAGGAGTGAGAGGGCGGATGCGTCGGAAGATGAGAGGAAAAAACATTTGAGGTAGCCTCATTAACGCACCGAGGGGAAATATCAATTGAATGCAGTTATTTGTGCTTTATCTGTTATTCCCTCAATTTTTAATCACACACACACACACACACACACACACATATATATATATATATATATATATATATATATATATGTGTGTGTGTGTGTGTGTGTGTGTGTGTGTGTGTGTGTGTGTGTATGAAACTGTCAATGCATGAGGGGGCGGTTTGCATGCAAATCTAGACAGATGTATTGTTGTAAATAATATAGATTTACAACATATATTCGAAACACGTGTCTGTGGATGACTGATATATATATATATATATATATATATATATATATATGTATGTATAAAAGTGAATGTTATCAAATGTTACAATAATAATGTTACAAGTAAGAACCCCTCATCATTATCATCTCTAGTCTGTCTGTTTGTCTCACCATTATATACCTGAATAAAGACGTATATAACAATAACAGTCCAGGTTATTTGAAATGAAAATTACTCACAAAAGTGAACTATTATGTTTTTAAAAAATCTTGTTGAATCTTTTAGATTACTGAACTTTTGATCTCTTTTCAATGAATTTATCAGCCCTGTCAGCTGGGGCTTAAGAATACACTGACTGCACCTCTCCTCTCCCAATAAGGCCACTGTGAGCCTGTGATGCTTAAGGACGGAATCCTGGTGGCTGAGCAGTCCATGACATGCAACACTCCACTTTGGCCCTTACTTAGGCTAGACAGGCAGTTGGAGAGGCCCCCTCTGATCAATTGGCTGGTCATGTCAAGCCCTAGCACCTATTGAGAACTCAAACGTACATATAAAGATTTGTCCATATATTTTTACATATACGAAGTATTATGAATAAATAAATAAAAGGATATATACCTTTAAAAATAAATTTATTTCGGCATTATAGTCTCATCAGTAATATTTTTGTTAAATCCCATTTTGCTTGAATTCAGGGTTTTTTTTCCCAAGTCTGATTTCTATACCGTTAGTCTAGGGTGAACAATTAATTGCTACATACTTTACGGTGATA
Source organism: Doryteuthis pealeii (assembly GCA_023376005.1). Taxonomy (NCBI): domain Eukaryota; kingdom Metazoa; phylum Mollusca; class Cephalopoda; order Myopsida; family Loliginidae; genus Doryteuthis; species Doryteuthis pealeii. Next base: position 41,418,670 of record CM042174.1, on the reverse strand, counting down.
TGTTTTTACAATCACCAGAGAACTCTAATCTGTAAACAGATGGGTAACGGCTAATGCAAAACGGTGAAGTTACAATTAATGCCCCCCCCCCCCACAGTGCTCAACCATGGAAGTGGGAAGCATATATATCAGTCACCCACAGACACGTGTTTCGAAGTTTACTTCTCATCAGTTTCAATTTATTCCAATATTTCGCGTGACCTTCACCGTTTATCAAGGTATTATATGTTGAATGAGTGTAGAAAAATGTAATCCAACAAATGCGAGAAAAATTGATGTGAAAGGATTTATTATAATTATATATATATATATATATATATATATATATATATATATTAATATATATTATATATATATATATGTATATGCATGTGCGTATACCATATCTTGACCAAAAAGATGGTCACATATTTTCGATCCCGAAACCATTGGACCATAAAGCAATCACTGAATCCAGACATTTGTGCTTCGATGCGTAAACAAGAAAATTGAATTTAAATATTAAATTAAAAAAACAACATTTCGTCTACGGTCTTTAATCAAAACAGCTTTCTTTTCTAGAGGGAGAGACAAAGTGAGACTGTGAGTGAGAGAAAGAGAGAGATATATATATAGTGTGAGTGAGAGAGAGTGACAGAGAGACTCCGAGTGACAGAGAGAGTGTTCATATACAATATTGAGACATACGCATACACATAGCAACATATATGGACAGAGATTTATATGTCCTCATATACGAATATATATATACACACTCGCACATGCATAGTCACATACACATACATATATTTATACATACATACATATATACATGCAACTACGGACACATACACGTACAGACACATGCGCACACATCTCCCAGACATCTGTCATTTGCAGATAAACAAATGAAAACAATGTTTATATTATTAAAAGAGAAATATAAACCATATATGCTCGTGTATTGGTCGACTTTTTTTAGCAAAAGAATATATACCGTCCATCTACTTATCTCTCTCTATATATATAAAGTGCAGTTTTGAATATGTGTATGTCTGGAGGAAACTTCGAAAACAAAAACAATTAACGACAAAGTAAAATATATATATATATACATTCACTATCACCAGGGCTTGCTTTTTGAGAAAAAATAATGAAGATTTTATTTATATTTGGGAAGATATTTAAAAATTAAAATTGTATAGTAACAGAAGGTAATTGAAATATGATGTTGATTGATTGAATTAATCACCTCATTTATATTGGATCTTTTTTTTTTAATTTTAAATTATTGAATTAATTTTCTTACTATATTGTTATATATTTACGTGGGGATTTCTATGGGGCATCCAGTGAGGATCTAACTTGTGATTAGTAATAATGGATCTGAGAAACTAACTTTTAAAAATGTTCCCTCTGCCTAAGCGACGCCGGGTAGCCACTTCTAGTACATATATAAAGGGCAGTTGTGTGTATATGTATGTCCGAAGGAAACTTTAGAATACATCAACTGCGCCTCTGCAGAGGAGTAAGACATCTCTCCAATGGGAACACCTCTTATATAAAGACGGAATCCCATTGGATTAGGAATTCCTGACAACAGTCCACTTAGACCCTTACTTCGGCTAGACGGGGAGTCGGAGAGGCCCCCTCCGATCAATCGGCTGGTCACATCAAGCCCTAGCGCCTATATGAATGCCCCAACCCTACTGCCCTTATGGCAAGCCCCAACACTTTTTATCATACATTGGCTAGAAGGCGGTGGCTGCGGTCTACATGTCCTGGGAATGACGTTAAACTTTATCTGATGGTGAGGTTCCAGTTCTGGAAGTCTGGGGAATGTGGAGCACCCCTTCATTACCATTGCTCCAAGGCCCACTCTGACCTGGAGTGGTAGTACCTGTTAGTGTGTAAATAGAAAAATATTTTAATAAAAAAATATAGCGTCCATTATGAAATAAATTTTTTGTCGGCATTAAATAACCATCGACGTTGATGTGCCGTAAAACAAACCAAATTAAACCAATCTCTCTCTCTCTTTCTCTAATAGAGAAACTAACACAATATAAGGAGGGATTAATCAAAATAAATGTATTTATATTTGTTATAGGTGATATACCCTATAGACTAATGGAATGCGCCGACGGTTACTATAAGTAACAGGGACAATAATGGCTTGTAGAGTAAGCCAATGCGAGTCAGCTCATAACTCTAATGTCGGACGTAATTCCCACTTCTCTGTACTGTAATTGTCTACTCTTTTGTTATACATTTTCCTACATTTGTTACCCGACGTTTTGTTCTTATTTGACCCCTTAAAACCCCACAACAATAGTCCTTTACATTATGTAAAAAAATCATTTTATTTAGTCACAACAGACACGCAAAAAGCCTCGTCCAGGATTTGAACTCGCGACACCATTTCAATTTCCTACGACGATAACCATTACGCTAGACGCATTTCTACGTTTTTGTGTGTTTATAAATTACTTTGTAGTTTTGCTTACTTTAGCACAAGGCACACGGTGAGAATCGAACTCATTATTCAATAGTATTTATCAAGGAAACCGTCTTAAAGACATTGTTTCACGGTGAGATAGCCCGCTTATTTAATAAGGGAAGATGAAATATCGAAAATTACAGCAAGTGTGAGACGCTCGGTGTTGATTGAATACGGGATTACAGTAATGTTCTAACCACTGCTCCAAGGAGATGATATCCAGTTATTTGTTACGGTTGCTTAACACAGCACAAGTCAAAAGTGTTAGGCACCCAAAGAGGATTGACGTCGATATTTAGTTACATGTACCTGTGTGATTAACTTAATAGTGATTTAACTGACGGCAAGGTGTGCCCCCCCCCCGCGTGTACCGAGGTGTATTTCCGTTTTGTTGCTTCAGTTGGAGACATGCCGGGTTGAGTGCGGGAGAGTTTTCGTGAATGTACCAGGTAACCTCGACTCTCCCAAGCCTCAGGCAATAGCAAGCAGAGATGCATATACACACGCTTACAATACACACTTACAATACATACATACATATATATATATATATATATATAAAGAGAGAGAGTGAGAGAGAGAGAGAGAGAAAGAGATATAGAGAGACAGAGTACCATCGACTATATATATATATATATATATATATAATCCTTGGTACTCTGTCTCTATTTCTGTCAGTCTCTCTCTCACGCTCTCTCTCTCACTTTCTCTCTCTCTCTCTCTCTCTCTATATATATATATATATATATAAGGAACACTTGATATCATCCGCCTATATATTCTTGTATATATATATATATATATATATATATATATATATATATATATATATATATATATATATATATATATATGAATATAGAGCTGGATGATATCAAGTGTTCCTATATATATATATATATATATATATATATATATATATATATATATATATATATATATATATATATACATATATATATATATATATATATATATATATATATATATATATATATATATATATATATATATATATATATATATATATATATATATATATATATATATATATATATACATATATATATATATATATATATATATATACATATATATATATATATATATATATATATATATAGAGAGAGAGAGAGAGACTGACAGAAACAGAGACAGAGTACCAAGGATTATATATATATATATATATATATATATATATATATATATATATACATATATATGTGTGTGTGTGTGTGTGTGTGTGTGTGTGTGTATTTGTAGAAGTGGCCTTCTTCTGTGAAGAAGTGGCAATCACCATATATATATATATATATATATATATATATATATATATATATGAGAGAGAGAGAGAGAGAGAGAGAGAGAGAGAGAGAGAGAGAGAGAGAGAGAGTTGTTGGTGGTCTCTTCAAAATTGACATTTTCCGAAATTCCTTGCGAACTTTCCATGTCTATGAAGATGACCTTACGTCACAATAATGTGAACAACCGATGCATAAATTGTGCCAAAGGCCGGGCGCACCATCCACCAAACTTTAATCCGGTTACATCAGACAAGACAACTTCCAAGCGTCTTTTAAAGTTACTGCCACCATTTGAAGAATTTTAAACTCCATGTTTCAGAATATTTGGTATCATCGGAGATGTACACGGTGTTTCAGAAACATTTGACACTCTTTGGTGTGTTCAGAAGGTTTCAGAAACGTTACACTCGACGCATTTCTACGTTTTTGTGTGTTTATAAATTACTTTATAGTTTTGATTACTTTAGCACAAGGCACACAGTGAGAATCCAACTCATTATTCAATAGTATTTATCAAGGATACCGTCTTAAAGACATTGTTTCGCGGTGGATAGCCCACTTATTTAATAAGGGAAGATGGAATATCGAAAATTTATGATGATATCATATTGGCCTTAGACTTCGAGATGCCTTGAAAAGCTGTTATGACTATAGACATCGGAGACGTACAGGGTGTTTCAGAAAAAATTGACACTCTTTGGTGTGAACAGGAGGTTTCAGAAAAATATCATTTGAAATGTGAAGGGTTTTTCAGAAAAGTTGATATCTTTTGAGATTTACAGTGGTCTTTAAAAAATGATATCATTTGAGATAAACAAAGTTTTTCAGAAAATATATATCATTTGAGATGCATAGGGTCTTTTAGAAAAAAGAATTGTCCCATTTGAGAAGGACTAGGTGTTTCATTAAAAAAATTGACGTCGAATTTGTAAATCGTTTCCATCACTAAACTTCTTTCTTCATCTTTTGCAGCAGCCCAATATTCCCGCAGAGAGGAAATTAAATATCACCAATTAACTCTGTTTCTTTTTCTTAAATTTATATTTTTCATGGTATAAAATAAAAATTTATTGAACCTTTGTTTGTGAATAAATTAGTTCTCTTTTAATGGGTTCGATTTTTCGACAAGTTCTTGGTCATACCAACATTCAATATAACACTAAAAACAGAAAAAAGATTTATAAGTTAATATTTGATTTGAAATAAGAATCCGTATGATTTTATTAATATTTTCATGTTTGTTCACAAAATAAACAGAAAATTAATTAATGTTCTTTAAATAATTAATTAAATTAATAAACAAGATTTAACATTCTATATGATAACGAGAAAAAGAACGTTTTGGTCTTTATTGGTAAGATAACTTGAGCTCTATTTCTATTGTTTTTGTTTTATTTTGTTTTTGACTTAAAATTAAAGTGTTAAAGAGACCAGTCTACATTACATTTACTTCATATCCCAAATTTACGGAATATGCGAAGGTCATTCATTGAATAAGTGAATTTTTTTGGAAAAAAGGATAAATGGTATTTTTCAGATTTTTTTTTCCATAAATGTGAACTCTGTATTGTTTGGAATTATTTTATACCAAAAACTATTTTCATATGGCAAAAATATTAGTGTCGAATCTATTTAAAATGGTGACAAATCCAGGCTTGAACAGAGATTTGTCATCAAACTTTTGGTGGTTGAGAAGTGCAAACCGTGTGAAACTTCCAGAAATTTTAATGTTAAAAGCCTGTTTTAGTAAAAAATAAAAAATAAAACACAATGGGCTATCCATGTGTTTGCCACTACGAGCCAGAATAAAAAAAATCAGTCCACGGGGTGGAACGACTCTAACTTTTCTGGGTGGAGCTTTTGGTAAAGAAAGTAATGCTGAGATTCTTCTGAGGCATTAAGGTATATGAATTAGAGGGGTATTAATTCGAATCTAACACCTACATTCCTGCAATGCATCTATCTATCTTTTACAAAGAGAAGTTTTTGGTTTCTAACTGGCTAATCAAAACGTAGAACAAAACCCGACCATGTTTCCTCTATTTCTCTCCCTGATGACATCATATTGGCCTTAGACTTCGAGATGCCTCGAAAAGCTGTTATGATTATAGACACTGTAGATAATAATATGTGGGCTGTGTCAGAAAATGTTGATATCATTTGTGATGGGCAGGGTGTTTCAGAAAAATTTATATCATTTCATAATCTAATAACACGGACAATTCTTGTTCAAATGATATTAGATTTTAACATGTGTAGAAACAAGTTAAAACTCTATGTTTAATGTTTAAACGTCGTCTGTAGAGAGAGACAAAAATAACTGTTTTCCCTTGGATTGTGGGTGTAGCTTCCCATATCTCGTGTCTGTTGGTCACATAATTCAGCCCCTTATTCTACAGTGTTTCAGAAAAATTGATATTATTTCCTAATCAAATAACTTGATCAATTCTCATTAAAATGATCTCAAATTTTAACAACGTGTGTAGAAACAACTCAAAATTCTATGTTTAATGTTTGTTTTTCTTAAGGGTGAGGGTGCAAGTACAAAAATATCATTCACTGAAAAAAAAAGTGGTATATAAGAATAGTGGGCATTATTTGGATTATTCAGACTGTTGTCCTCATCTTTATTGTTATCAGGCTCCCGATTACCACAAGAAGGTTCCCAAGTTCGAGAAGGCTCCTGAGTCCGCCAATAAATACCTAAAAAGGCTGGAGGGCTTATTGTCTAAAATGTTATACAGATAAAATAAAGATGAAAACAACAGACAACAGACAACAATAAAATCTAATAACATGACCAATTCTTTCTCTGAATGTTTGAGATGAATTTTGATGATTAGTATTATCTGCATTATTCGGACTATTGTCCCCATCTTCATTGTTATTTGTACAACGTTTCGGCCGATATGCCTTCCGGCTTTCTTCAGGTATTTCTTGTGGGACTCGGGAATCAACACATATGATAGGCTGTACTGGGCTGTTAAGTAGACCTAGCATAGAAATGAATACAATATGGGAACCCATAATTAAGAAGGCTAGATCAGATTGAGAAAAAAAACAAAATATGAGTCTAGGTAAAAAAATCATACATAAAAAAATGAATGGGCCTGAAGACATGCCGCATCGACATAGACACGTGGGAGGCTTGTGCAGAAGACCGTGCAACCTGGCGCCTCCTCGTCAAACAAGGAACAAAAAGAAGTGAAGAAGAGAGGAAAAAAGCTGCCACAGAAAATAGAGCTAAAAGAAAGGAGAAACAGCGGCACCCCCAACACCTACAGAAAGCATCATCTTTTGTTTGCAGCCATTGCACCAGAGACTGCCATTCGAGGATCGGTCTGTTCAGCCACTCACGTAGCTGTAAGTGAGAGAGAGAGAGAGAGAGAAAAAACTACGCCATCGTCTAAAATAGACGGAAGGTTGCCATATTGTATTCATTTCTATGCTAGGTCTACTTAACAGCCCAGTACAGCCTATCATATGTGCTGATTCCCGAGTCCGACAAGAAATACTTGAAGAAGGCCGGAAGGCATATCGGCCGAAACGTTCTATTATGTGAAAGAAAGAGAAGAGAATATTAGACAGATATTAGACAGATACATAACTTACTTGGACGTTCTTCATTCTAGTCGCCATGTTGGATTCTACTTCGCCGTGATGTCTACATCTATCTGGTTTCTCTTAACCTGTTGCTTCTTTCTTCTTTTGCTGGTTCTTCATTTTCTACTAAGGCATGCTTAATTAATCAATAACGCTTGTTGCTTTTCAAAACTTTATTTACTTGTTGTAACTAACTCAACGATCGAAACTGACAGCCGGGCTGAAACACGTCTGTTCCATCTGGAGTTTGACTGTCAACTAAGGACCTAACTAGTTCTCACATGACTCGCGGGTTTCCCCGCCTCTGGGGTCAAAGTTTCCAAACGGTCTGTAATTTTCCATTTGGGCTCTTTGTATTCTCGCTACACGGTGTCGACAATAATCTACGCTACCTCAGAGATCATGCAACACATGTACAAACAACGAAAAATTCTATTTTTGATGTTTAATGGTATTTTTTTTTTTTGTATAGAAATTACATTCACCGGAATAGAAAAAGGTATTTAAACATTAAATATATAATTTTCAGTTGTTTTTACACATTCTGTTAAAATTTGAGATCATTTCAGATATAAAACTTATTTCATAATATTATTGTTTTATTCTTAAATGTATTGAAAGCAATCATATGTATAGCTTTATATTGAAATCAATTAGAATAAAGTAAAAATAGTTGTAATCTTTTTTTTTCTGTACGTTAATTTCATTATTCTTTCTAAATCAATATAATACGAGAGTGAGTCCAAAAGTAATGCCATTTTTGTTTAGGACAGGTATAATACATCATACATCAAAAATCAAGCTGGTCCTCTGTGGATCAAATCCCTACTTCTCCACATAGGTAAGTCAAAAAGTAATGTCATTTTGTTTAGGACAGGTATAATTACCAACACAGGAACATGTATTATACATCAAAATGAAGCTGGTCCTCTGTGGATCAAATCCCTACTTCTCCACATAGGTAAGTCAAAAAGTAATGTCATTTTGTTTAGGACAGATATAATTACCAACACAGGAACATGTATTATACATCAAAATGAAGCTAGTCCTCTGTGAAGCACATCCCTACTTCTCCACATAGGTGAGTTAAAAAGTAATGCCATTTTGTTTAGGACAGGTATAATTACCAACACAGGAACATGTATCATACATCAAAAGGAAGCTGGTCACCTGTGGATCACATCCCTACTTCTCCACATAGTCACCGTTTCTCTCAATAGGAATGTTCCACCTTCAAATGAGAGTATGTATCCCTGTCCCGTAAAATTCTGTTGACTGTTCTTTGAGCCACTTCTTCACTACAGATTTCACTCCCTCGTCACTGGAATAATGTTTGCCTCTCAAATCCTCTTTCATGGGGCCGGAGATATGGTAGTCTGAAGGTGCTAAATCTATTGAGACGAGGAAGTGAAATCTATAGTGAAAAATTGGCTCAAAGAATAGTCAACATAATTTTACAGGACAGGTATACATGCTTTCATTCGAATGTGAAACATTGCTATTGAGAGAAACGGTGATTATGTGGGGAAGTAGGACCAGCTTCATTTTGATGAGTGATACATGTTCCTGTGTTGGTAATTATACCTGTCCTAAACAAAATGACATTACCTTTTGACTCACCTATGTGGAGAAGTAGGGATGTAATCTACAGAGGACCAGCTTGATTTTGATGTATGATACATGTTTCTGTTTTGGTACTCATACCTGTCCTAAACAAAATTACATTACTTTTTGACTTACCTATGTGGAGAAGTAAGGATGTGATCCACAGAAGACCAGCTTCATTTTTATGTATGATACATGTTCCTGTGTTGGTAATTATACCTGTCCTAAACAAAATTACATTACTTTTTGACTCACCTATGTGGAGAAGTAGGGATGTGATCCACAGAGGACCAGCTTCATTTTGATGTATGATACATATTCCTGTGTTGGTAATTATACCTGTCCTAAACAAAATAGCATTACTTTTTGACTCACCTATGTGGAGAAGTAGGGATGTGATCCACAGAGGACCAGCTTCATTTTGATGTATAATACATGTTCCTGTGTTGGTAATTATACCTGTCCTAAATAAAATAGTATTACTTTTTGACTCACCCTCGTATTAAAAGTAATGTTGCGTATAATTTTATATTGAAATCAATTAGAATAAAGACAAAATAAGTATAATCTTTTTTGTGTATGTTAATTTCATAAGTCCTTCTAATTGAATATAATATTTAATCATATTAAAACTTAAATACTTGTGCCCGTATAGTAATAATAATTGAATTATCATACTATGGTATATCCACAGCTCCTGAACGTTTAAATAAATTTGGTCGGTATTTGGTTGAAGAACAAGACTGGATGCAGAGGGAATTGGATATTTTCAGAACGAAACGAAGGAAGGATAATGAGAATTTTCGAACAGAGATCCTAAGACGACAACGAATGCAATATAAGCCAATTTGGCAGGGACACGAGTCTATGATTCACGGTCAACTATTACGTGATCCGGTCTCAAAAGAGATAGCTTGAAGGTTTAGCGTCCACGATAGGCGTTCATTATCGAAGGAGAAGCACTTAAATGCCGGTTTGATATTTGAGAGTGACTTCCTGGAAAATTCTGGATGTTTGGGGACATTTTATTCGGGGGTTTGGGTGCGATAAAAATCGAATTATTTTACTCCCAATGCCACGGGTAGCGTGTAGACGAAAATGGGTAAGCATCAATCCGAAAGATACCATCCCTATCGATAATCATGGGGGAGGGGTTAAAGTCGTTGGCAAATCGGTTCGAATTAAATAAACAATGAAATCGTAGAATTATCTCGATATTCCGCTCTCTCGGCGATACTTACAGTAAGTTAACTGTACCCTCTGCGGAGAGATAAGAACCCTCACGAAAAAGTTATGTGTGCCCTATGCGGGGAGATATGACCCCCTCCACTAAAATGTTGACACTACACCCTTCAGAGAGATAAGAACCCCTACGAAAAAGTTAATTGTACACCCTGCAGAGGAATAAGAACCCTCACGAAAAAGTTACTTGTGCCCCCTGTAGAGGTATAAGACACTCCAATAAAAAGCTGACTGTACCCCCTGCAGAAACCGTTTACTGTACTCCATGCAGAGGGATAAGACCCCCTAAAAAGTTGACACTACTCCCTGCAGAGGGATAAGAACCCTCACGAAAAAGTTACTTGTACCCTTTGCAGAGATATAAGACAACTCCACTAAAAAGTTGACTGTACCCCCCTGCAGAGGGATAAGACAACCCACTAGAAAATTGACTATCCCCTTCAGAGGGTTAAGACCGCCACCCACTAGAAATTTACTGTACTTCCCTACAGAGAGATAAGACCCCTCACTAAAAAGGGGATGTCCTGAGTATAAGACTAAACTGTATCTGAAGGTGAGGCTCCAGTTCTGGAGATCTATCAAGTGTATAATAATAATAATAATGGCTGTCAACTCGTGTTCGAGTAAGAACATTTCCTGTTGTTTTGTTTTTTTGTTTTTGTTTTTTTGGGGTTTTTTTATTATCATAGTTGGGTGCCGGTAGCATTTGACACTCTATCCTTGTGTTTTCTCAGATGACTCACCAGGCCAGTACTGTAGAGACATACTCTTCCCCATAAACTACATGTTGAAACTTCTTCACTTTGAATGTCGCTGGGCTAAAAATTATCCTTTCTAATAGTCCGCTTCAATTTTTGGTGTAGAATGCCTCTTCACAATCATTACTCCCAGGTCCACTCTGATTGGAGTAGTGGTCTTAGTGTCCCATTTATAGGTCAAATGGGTCTGTTTTAGAACTATTTGAATTCGATAGGAATGTGTCTATATTTCGCCTTTTTAATATCCATATATTTACCAATCACTAAAAAAAATCATCTGATCCAATGGGGGGCGTCCTTCCTATGTCATCTTTGCATCAAACCTTGTGGATCTTGAGCGGGATTGGTGAGTCATTTGTGGGCTCATGAGAGGAAAGGTTCTGCTGGTGGGGTTATAGGATTGTGAGAGACGGCAGTAATCAGTAAAGATTATGCTATTGTTTGCTTGTGATTTACCAACCTTTCTGCACGAGCAGGATGTGACACAAGGTCAATTCCTTAAGCGGAGTTTAACAGGTTTTATTTCAGTGTTTTTCTTTCTCCTAGACTTTTCTATGCTAAGCCAAGATTAAAGAGCCCAGTCTAAAAATAACTATTACATTTTTTAGATGAGGATTGATGCGAATAATTTTGATGTTGATACCTCAATTGATAACTGATGGTGGCTTTAGTCTAAGGTAAATAAGAAACAATTGAATCATATTTTATAAAAACATATATTACTTACATTAAATAAGTATATAATGCATAAGTAATTATTTACTTACATTTATACTTCATGATTTACTAACTGTTATAGGTGATACACCCTATAAGACTAATGGAATGCGCCGACAGGTTACTATAAGTAACGGATAATTGTGGCTTAGCAGTAAGCCAATGCGAGTATGCTAATAACTCTGTTCGTCGGACGTAATTTCCACATCTCTCTATTGTATTTGTCTACTTTCTGTTAATACATTTTTCTACATTTGTTACCCGTCATTTTGTTCTTATTTGACCCCTTAAAACCTCACAAAACTAACTAAACAAAAAATGTAAATATGAATACAATTCCCTAACATCCAGGCATAAAATAACCCTTGACAGGTTGACATGCTGTTAAAATCAGTCTATAAAACCATGTAACTATCTGTAGATTATTTTGATCAAATTTCCAAATTTATAGTTATTTTATTTTACGGCATATCAACCCTTTTCAGGTTATTTAAATCTGAATCAAGTTAGTTTCTTAGAGTACTCAGTGTTGCTTAAATGGTCACCCATCTAAATATTGTAAGAGGTTCATTGCTGCTTAACTTTGGTAATCTAGCAGAAACAGGCGCTTTCAATGTAACTTATTGTTTTCACTATCATTATCATAATATATAATATTGTAATTATTTCACCTATAAAAAATCTTTAAAAATTAAATTATTTTCTACAATTTCAGGTTATATCATGTAATTATTTTAACACTAAAAAATAAGTAGCTGCTAACAAGACTTTTGAATCACTCTGTACTTATGTTACATAATTATTAGATACCTAATATTTATGTGCAATAATGTAGAAAACAAAATGGCTGTTATTAAGTTGCAGCCCACGGCCTTGAATGATGAGTGACAAGGCTTGACCTCATCCTGATCCTTTCCGGTGGATACCGTGAGAATCGGTGGAGGAGACCCTCTTCCGGTTTAGATTAGAAATAGATTTTAGTCAGTCGGCGAGAAACCACGACGGTGGTGAGTCGTGTTATACACGCTCCGACTCGATCTGCGCTGGTAGTCTGGTGGGGATTTCGAAATAAAATATGATCTAAGTTAAATCGAAGTCTTATGTTGTTATCTAAAAACTACCAATGACCCAGAGCTTCTGATAAAGAGAAATCCCCAATGGAAGACCAGACACGAAGTCCCCAAGAGCGAGTCCCCAAGACGAAGTCCAGACGCTAGCAGAGATATTAGAAAGATAGAAAAGACGCCAGAAGAAGAACCTAAGATAGAAGAACAGAAGAAGAATAGAAGTAAAGAGAAGGGTATGCAACACTTATATTTGTTGTGTTTATACATATCACAATTAAATAAAAGAGATATTTAGATTTTTTTCTAATTCTTTAAAAACACGCACATGACGTTTGAGGAATGAGGTAACTGACTTTTACAAGAACAATATCTGGTCAGTACAAAGGCAATAACCCTTGGAACGCGAGCAAATTTTAAAAATATAAATTTATAGTTCAGTGAGTAAGATAAAACATAACGAACATTTGTATGAAAAGAGGGGGGGTAAAGATGAGGATAACAGACCGAAACATTAAAATTATTACCTTCATTTTTTCTCATAAGTAAATGTGATCTATGACCTCTAGCCTGTCAATCAAAGTCTCCGTGGTCCTCTCACCGTGTTGACTTTGGTATTCTATATACATTGAATGTCTAGCTTATTGCATAAGAGAAATCAACCTTCGCAGACAGAAAAAAAATAAAGTTTGGACAAAAAGGTGTGACTTATTTGGTTGTTAATCATTGGCTATTGTTAAGATGCCAATTTTGAATGATCCAATCATTTTCATTTCTTGTTTTCAGGTTATGAATATTTTTTAATTGAATTGTTATTTAGCGTTCCGTAAACACTTGTTTGTATATCGGCCAAAAATATTTGGTTTGGTTTGTTTTACAGCATATCAACCTCAGTGGGTCATTTAATGCCGATAGTTTTGAAATGAATTCATTCTTAATGGATACTCCATTTTTTCATAAACACATTTTTCTATTTAACCCATAGATAGGACCCTAATAGGTACTACCACTCCGGGTCAGAGTGGACCAAGGAGCAATGGTGATGAAGGGGTACTCCACATTCTCCAGAACTGGAACCTCACCATCAGATAGAGTTTAACGTCCTTCACAGAACATATAGACCCTCAGCCACCGCCTTCTAGCACCCATATGATAAAAAGGGTTGGGGTTTGCCATAAGGGCAATAGGATTGGAGCAATCATATAGTTGCTAGGGCTTGAAGTGACCAGCCGACTCGAGTTTAAATTTTGGACGCAGCTCTTTGCATTTCACTTTGAAAGGTATGAATAAACTATTTTCCTTCTATATATGGGTAAATATTAGGGCAGACCGGTATATCTACGCTACGCTAAATTGAATTGTTATTTAGCGTTCCGTAAACTAACAAAATCTTATGCAGCCACATTTAAGACTAGTTTATTCGGTTTGGTTTGTTTTAATAGCATATAAACCTGCGGGTTATTTAATGCCGACTCTTTATAATATATATATATATATATATATATAATATATATATATATATATATATCTTTTTGGATTCTTTCCGTCCACTAAGGACGATGGCGTAGTGTCCAAAATAAAAAATATTTTTTAATCTGCATCTGCGCAAGTGACTCAGCAGGCCAATCGAGTGACAGTGCACTGAATGCACACAAACTGGAGCTGCTGGCTTTTCTCTCTCTTTCTGGCTCTCTTTCTGTCGAGCTTTCCTATATATATATATATATATATATATTTAATATATATATATATATATATATATATATATATAACATACAATATACATGGTGATTGCCATTTCTTCACAGAAGAACACCATTTCGGTTATGAACACGCAAATGGCTCAGAAGTCCAGCTTTGCTTTTACACGCCCCATCGCATAAAAGACACGTGAGACCTCTGATTTTCGCTTGTACACACACGTGTTTTCACGTGGTCGCCTGTCACCATTTGACCGAATATGACTCGAGAGACCAGCCTGTGACAGGCAAGCCCTGTCACACATACTACATATATGGTCAGGCTTGAATGTAGGAAATGTATCCAGGACCTCCGACTTGTGCCGCCTGCATAGAGCCCGCTTTAGTATGGAGTACTCGAGCCACATTGCCTCAAACCTTCTACAGCCACGATAAACGAGTCTCCTCCAGGCCGAACGATTCGTAACTGTCCTTTCCCAATCCTCAAAATTTATGCCAAGTGTCTTTTTTTTTTCCATGACATCACTACAAAGGATCCAATTCCACTGGACAACCGCTGTTGCTTAAAGCCTACAGGATAGCCCATAAGATTGTAACAGAGTCAACTACCTTCAGCCTGGTTCCTTTGACATAGATGTTGGGTTCCACATAACCGGGTGGTGTAGTGAGCATCAGATTCAGAGTTTTCCTTCTCCTAGACTGGTTGACTAACTGTTGTGATGTTAGTCCCAACAGTAAAAAGAAGTCAAGTCGAGATGGGGTAAAATAAGACAAGTGTATTTACAATTAATGGTACATGTACGACTAGCTTGTCGTTAACGGGAACAGTCCTCCCTTTCCACTCGGTGTCTCACTATTTATAGTGAGAACCGGTGCATGTTCTCCACTGTAGGAACGGCCGGTACAACACTAACCAAGGTTAAAGACTCCAGTCTGCCCTACTATTTACCCATAGCTGTGGGGAGAGTTTTTGGATTCATACCTTTCTCAATTATATTAGCGCTACGTTCGATGTCATGTCTGCATACGAGATGAACGTGATCCCGTTTCTGTGCGTTTTCAGTACCCCCTCCCCCGGGCCTGCCGACCATTTCTCCTGCCCCAGCCCCACGCTCCCAGAGCCTCGCTCCCTCCAGATATGGGTAAATAGTAGGGACAAACAGGACTCTTTAACTTTGATATGGCAACTGATCTAGGAGAATGAAAATACCGTTGACTCCATGTCCACGCTACTCGAACTGAATGTTTTAGTTCTCCTAGAATGGTAGCCTAACCAAGATTAAAATACCCCAGTCTGCCCTACTATTTACCCATAGCTGGAGGGAGAGTTTTTGGATTCATACCTTTCTCAATTATATTAGCGCTACGTTCAATGTCATGTCTGCATACGAGACGAGTGTGGTCCCCCTTCTGTGCGTTTTCAGTCCCCCCCCCCCTGGGCCTGCCGACCATTTTTCCCCGCCCCCTCGTACACAGAGCCTCATCCCCCCACTCCCCCTCGACCGAGGAGGAGAATCGATGCCACCCATCAATTTCTTGGAGAAATATTTCCTGAGAGCGTTGCATGAGGAGAATTTAAACAAATGCAAATTGATTGAATCAGTGAAAATTTACGAAAATTCTTCGCTCGTGTCGCAACGGAGAGCGCGCGCGCTCGGGGGGAACGGTGCACTGGTACGCGCGTGCGCACACACGACACACGGACAGACACACACACACACACACACACACACACGGACACGCAGACGCACAGGTGCACACTCGTATAAAGACATACATACAGACATACACGACATATACACGGGACACAGTCACACATGTACACACTTGGATAAAGACACACACAAACACACACACGAACCCACACGCACGTGCGTACAATCGTATAAACACACACACGTACACATTCACATACACACACATACTCACGCGCGAAAAAACACAAAACACACACATGTGCACATTCGTATAAAGACACGTACACACACGCAAACACACATGCACACACTCGTATAAGCACACACACATACACACACACACACACACCACGGACACATGAACACACACGGACACATGAACACACACACACTTGCGCACATACGTATAAAAGCACACACACCACACACACACACATGCGCACACTCGTATAAACACACATACATATACACACACATTAACGCACACCAGCATGTGCACATGTTCACATTCGTATAAATACACACACACGCACACATACCCACATAGAACTAGGCCAGAGACAGTAAAAAGTACACTCAACTCTCTCTCTCCCTCTCTCTTTTCTCTTCTCTTTCTCTTTCTCCCTCCCTCTATCTCTGTCTCTCTCTTTCTCTCTCGCCCCCTCTCTCTCTCTCTCTCTCTCTCTCTCCTCTCTCTCTCTCTCTCTCTCTCTCTCTTCCGTCATTCTCGACCAGAATCTGTGTTACTATACCACTCACGCGCACACAGGTGTACAGGTGCACACACACACACATACAATCTTCCTGGTCTATGCTAGTGAAAGAGGAGAGATCCCTGATAACAACACTCGGCCACTCCGCCGGCTTTACTATTTTAATCTATACATATATAGCAGTTTGGTATCTCTCCTCTNGGTCAACTATTACGTTGATCCGGTCTCAATAAAGAGTATAGCTTGAAGGTTAAGCGTCCACGATAGGCGTTTCATTTATCGAAGGAGAAGCACTTAAATGCCGGTTTGATATTTGAGAGTGACTTCCTGGGAAAATTCTGGATGTTTAGGGACATTTTATTCGGGGGTTTGGGTGCGATAAAAATTCGATTATTTTACTCCCAATGCCACGGGTAGCGTTGTAGACGAAAAATGGGGTAAGCATCAATCCGAGAGAACCATCCCTATCGATAATCATGGGGAGGGTTAAAGTCGTGGCAAATCGGTTCGAATTAAAAACAATGAAAATCGTAGAATTATCTCGATATCCGCTCTCTCGCCGGATACATTACAGTAAGTTAACTGCACCCTCTGCGGAGAGATAAGAACCCTCACGAAAAAGTATGTGTTGCCCTATGCGGGAGATATGCCCCCCTTCACTAAAATTGTTGACACTGCACCTCAGAGAGATAAACCCCCACGGAAAAAGTTGACTCTACCTCTGCAGAGGAATAAGAACCCTCACGAAAAAGTTACTTGTGCCCCTGTAGAGGTATAAGACATCTCCACTAAAAGCTGACTGTACCCCCTTGCAGAGGGATAAGACCCTCTACTAAACCGTTTACTTACTTCCATGCAAGAAGGATAAAAAAAAAACTAAAAAGATGGACACTACTCCCTCCAAGAAAGATAAGTAACCCCCACGGAAAAAGTTGCGACTCTACCCCTGCAGAGGGATAAGAACCCTCCACGAAAAAAGTTACTTGTACCCTTTGCAGAGTATAAGGACACTCACTAAAAAGTTAACTTTACCCCCTGCAGAGGGATAAGACGAGCAGGATGGACACAAGGTCAATTCCTTAAGCGAGTTAACAGGTTTCTTTACAGAAATTTTTCTTTCTCCTAGGACTTTTCTATGCTAAGCCAAGATAAAGAGCCCAGTCTTAAAAATAACTATACATTTAGATGATAATTGATGTGAATAATTTTGATGTTTGATACCTCAAGTGATAACTGAGGGTGGCTTTAGTCTAAGGTAAATAAGAAACAATTGAATAATATTTTATAAACATATATTACATTAGATTAGTATATTAAGCATAGGTAATTATTTTACTTAGGCTCAGTCGGTAGAGTGTTTTGGCTAGAAACAAAGCGTTTTCTATGTTCGATATCGGCCCCCGCCAACTCAGCGTATGAGTAGCACAGGAATCTGTGCGGTAAAGTAAGGAGCTGATGGTAGGTGTGGCGCCCCGCCTCAGAGGCTAAAATAATTTCTCCTTGTCTAGCGGCTAGTAAAAGGGGATAGACTCCCTCGCTGTTCTGGCTGATACCGGACATTAGGCCGCCCCGACGACTTTACTTTACTTACTATTACATATTTTCAACTTAAACAAAAATGTTAAAATATGAATTACAATTTCCCTAACATCCAGGCATAACATAACCCTGGACAAGTGACATGCTGTTAAATCAGTCTATAAACCATGTAACTATCTATAGATATTTTTGATTCAAAATTTCCAAATTTAATAGTTATTTTATTTTACGGCATAACCAACCCTTTCAGGTTATTTAACTGAATCAAGTTATTGTTTCTTAGAGTACTTAGGCGTGTTGCTTAATGGTTACCCATCTAAATATTGTAAGAGTTCATTGCTGCTTAACTTGGTTAATACTGCAGAACAGGGACTTTCAATGTAACTCTATTGTGTTTACTATCATTATCATAATATTATATATATTGTAAATTATCTTCCTATAAAAAATCTTTAAAAATAAATTATTTCTACAATTTCAGTTTATATGTATTATTTACACATAAAAAATAAGTTGTAACAAGATTTTGAATCACTCTGTACTTTATGTTACATAATTATTAGATACCTAATATTTATGTGAATAATGTAGAAAATCAAAAATGGCTCGTTATGTTGGCCAGCCATCCATCGGCCTTGAAATGAGGACAATAGGTTTGACCTCATCCGATCCTTTCGGTGGAGTACCGTGAGAATCGGTGGAGGATGCACCTCTCTCCGGTTCTAGATTAGATAGATTTTAGTCCAGTCGCGAGGAAACCACGACGGTCGGTGAGTCGTGATTATACACGCTCGCGACTCGAATCTGCGGCTGGTGGTAGTCTGGTGGGGGTTCGAAATTAATGTGATCTAAGTAAATCGAGTCTTAATGTTGTTATCTAAAAACTACGCAAGACCGGGGGCTTCTGATAATAGAGAAATCCCCAATGGAAGACCAGACACGAAGTCCGCAAGACGAGTCCAGACGCAAGTCGAATGAGATGTTAGAAAGATAGAAAAGACGAATTATTAGAAGAAGAACCTAGATAGAGACAGAAAGAAGAATAAAGTAAAGAGAAGGGGTAATGCAACACTTATAAATTGTTTGTGTTATATACATACACAATTTAATAATAGAAAGATATTTTAGATTTTTTTCTAATTCTTAAAAACACCGCACTGACGTTTGAGGAATGAGGTAACTGACTTTTACAAGAAAAATACTGGCCAGGTACAAAGCAATAACCCTTGGATAGCGAGCCAAATTTTAAAATATAAATTTATAGTTCAGTGATAGTAAGATTAAAACATAACGAACACTTTGTTATGAAAAAGAGGGGGGGTAAAGGATGAGGATAACAGACCGAAACATTAAAATTATTACCTTCATTTTTTTCTCATAAGTAAAATGTGATCTATGACCTCTAGCCTGTCAATCAAAAGTCTCCGTGGTCCCTCTCACCGTGTTGACTTTGTATTCTATATACATTGAATGTCTAGCTTATTGCATAAGAGAATCAACCTTCGCAGACAGAAAAAAAATAAAAGTTTGGACAAAAAGGTGTAACTATTTGGTTGTTAATCATTGGCTATTTTTAAGATGCCAATTTTGAATGATCCAATCATTTTCATTTCTGTTTTTCAGGTTATTAATATTTTTTAATTGAATGTTATTTAGCGTTCCGTAAACACTTGTTTGTATATCGGCCAAAAATATTTGGTTTGGTTTGTTTACAGCATATCAACCTCATGGGTCATTTAATGCGGATAAGTTTGAAATGAATTTCATTCTTAATGGATACTCCATTTTTTCATAAACACATTTTTCTATTTAACCCATAGATAGGACCCTAATAGTACTACCACTCCGGGTCAGAGTGGACCAAGGAGCAATGGTGAATGAAAGGGGTACTCCACATTCTCCAGAACTGGAACCTCACCATCAGATAGAGTTTAACGTCCTTCACAGAACATTAGACCCTCAGCCACCGCCTTCTAGCACCCATATGATAAAAAGGGTGGGTTTGCCATAAGGGCAATAGGGTTGGAGCAATCATATAGTTGCTAGGGCTTGAGTGACCAGCCACTCGAGTTAAATTTTGGACGCGCTTTTTGCATTTCACTTTGAAAGTATGAATAACTATTTTCCTTCCATATATGGGGTAAATATTAGGGCAGACCGGTATATCTACGCTAACTAAATTGAATTGTTATTAACGGTTCCGTAAACTAACAAAATCTTGATGCAGCCACATTAAAACTAGTTTGGTTTGTTTTAATAGCATATAAAACCTGTGGGTTATTTAATGCCGACTCTTTATAATATTATATATATATATATATATATATATATATATATATATATAATATATCTTTTTGGATCTCTTTCCGTCCACTAAGGACGATGGGCGTAGTGTTCCAAATAAATAAAAAATATTTTTTTATCTGCGCAAGTGACTCAGCAGGCCAATCTGATGACAGTGCACTGAATGCACACCAACACTGCTGAGCTGCTGCTGCTTCTGTTCTCGTGACTTACTCTCTCTCTGTATTCGTGCCTGCTACGTTGAACGAGGCTACTGAATTGCATCTACCTCCCCTTTTGTGTCTATGCTTCCTCATACTCTATTATATATATATATAATATATTATATATATATACATATATATAATATATATATATATTAACATACAAATATACATGGTGATTGCCACTTCTTCACAGAAGAACCATCTACATTCGGTTATGAACACGCAAATGGCTCAGAAGTCCAGCTTTGCTTTTACACGCCCCATCGCAAAAAAAGACACGTGAGACCTCTGATTTTCGCTTGTACACACACGGTTTTCACGTGGTCGCCGTCACCATTTGACCAATATGACTCGAGAGACCAGCCTGTGACAGGCAAGCCCTGACACACATACTACATATATGGTCAGGCTTGAATGTAGGAAATGTATCCAGGACTCCGACTTGTGCCGCCCGCATAGAGCCCGCTTTAGTATGGAGTACTCGAGCCACATTGCCTCAAACCTTCTACAGCCACATAAACGAGTCTCCTCCAGGCCGAACGATTCGTAACTGTCCTTTCCCAATCCTCAAATTTATGCCAAGTGTTTTTTTTTTTTCATGACATCACTACAAAGGATCCAATTCCACTGGACAACGCTGTTGCTTAAAGCCCACAGGATGCCCATAAGATTGTAACAGAGTCAACTCATTCAGCCTGGTTCCTTTGACATAGATGTTGGGTTCCAGCATAACCGGGGGTGTAGCTGAGCATCAGATTTCAAGTTTTCCTTCTCCTAGGACTGGTTGTGACTAACCAAGGTTAAAGACTCCAGTCTGCCCTTACTATTTACCCATTAGCTGTGGGGAGAGTTTTTGGATCATACCTTCTCAATTATATTAGCGCTACGTTCGATGTCATGTCTGCATACGAGATGAACGTGATCCCGTTTCTGTGCGTGTTTCAGTCCCCCTCGCCCCGGACCTGCCGACCGATTCTCCTGCCCCACCCCACGCTCCCAGGGTCTCGCTCCCTCCAGATATGGTAAATAATAGGGACAAACAGACTCTTTAACTTTGTATTATGGCAACTGATCTAGGGAGAAATGAAAACCGTTGACTCCATGTCCACGCTACCCGAACTGAATGTTTTAGTTCTCTAGAATGGTAAGCCTAACCAAGATTAAAACCCCATCTGCCCCTCTATTTACCCATCAGCTGGAGGAGAGCTTTAGATTCATACCTTTTCAATTATATTAGCGCTACGTTCATGTCATGTCTGCACACGAGACGAGATGTGGTCCCCTTCTGTGCGTTTCACGTCCCCCCGCCCCGGGCCTGCCGACCATTTTTCCCCCCCCCCCCTCACACACAGAGCTCAACCCCCACGCCTCTCGACCGAGGAGGAGAATCGATGCCACCCATCAATTTCTTGGAGAAATATTTCCTGAGAGCGTTGCATGAGGAGAATTTAAACAAAATGCAAATTGATTTGAATCAGTTGAAAATTTACGAAAATTCTTCGCTCGTGTCGCAACGCGAGCGCGCACGTGCGGGAACGGTGCACTGGTACGCGCATAGGAGAAAACGAGAGGAGGCTTGTGGAGGTTTCGTGCGCAGCGTACACAGTTTACACTACGTGGGCAATTACACCACACACACACACACGGCACACGGCAGACGCACAGGTGCACACTACGTATAATAGACTACATACAAGACATACACGAACATATACACAGGGACACAGTCACACATATATGAAACTTTGGAAGTAGAGGATAGATGCGAATTCACACATTTCTTACTTCGGTACACACGGGGATGAAGAACCCCGACGAGTAGAGAGCGGCGAGGGAGACGTGGCGGAGAGACGCAAGGATTACGAGTTGTTTATGTTTTTGATTATAACATACACTAGGTTACGTCTTTCACTACTATTTATCTGAGTCTTTTATTATCATATCGTTATACACTGAGTGGTATCTTTATCTTTACTCTATGGCTGACTCTCGAAAACACACTCTACACAATCATTACTATGAACACACGGTTATGTTTTTGACATTTAATGTGCGTTGGTTTATAGTATTTTTATTAGAACGAGTTTTTTTTAGTTACACGTAGCTCGATGTCGAATATGCACACTAGGTGGATCGATCAATCTCGTGTTCTTTTATACATTATCCTGATCAGTATCCTACATCTACCATGTGGCACAAGCATATTACTGGGTGATTCACCATTTTTTGATGGGCTGATTGTGGATTGAATCTAACCGATTTTGTAGTGTCTATCGCATCATTCTCGTGTAATCCTTGTTTGTTGTAATGTATATTATATAAGAAGGCACTTCACACAGAACACACAGTGATGCGCACACAAGCATCGTGGATGGTGTAGAGAACCACACAGTAACATTATTGCTGATGAGCGAGCACTACGGAGGTTATACCGTTTTTATTCCAAGCTTTGTCTTCTACTAGACATGCATTTATGTATTGTTTCACATTCGTATACTTATAATAGAGCACACGAGCGTAGTTGACGCTATCACTATTATACCACTATGTAGGAGAGCAGGGTTAGGCCATGAGACAGGTAAAGAAGGAAGAATATCGACTCAATATCATTCTACTCTTTCCTCAATCGTCGTCTCTTCTCTCTCTTCTCTCTCTCTCTCTTTCTTGTTGTCCCTTTTACTGGTAGACTATTCTTATTTGTTTTTCCTATATTTTTGGGCCTCCCTCTATCTCGTGTCTCAAATGTAAGGTCTCTGCTTTGCATGCTTGTGCTAGCTGATTTTGCGAGTTTTTGATGATTTGTTATTTTTAATTGTCTTCCTCTCTTCTCTCTCTCTCCGTCATCTCGACCAGAATCTATGTATGCATAATGATACGACTCATCACAGGGTTCTGTGTGCGCCACACAGAGTAGTAGGCCGCCTCCTTTTGACGTAGCGCCAATCTTCCTTGCGTAGATGGGAAGCCTGCTCCCTTCCATGCTGTTGGCTGAATACTCGCTCACCACGCTTTAAGTGCCCAGCTGTGCCTTATCTCTATCTACACTCTATATTATGATCTATGGTTTGATTTGCCTAATGGGTTGTATCGAGTACATGGCTGGCAAGTTGTGTGAGATTGAATCATCTATAGAAGGAGAAGTATACTCCCTTATGTGCTATTACTTAACATTGGACCGGATCCCTTAGTGTGTCCTATACTCATCCTGCTTTGGGCCAAGTGGAGCGCTTTTTAGGCTATTTTTTGTAATTTAAGTTAATACTTTTCATGTCCTCGACTGTTTAGTAAGCTTGCCATCATGTATTGTGTATTGTTATAGTGTTATTATAATATTTTTCTAGACGCCTCCGGGCGGGGTGAATAGTCCTCAGGAATACAAATTTATCGAGTGGATCGTTTTTCCGTTTTTTCCCTTCCTGTGGAGTGGTAACTCGTATGTTCAAAGTAAATATTATACACATATATACACAAGGTTTAAGATATACGCGCACCTCAGTGCTTTCTGTCGTTTCCTGCCTAGATAACAATTTTTAATCCCCAAAGGTCTAGATGGAAGAAGATTTTGGAGGGAATAAGTGTAAAAAATGAGATCAATAATACACATTTACCAACCCACAGGCACTATATGGATTTTTTATTAATATAAAATGTTGCCTTCTTTCAACTCTTAATATTGTGATTAGGAATATATATAGCCATTGTCTATAGTTGAAGAATGTGATATAATTATTTTCATTGTTTCCAGAACTTGTTTGTCCCTCAACTCCTTCTATGTGTGAGGTAAATTATATGCATGTTTTTAGCTTTCCTGGAATTCCCTGTCGAGCCACAATAAATGGCCAGTCCGAGGATCCAGCTAGACCCAAGTTATGTGTTTATGGTACTGGTGGTGTGGGACGGACCCTCCCACTAACTGCCTCTCAAAAAAACATCTCCTTTGTCTAGCGCTAAGGAAAAAGGGGACTAAGACTCCCTTGGTTTAATCTTGTGTAATGGGCAATAATCAAAACCCTTGCAGGGGTAATTTAGGCTCATGCAATCTTTTCTTCTTGCTTTGTTTGAGAGGATTTAACCTTCAGATACTACTTTATCTTCTTTAATGCCTATCTTGAATATAAACCTATTGTATTTTTAATGAGAATTGTATAATAATAATTTAACTAAACATGTGTGGACACTAGAATTTAGTTTGCCAAATTTAACCGTGTCCATGTCTGGCACTCGTTACTTCTTCCTTACTCTCCATTGGGGTGGCGATTAGTACTCCCTGCTTTATCTTGGATTCCTCTAGCTTTTCTTGTTCTTGTTAAATTGATATCTTTCTGATGTGTCCCTATGTAAAGATCGCATTTCTAATATTTCATAGTTTAGAGATTTTCTCTCTTTTTAAATTTGTGGAACAAAAATGTACTTCCATTTAGATAGAGTGGTCTCTTCTCCACTTCCAGTCTTATGTAACACTTTTTTTATCCGCATAAATCAATTTCCATCATCCTATCACAACATCTAACATAGCCTTCTTATGGTGTGTTCGTTCACGCTCTCTTAGCATCTCCTTATTCTTTTTCTTAATATAGAAGAATATTCATCCTTTTGATATCTATTGACATACATTTATCTGCAGAAATTTCTCACACTTATTTTGTGTGTAGTAATCTGTCATTAGGAGGTAAGGTTGTTGATCTTCTTCTCTTGTGTGTATCAAGTTTACTTCTGTTCCTGTGTTCGCTCAGTAATGGAACACACAGACATATTTCATGTACACATTTTATTGGTTTTCATTAATATTCCCAATAATGCCCTAAAAAGAACCAGGGATGCCCAATACTAGAAGTGTGCTCTGCTCTCCAGCAATAAAAGGTAGGAGTTAATTTTTTTTGAGGTAATGACAGCGGTTATATTTTGATTCGTTTAATGTACATTCAAGGAATGTCCTAATCCCTTTGTCGTGATTTCATAACTATAATATCTTCAGAATACCAGGAAGTTTAGATAGAACTCCAGGGGTGTATTGGGGTGTCAATGATCGTCGTTTGATTGAAAACCCTAGTCATTACACGTATACTTTGAAACTTTTTTGATGACCTAAGCAAAGAGAGCGCGCGATGGGTAGTATTCCAAATAACCAATGCTTGTTTTCCTAAAGTTTTTGTGTGGAATTAATGAGATATAGTTCTTGTATAGGGTTTTTTTATAAGATTAAACCAGATGCGACATACGCATGACATCCTATCTGCGAGAGCGTTTGCTCCTAATATAAGTGGACTCTTTACGATTTAATTTATTATAAACTTAGCAAATTTTGGACTAACGAAGAATGTGACAGTTGAGCGTGCTAGTATTTATTGTTCGACTTTGTTTACTTTTTCCAGAATCCACGGAGGGTTTGGTACAAACTTACAAATTATGATAATATATATATATTTCCATTTATTTTATAATAGAATGTGTAAATTTCGTATTATATCCCTAAATACCTGTAATCCAAAGAGACATGTTTAGAATATTCGTCCAAGGGGCCATGTACTATCATGTAATACCGCTGAGTTGGTTGGTGGTTCCGGCCTGGGAATAAAGGTTTTGTTTGATTGTTTGACTGGAGTTGTATGAAGTAGCCAACAATGGATATGTGTAAAGTAAAGGTGAAAGAGTGGGATGGGTTGGGCCGTGGGGTTAGTGAATAATCAAGCCAAAAAAACACAAATGCGTTGGATTCCTTACTATAGTGAGTAAAGGGTGAAGAATAAGAACCATTGCATGTTGTTCTGATAACTGTGGTGGAACAATTCCTTTTATTAGGCTCCCTCCCAACAACCTTTTTTATATAACGTTACCCTTTTTACATGGAAAGGACTTGTCTGTGCTTGGCTTTTCTTTTCCTAGAGTTCCAGAAACAAAATCTTACATGCCGGGGCATCTTTACTTGAATTGTGATAAATGTGTTCACCGTGTCAATTTAATGGTAAATATCAGACGTGCCTAGACCTTCATCTTTCAAGGTAAAAATAAAGAGTGCCTTTGGCCGTATCTGAATAACAACTTGAAGAACATGTGCATCAACGTCAGAGATAACTTGTTGCTCAAGTCACTTCTAATTCAAGTCTGTAAAAACTGTGGTCCAAAATGTGATATATAGTGAGACTTTAATATGGTTCTACCCTCGGCTCTACATTTAAAAATCCAAGTACTTTGTAATGATTTCCTCCAACCGCGGGATGTTAAGTAGTTGGCTTAAGAGGTTCTTTAGTCACGTATGGTACTCTCCAATAATGAATCGGATCACCTAGTGTTGAGAACCTCTTGCGTTCCTGATATATAAGATTTATATCTGCCTTTTGCTTATAGGTTTCTTATTCACCAATTGCACACTTTTATTATAAATTGAATCTCCAATTTTGTTTAATGGGCATTGATCTCGATCTTATCCGTACAAAGAGTGAGAGATTTATAGCATGATTTTGGTTTTAAATATACCGCTCTACATTTGGATGTGGGCGCTCCTTGGGTGGTTGTCGTCAGTGATGTAATCTGCAGTTCATTTGGGGTGATATAAGAGTTTCGGTGGGGTCTTCCTAACAAACCACCAGATTCCTATCCGGCACCTTGCTGCGATACCTTAATCAGTACGGACCAGAGTAGATCCAAACTCATGGGTACAACCCTACCAACCAATAAGCGCTCCTACTAAAAGACCTTGTGTAACTTTGTTTGTGGAGTAAATTTTTTTTTAACTATGGCGGGTTGAATACCGAAATAACACTGCCCTATTTAACCAAGACTAAGCCTGCAGCAAATCCTTGAGGGTTGGTTTGTTAGCAAGCTAGATAGTAATAGCATCCCAGAGATCATTGTAAAATCGTGGCGTATTGTTCGATTCGGCATTCGCGCCGCATGCTAAACTCCTATATTTAAACTAAATTTCTGGCGGATACTAGCGCTCCAGATGACACTGTCTTTCCTCACATCAAAATTTCATATGTGAGAGTGGACGCTTTAGATGATAGTTAAAAGTAAAGGATGGGTACAACCTCTATAACCTTTTAATTAAATATGCAATAAGACGAACCGAAAAGTGGAATGAATATTTCACATGAATCTTAGTGTTTTCAGTTTATTTTCAAAATTTGCGGAAAAAGATATTTTGGAACACAAACCCAATTAATGTTCACACTTTTTTTTCCTCTAGTTCCCTACTTTTCCATGCACGTCTTAATCCGTTACTTATCCAAAATAATTTAACATATTTTGAGGACAATAGTCCGAACACTATCTATAATTAAATATAATTAATTAACCATATTCATTTTATCATTCACATCCCCAAAATAATTATTATGTGCTGTCGAGTCCCAGATATCAAACTATTGTTGTTATGTGTTCACCTATCCATTACTATCTTTGAACTTTCTAGTGGGATAGATGATCTACCAACACCAATAAAAGGGGTGAGCGAGATGTTAAAATGTTCAGATTTTATACATTTTCTCTCTGCTGGAAATCCCTGTAGTCCTCCAACTAAGAGTTGGGAACATAGTGAATTGGTCTCTTCCGATCTTGAAAATTTCTATGTCTGTTATAGTTGCCTCGTATGCCAGTAGACTCATACTGTCTCGGTCTTTGTTTAAACTTTTATATTTTCTCTCTATAATTGACTCTTAGACCTACATTTCCAACCGCTGTTCTGTTATAGTGTTTCACAGACATAATTAATATTTTCCTACTATGCCTTAACACTTTACCTAAGTTTTCGATACATTCTTACATACTATAGTGTTCCAACAATTATATATTTGCATACTAACACTTCTTTTCTTACATTCTCTTTCTAATACAACTTCTTCTATTAGCTTCTCAACACTATAGTTGTTCTAGGCTCAACTACTATATCCTTTAACATTTCAATCTTACCACTCTCTTATAATAGGTTCCACAAATTTATTTTCCTCTAGTCACCCTTCTATGATACAGTGTTTCAATACACTATACCTTTGTTGAGTTCAACAATTCATTGTCTTCTTCTAGGTCCCTCTTCCTCACCTACACTTCAATACATTCTCCTATTATTGTTACTTTCAAATATTCTTTTTCTATTATTTCCATGTCCCTCCTCTTCAAGGGCTCAAACTCCGCTTACCCTACAGAAATTTCAAGGTATACTTCTTCCTTTAATGTATTAGTTCCACAAATTTAATTAAAATTTAATTCCCTTAGTTCGCTTTTCCTATACATTTTTGACCATACCATTACATTTAATATTTCTAATTTTTGTCTTGTTTACGCAGTCCTGAAATTTTATAATAGTACCAATATCTTACTTTAGTCAGACCTCACGGCTTAATTATATTCTTAGTGCTTTAACACTATTTATACGATTTTTAATTAGGTATTCACAGATTCTATGATTCTCTCTATCCTATGTCCTTAATCTCTACAACTTATCTGTGATAACAATATTTACTTTCTATCAGTTATTTTATATATAATGGTTCCTCTGAAACCCAACAACTAATGGTAGACGAGTGTGCA
The DNA here is from genome assembly GCA_023376005.1 of Doryteuthis pealeii. NCBI lineage: Eukaryota > Metazoa > Mollusca > Cephalopoda > Myopsida > Loliginidae > Doryteuthis > Doryteuthis pealeii. The sequence continues at coordinate 41,389,213 of CM042174.1, read as the reverse complement.
TATCTTTCTAAGTGCTTTCTACTCTAACACCATTTAAGCTTGTGTTGATAGCGTATAGCACACCGTGTTAGACCTGTCTAATTTGTTTTTTGTGAATTGTTTTTGTATAATTAGTATATGGTCTTCTATGAAGTGTGGAGTGTGAGTGTATATATATTTTATTATTTCTATTCGTGCTCCACCTCATCTTATCAATCCTCATTTTTTTTCTCTACTACATTCTCTGCTTAAGTTCAACATTCTCATGTTTGACTTCATGCATCTGTTTCTTCTCTCTCTACTCACTTATCCTTGCGCTACTATCTATCTGAGTGGCTCACGCGCTCTCCTCTATTATTTTATTTATCATTTTCTTCTCCCTTCCCTCCCTCCCGCTCATCTCTGCGTGCTCTCTCTCTCTCCATTTTTATCTATTGTTTTTCTCTTCCTCTTTCTCTTTTCTCTCTTCCCTCTGTCTTTTGCTCTCTTATTTTAATGGGAGTCTATGCTTCTTCTCTTCTCTGCTCTTCTTCTCGTCTCTCTCTCGTCAGTGCTCTCTAGGCGTCTCTTACATATATCATATCTCTATCTCTCGCTCGACTCTCTCTCTACTAACGTTGATCTATTTTTCATCGTTCCAATTTTCTCTCTCTCTCTCTGATATGCGTAGTCTAGACAGGTAATCTCTGCGGTCTCTCTCCTTCTCTCTCTCTCTCCTGTCGTGCGTCTAACTCATCGTGCTCTCCCTAATATCTCTATCTTTTAGGTTTCCGCTGTATGTCTCTCTCTCTCTCTCTCGGCTTTCGTTATGCTACCACTGTCTTCTATGTGAGCTGAGGTGTATGTACTTGACATGAAACTGTACGAGCCAAACAGTAAAATTTCAATTTTATATATATATAATTGGTTATAGTAGCTTAATATAGTGATATAAGGGTTATTTATATAATTACTATAAATGATAGATGTTCGTTGTGATGTTGTGTTATTTATATTTTTCAGACTGTTGTCTGTGCTGTGTTTCGTATATATATTGTATTCAATATTATGTTTTCGAGGCTGTTACAATGCTATATTTTGATAGAATTGCACTTTATATAGGATGTCATTGGTTTCGTCATTTTTCGCTGTCGTTTAAGATAGAATATATAGTCCTTACTATATCTCGTTTTGTAATGTAATAAATGATATGTATCTTTCATAATGATTAAAAATCCTGGTATCTTTGGTTTAGAACAAAAACAACCTTTTTCTGGGGAAGACAGCACATGGCATATGCTAATGCGGCCGCCCGGCAACGGCCTTACATTGACCAACTCTGCACGGATACTGGATGCTGCACAGAAGACCTCTTAGAGGCAATTGAAGGATAGAGAAGGTGGCCGAGCGGAATTGTCATGGATGCTGAATGCGTGACATGATGATAAGATGACTGATTGATAAAAAGAAGAGTAATTGGGCGTACAGAAATTATGAGTAACGATTGTAGTTTACATCAGCACAAGGACATTTATTTTATTGGGGATCTAAATATAATCCCGATTTAAGAAACATGGATACGGCTTCACCATTTCTGACCTGTCACAACAAAAAAAAAAGACCAATTTAAAACCCTTGGGTAGGCCATCCTTGTTTCATTAACACATGCTGGTTACCTGCCCCGGATTCTTGAAACGCCCCTCCTCTTCCTTCTTCTTCTTCCTCACCTTCTTGCTCCCACTCTTGTCTGTTTCGCTCCCTCCACCTCCACTCCTACTCTTCATCTTATGTTTTTTTTACCTTCTTCGTATCTTTTACTTTCTTCCACCCTTGTTCTCCCCGTGGTTCATTCTTTTTCGACTTTATTTTGCGCCTTCTTTCTCTCTCCCTTCCTCTCATCTCTCTCTCTCATTTTCTCTCTCGATTCTCCTCTTTTCTGTTCTCTTCGTTTTTAATCGATATTTCTCTCCTTTTAAATGTTTTACTTTTTCTTATCCTCTTGATCACCACAACTCTATCTCGTTCTGCTTCTTAGTATTGATTTATCAGGCTGCAACTGTAGCAAAAAATAAAAATTGCAATATATTATATATATAATATATATATATATATTATATATATTATTATATATAACTAGCAGGCCTGGGATAGTCACCGTCTTCAGCTTTCACTGCGAATGGTCGCCAAATTGCAATAGTATTAGGAGAGTGCTCGATTATAAAGAATAGAGCCTATTATATAAATATAATTAATAAAATATATACAGGTTATTACATACTATTTATTTGATACAATAGAAAGTCACAACTAGGTTTCATACATGCATGCGATTTTGCCAAGTATGAAAACCTAAGGTGTGGAACTGTTCTATTGTCATCAAATAAATAGATATGTAATCCTGTATATATTTATTAATATTATATTATATTTAGATTATAATATATATATATACTACATATGAGTGTGTGTGTGGTTGGGTGTGGGTGGGTGGTTGTGTGTGTGGGTGGGTGTGTTAGTTATCAGCTAGACAGCGATGAGTTCTATCCCCTTTTCCCAAGTGGAGATTTATTTTTCCGTCTTAGGTGGAGCGCCACGCCTACCATCAGTCATCTTTAACACCAGCACCTGTGCTATTCATAGCTTGTGATTCTTTAGGCGATGCTTCTACCAACTGACATATATATATATAATATATATTATATTATAATGTGTGTGTGGTGTGTGTGTGTGTGTCTGTATATATATATGTATATATGATATATATCATATATACTATATATTATATAATTATTTATATTTCTGCTTGAAGGCAATTATAAATGCATGTATCAAATAAGATTCGATAATTATAGAAAATAATCTTGACAAGAAAATCCGCAAAGGATGGCTCGCTATGCAGAACACCGTACAGACTGTTTCGACTTTATTAAGTCTCTTCAGCGATGTATACTAACGACTCCCCTCCGACAGGAATCGAAACCGGGACTTCACAGGCATAGTCAGAGACCATATCCGTTCGGCCGCCGGTACATTAGCGAACAATCCCTGCGAAATTAACCTTGTCAATGATGAAACATTACACGCCCCTGCCATAGCAGGGCAAGTAGACGTTTTTATTTAGTAAACAAACCCGGCCGTTTAGCTCTTCGGCGAAGTGAATAAGATTTTTGGATGTTTTTTTTTTATAGAAGCAAGTTGAATAAATTATTATTTATATTTTCTGTCGGAGGGAGTCGTAGTATACATCGCTTGAGAAGACTTAATAAAGTCGAAACAGTCTGTACTCGGTGTTCTGCATAGCGAGCCATCCTTTGCCGGATTTTCTTTGTCAAGATTATTTTCTTATAATATCGAATTCTTATTCGATACAATGCATATTAATTGCCTTCAAGCAGAAAATAAAAATAATTTATTCAATTGCTTCTATAAAAAAAAAAAAACATCCAAAAATCTTATTCACTTCGCCGAAAGAGCTAAACGGCCGCGGTTTGTTTTTACTAAATAAAAACGATCTACTTTGCCTGCTATGCGGGGCGTGTTAATGTTTCATCATTGACAAGGTTTAATTTCGCAGGGGAATTGGTTCGCTATGCTACCGGGGCGGATCCGAACGCGATTATGCGTCTTCTGACTATGCCTGTGAAGTCCCGGTTTCGATTCCTGTCGGAGGGGAGTCGTTTAGTATACATCGCTGAAGAGACTTTAATTAAAGTCGAAAAACAGTCTGACGGTGTTCTGGCATTTAGCAGAGCCATCCTTTTGCGGGATTTCTTGTCAAGATTATTTCTATAATATATTCGAATCTTATTCGTTATTCGATACATGCATTTATAATTGCCTTCAAGCAGAAATATAAATAATAATAAAAATAAAATAAAAATAAAACCTTGCTTAGAGGCGAAACAAATCTGGAATAGTAATAAAATAAAATAAAAAGAAATGACCAGACACACAGACATAAGCACCACGCACACACACATACGCTTACATTTACACACACAAGCACGCGCACACACACACTTACACACACAAACACACACATAAGCAAGCACCCCAACCATACACATACACACACAGAATTTGGAAGACCCAAGGCAGAACGAATGTAGCAGCCGCTAAGACAACTTCAGTTCCAGTATTCTTCTGATGATGGGAATTTTCGTCCCGAAATATTGAGAAATAAATGACAGGTTAACAAAAAACATCATAGTTACCTTCTTTTTTCTTTACACTCGCATTGTGACAGCCTTCAAAACCAACCAACAAACAAATAATAATTTATTCAACTTGCTTCTATAAAAAAACAAACATCCAAAAATCTTATATATATATATATATATATATATGTGTGTGTGTGTGTGTGTATGTGTGTTCCCTGGAAATAAGACCTACCTGCAAAATAAGGCATAGCATGATTTTTTAGGTTGATTTTAATATAAGCCCTCCCCTTAAAATAAGCCCTAGTTGAGACCGGTAGGAAGAAGAAAGAAATAAGCATTGTTTACAATCACATTATGCAACATAAGCACTGGACATCCCCCGAAAATAAACCCTAGTGTTATATTTCGGAGAGAAAAATTAACATAAACCCTGTCTTATTTTCGGGGAAACACAGTAGCTCTGTTGATAGAACATCCGCCAAGGATCACAAGTTTATGAGTAGCACAGGGATCTGTGCGTCAAATGACGAGCTGATGGTAGGTGTGGCGTTCAGACGCTAAAGTAATCTCGCTAGGGAAAAGGGGATAGACTCACTCGCTGTCTAGCTGATACTGACATCATTAGACCGTCTCGCCGCCCGACAATATACATTAATATATCTATCTATCTATCTATGGAAATAATGTGAGGAAATTAATCCGACAATATGAGAAGAAAATATTTTAAAAATATAACAAACACAGGATGTTATGATCAGGGGAAACAATTTTATGTGTCAATACGTAAGCATTTCGGTATATTGTACCATCTTCAGGACACTGTTAAGTAATGTTTTTGTGAGGGACAAAATGAAAGATGTTAAGTGTAAAGTGAATGTGTGAATATGATGTTATTAACCGTTGACTTTTATATGCGAGTTTGTTTACGAAAGCCGATGACGTGATCAATGATCTATCTATGTATATATAAAGGGCAGTTGTGTATGTGTATGTCCAGAAGAAATTTCGAAAATAAAACCATTAACGACAAAGTAAATATATATAGACATTAAATATCACCAGGGCTTGGATTTTGAGCAAAAATAATGAAAGTTTAATTTATATTCGGGAAGATAATTTTTTTTAAATAGATTTAAATGATACAAGACTAGATCTTTTTGTGTATTTAATATTTTAAATAGTAGACATTGATTTTTATTTTCAGTGTGGCTGGATCAATTTTAATAGGGCATACTACCAGAATCCAACTCACGATTCAAGAATAATGGATCTGTGGGACTAACCTTTTTTGAATCTCCTCTACCCAGGCGATGCAGGGTAGTCGGTTCTAGTATTTATATATATGTGCGTGTCTGCGTATTTGTATAATATATATATATATATATATATATATATATATATAGCGTGGGATTGTCACTGTTTCAGCTTTTAGTGGAACGGTGTGCCAAACGCAGTATTATTGGGAGAGTATAGATTAGAGCTGTTATATAATATAATAAAGTAAATATATAAAGGTTTTATATATTTATTTATTTGATGACAAAGGAACAGTCACGACCATTTGGTTTCATGCATGCGTAACCGCAAACATTCGTCAGTTGATTTGAACCAACGTCACCTGACGAATGTTTGCGGTTACGCATGCATGAAACCAAATAGTCGGGACTGTTCCTTTGTCATCAAATAAATAAATATATAAAACCTTTATATATTTACTTTATTATATATACTAGCAAATATATGCACCCTCCGGTGCAAGTATTTAAGTTTTAATGTAATAAATATTGTATTAAATTAGAAAGGCTAATGAAACTAAATAAGAATACAGATAAAAAGATTTGAAACAGAGGGAGTATAATAAAAGATTTGAAACAGAGGGAGTATAATAAAAAATGGAACAACTGAAACTTACTCTTCCATCACTCTCGTCTTTCATTGTTATTTTTTCTAATTTAAGTATTTAGTTATAAGAGGAAGTAAAGAATAAAATTACAGTTATTTTATCTTGTTAATGGATTTCATTTCAGATTCATTGAAGAGATTTTTGCTTATATTCATTAAAATAAAACCAAACCGTTAGAAATCAATAATACTAAGCACATATTTATTAAATTCGATTTTTTAATATTAATATGCAAATTAGCCTTCCCGTTCACACTGTAAACCGCTATTTTGTTGTAGATATAAATATAATTGCATGTTGTCAGTATGTAGACATAGTTAACAGTATTAATAATGTAAGACAATTTTATTAATAATTGAGGTTTAGATAAAAATAAAATCATGGAGAATGGGATGTCAATAAACTAAGAGAATTGTGACTTGAGTAGGAATATAGTTTCGGTTACAGACAGAAAAACACACAATCTCCATTATAATAAGATATATATATATATATATATATATATATATATATACTCGTCGATTCGAGTTCAATTCCTAGACGAGGCTGTTGGCATTTCACATAGCGCTAATACCCTTGGGAAAGGTAGGAATCCATATATTCTCCCTCCAGCTATGGGTTAAATAGTAGGGCAGACTGGGCCCTTCAGCCTTGGGTAGGTAACTAGTTTAGGAGAGGGATAACTCTTAATTCAAAATTCCCTCCAGCTATGGGTTAAATAGTAGGGCAGACTGGGCCCTTCAGCCTTGGGTAGGTAACCAGTCTAGGAGAGGGATAACTCTGAATTCAAAATTCCTGAGGTCGGTCGTTGATTGGGTTTGTGGCAACCCTTGGTGCACAAATTCTTTCCTATCAACTGTGCCAAAAAGTGTGGATGGTCCAACACAAGCCTTCACCACTATAAACAAATCACTGTGTGGGTGTTCATTGTGTGTGTGAACCCTCATGCGTCGAAAATCGACGAGAGAGTCCATTATATATATATATATATATATATATAGTCACGTGCTTCGACTTATCAAGTCTCTTCAGTATGGCTAGACATTTTGTGAGCTGCCGACAGCCGGGATAGATCTCCGACCGATTCAGCATCAGTCAGACAGCTTAAGCACTAGGCTATCGTCACCCACATAATGCGAAGGGGATTTTAACTGTTTTAATACACACACATGTATGTATGTAAAGGCCGCCATAGACTGCTCTATACCTTTTAAAGGAGAGCGTTGCGTTTACACTTTAGTTGTCGGTCATTAGCGAGATCCCCTCCAAAGTGCTCAAATGAGGAATGGGGAGCATATATATATATATATATATATATATATATATATATATACGGGAGTAAATGTATGTACACACACACACACACGCACACACACATATATATATATATATATATTAATAATGGAGATTCGCTTCCGGTTTTTGTCTGTAACGAAAATTACGTCACTGCTTACGTCACATTACCCAGTACATAATCCAACGTCATAACATAGAATAGATATACTCAAAATGTGAGCATGCAACGTTAGACAATCCTCATTGTTTCAATAAATAGATGCCCGGCGTTATATATTTATATATAGATTGTTTTATTCTAATATAATATTTAAAGTTATCGGAACTGTGTCCATTTCAAATTGTCTTTCTTTCTTTATTACTTTCTTTCTTTCTTTCTTTCTTTTTTTTTACTCCTTTAATAAATTTGACGATTTTACATACTTATGGTACACGCTCTATGACATTGAATTTTCAGCTCCCATCCACTCAGGCAATATCTTTCAAAAAATTATTTTCACATCACCCGGAGGGTGTCTTTTTATTTTGCTAGTATTAATAATGGAGATTCGCTTCCGGTTTTTCTCTGTAACAAAAAGTACGTCACTGCTTACGTCACATTACCCAAAATCGTCATAACAGAATAAATACACTCAAAATTTGAACATGCAACATTAGACAGTCCTTATTGTTTTTTTAAACAAGTTTTAATAAATACATGACTGGTATTATATATCTATATATAGTTTGTTTTATTTTAATACATATTTAAAGTTTACATTTCAAATTGTTTTATTTTTTAATCCTTTAATGAATTTGATGATTTTACTTACTTAGGGTACAAACTCGCTGACATTGAATCTTTTTACTACCACCCCTCAGACCAGAATACTCAGAAGAGTCCTGGAGACCTGAGGAGACTTGCTGTCACTCAGACTCCAGTGAAAGACCCTCAGCTAACACTGATGTGAAAACTCAAAAGGAGTAAATAATAATAATAATAATAATAATAATAATAATAATAATAATAATAATAATAATAATAATAGAATTTAAAAAATTATTCTATTTTGCGGATCTTATATATATATTATTCTTATTTTGCGGATATATATATATATATATATATATATATATATATATATATATAAATGCCAGTTTGTTTCGGATGCTGATTTTCGCGGCCT
>CM042174.1:41283230-41373230 GCA_023376005.1 Doryteuthis pealeii | reverse complement strand
CGAGTAAGGATAGGAGTGAGAGGAAAAAGAACGAAGAGAGACAGAGGAGAGACAGGAGAGAGAGAGAGAGAGAGAGAGACAGGGAGTGAAAGAAGCGAAAAAAGAGCAAGAGAAGAGAGAGAGAGAGCAAATATAGAGACACAGAGAGAGAGAGCGAGAGAGAGAGAGGGGGTGCTCCTACCCAACATCAACCCAAGGCTTTTAGCAACTATCTTCCAAGAGACTCTCTATTTAGATATACAGAGAGGAGAGAGAGAGAGAGAGAGAGAGAGAGAGAAGAGAGGAAGAGAGAGAGAGTGCCAGAGAGAGAGAGAGAGAGCGAGAGAGAGAAGGGGGGTGCTCCTACCCAACATCAACCCAAGTCTTTTAGCAACCCTTCTATCTTCCAAGAGGAACTCTCTATTTAGATATACAGAGAGAGAGAGAGAGAGAGAGAGAGAGAAGAGAGAGAGAGAGAGAGAGAGAGAATATGAGTGCCAGAGAGAGCGAGAGAGCGAGAGAGAGAGAGAAGGAGGGTGCTCCTACCCAACATCAACCCAAGTGCTTTTAGCAACCCTTCTATCTTCCAAGAGGAACGATCGTTGTGACTCATAGATTTAATATCTTGAGTAAAAAGAAAAGAAAAGAAGAAAATGAATTCTGGCTTCCACTGTGGTAGAACCGCTTTTCAAGAAGACGAATATTGAAGTAGCAGTCGCGAGTACTGCGTTAAATAAAAAAGAAAAGAGGCGGGGAGGAGGTGCGCGAGGGGAGGAGGTGCGCGAGGGGAGGGGATGCTGGTGTTAGGATGATGATGATGACGACGACGATGAGGTGCTGTTGGGAGGAGAAAGAGAAACGAAGTAAAGTATAGCGAAACAAAGGGAATTACAGAAAGGGTGTCGGGTAGGAGGGGTCTACTAAAGAGAAAGAAGAGAAGAGGGAGGAAGGAGGAGGAGAAAAAGAAGAAGAGAGAGAAGTCAAACAAGAGAGAGAGACAGAGCGAGAGAGAGAGAGGGGTGGAGGGATAGAGAGAAGAAATGAGAAAGAGAGTGAAAGAAGGAAAGTATACTAAGACAAAGGGAATTGCAGATAGGGTGTCGGGTGGGAGGGGTTTACTGAAGAGAAAGAAAAGAGAAGGAGGGAAGGGGAAAAGAAAAGAAGAGAAGAAGGGGAGAGAGAGAGAGAGAGAGAAGAAAATAGAGAGAGTAAAAGAACGAGGCAAAGAGAAAGGGGGAGAAGGCAATTTGTAAAGGGGGTCGTGTCTCTCTTGTCGAGGTTCGTGTACGTCGGGTTGGCGCACCGTCATTCGCGCAATTTTAGACCTCTTCGGAAACAATCTTTTTAATAATAATAATAATAATAATAATAATAATAATAATAATAACAACAACAACAACTACCCGATATAACGGACTCGTGTTAACCGGGAAGCAACAACAAAAACAAAGGACCCGAAAGAACGGCGAATAACACTAAAGAATTTATCTACTACACATTGAATACTACACACGCGTGGTGTGTTGGTGTGTGCGTGTAAGTGTGTGTACGCGCGTGTGTGTGTGTGAGGGGGGTGATTTTTCTTTACCCAAAGTGCGAATACTCACTTGGTTGTCGGCCGCCGTGCACGGATCTCTACAATAAAACGAAGGATAATTTTGACAATTTTTTTTTTATTTACCGTCGGTGATTTTTACTAATGAATTACGAGAATTGTTCGTAAACCAAAAATACAAAAACACAGGTTTATCTTTAAAAAAAAAAAAAAAAAAAGAAAAAAAATTCAAAAGAAAAAAAAAGGAAAAAAGGGGAAAATTTTGAAAAAAATTAGATTTGAATAATTCTTTTTTTTTTGGTTGTTGTTATTTGGAAAATCACGAAGAGAGAGAAATACCATTTTATTGGAATTAAATACAATTTACCAAGAAGAGAGACTTTATTGAACTTATATACACAAAAAAAAAAGATTGATATTTTTTTTTCGATTACTTTTTAATACACGTGAAATTACAACTTTTTTTTATTATCATTTTCTTTTTTAAAATCATCTTGGTCAATTTCTAACGGACATACAGAAAGCACCAACCGGCTTAACGGTAGGTTTTTAACTATTATTCTTTGATATTAAATAACACGCGCGCACACGCACATACACAGATATATATATATAATATATATATATATATATATATATATATTCTAACTATTATTCTTTAATATTAAATGACACACGCACACACCACATACACACACACAGAGAGACATATATATATATATATATTTATATTTATATATATATACATGTAAATATGCATATATATATGTGTGTGTATATATGCATATATAATATATATATATATGTGTGTGTGTGTGTGTGTGTGTGTGTGTGTGTGTGCGTGTGTGTGTGTGTGTGTTTGAAGAAAAAGTGGAAGTGAATCCGACAATATGTAATATTTAGAAAAAATTGAAAAACACAAGTTCATAAACATCACTCGCTTATGAACTTGTGTTGTTCAATTTTTTTTAAATATTACACACACACACACACACACACACACACACAAATATATATATATATATATATATATGGGGGGGGGGTTCCAAACTATTGTGTGCATGTGCGCGCGTGTGTATACGCATTGTATATCATAAACTATTGTTTTGTGTTCATGTGTCTCTATGCAATCTATATTTCAAACTATTTTATGTGCGTATGTTTAAGTCACGTAACGATTGTATGCGCGTGTCTCTATAGAAATATATACATATATACAATATGTTTCGAACTATTGTCGTGTGTGAGGGGTGGGGGGTATTTCACCAACCCCTCACCCCACCCCTTTTTTTTCTGAAGAGACAATATCATCTCTACAATGCCAGGTGTTTTAAACTTATACGCTACTATTTCTTTCTTTCTTTCTTTCTTTCTTTCTTTCCCTTTTTTTTGTTTTTTGTTTTTTACACCCGTAATTTTGCTGGGGGTTCAACCCCATTCGAACCTTTGTGTTTTTTTTCCAATTCACCTCATTCTGATTTTTTATTGTTGTTTTTTGTTTTGTGCTTGTTTTATGGGGGGGGGTCTGTATTTCATTGTCATCTTCATCTCTCGTGATAGTCCGATTTCGGTGGTATTCTTCGTTTAAAAAAAAAAAAAAAAAAAAAAAAAAAAAAGAGACGTTTTGTTAGAAAACGCGCGGAATTCTTTTTTTTTTTTTTTGCTTTGGTTATTTTCATTTTTTTAATTTTTATTTTTATTTTCTTACAGTTTCAGATCAAAATCGATAATAAAATTTTTGACTTGAAAAAAAAAAAACACGAATTTTTACAAAATCGATAAAATGATAAAATTTCAAAAAAAAAATCACCCTGTGATAAGTTAAAGAACTACATGCAATCAGTCGATGGTTTTGAATCACGTGACCACTTTATCGTAAGTCATGCTGTACATATGTACATAAACATGTTATATTGATAGTTACCGGCAAATTTACAATAATGTTCAGGGTCTTTCTTTAAAAAAGCAGGTGCGTTCCTCACCCCCTTTTTTTTCTGTTCTTTTTCTTATTCATAATTTTAAATGAAAAATTATTATTATTATCATTATTATTAATATTTTAATTATTATTATTATTATAGTTAAATAACGCGTTATATATATATATATATATAATATATATATATATATATATATATACCACACAAACATATATACACACACACAAGCCCGTATATACACACACAAACATATATGTACACAAACACACTCACATATATACACACACACATATATACACACACATATATATATTTATATATACACACACTCATATATATATATACAGACACACATACATACACACACATCAACACACATACACACATACACACACATACATATATTATATATATATATATATATATATGTGTGTGTGTGTATTTATGGTATAGTTAATAATAAATTTAAGTGATAATTGTATATGGATTTCCTATATATACATACAGAGACACATACATACACACACACACATAAACACACACACATGTATACATACATACATACATACACACATACACACATACATATACACACGCACACATATATGGCTATACATATAGCGCTTGGTTACTGACAGTTTCACGCCAAGTGGGTCTGAAGATCGCATAGGCGAGAAACTGTCAGTAACCAGGTGCTGTTGACACCATGTCTACGCTACCCTAATTTAAATATAAATGCTCTATCCATGATATTGAGCATTGTTTACATTGTTTAGCACTCTAATATATATATATATATATATATATATATATGTGTGTGTGTGTGTGTCTCTGTGTGTGTGTGTGTGTGTGTGTGTGTGTATGTGTGTGTGTCTATATATCACTCAGTCGGTAGAGAACCCGCCTATGAATCGCAAGGTTCCTGGTTCGATACTGGTCCCCGCCAACTCAGTGTGTGTGTAACACAGATGTCTAATCTGATCTGTGTATTAGCGAAAATGGGAAAGATTCCCTCGCTGTCCGGTTGATACATGCAATAAGCCTCTCTGCCAACTTTATATAATATATATAGAGAGAGAGAGAGAGACAGACAGACAGACAGACAGAGACAGACAGAGACAGACATACAGAGATAGAGAGAGAGGGGCAGACAGACAGACAGACAGAGAGAAATAAGGAGAGTTTATAGAGTTAATTTAATATATATATATATGTATATATATATATATATATATATATATATATATATATATATATATATATATATATATATATGTGTGTGTGTGTGTGTGTGTGTGTGTTTGTCGTAGAGTCCACTTGTGCTTCTTTGTTCGTATATCTGGTGAGTCTAGTTCTCAGTGTATATATTGTATTTGTATATATGTTCATATATATATATATATATATATATATATATATATATATATATATATATATATATATATATATATATATTATATAATAGATATTATTTGTCATTTTGTGTGAAGCATGTGTATGAAATAAATTAGAAACTTCGTTAGATGTTAAGTGTTAAGTTTCATTTCTCAAGATATATAATATATATATATATATATATATATATATATATATATATATATATATTCCATTGTTAGTATTTTGAGATGAATATATATATATATATTATATATATATATATATATATATATTATATATATATATATCTTTTCAACAAAACGACCCTTAAATAAATTTCCCCACGATCTAAATTGATTCCCGAAGTCCTTTTGACAATAATTCCTGGTTCGAATCCAGACGCACGATTCTAAGCTAACCCTATTGTTTGTGACGGTCAGTGCCAGTGTATTTAAACACCAGCCACCTTATTGGTTCCCCCCACACACACACAGACACTAACCTTCCCATTGTCAGTTCTTTCTTCATCCCCCATTATTCAATACACTCTTCCTCCCCATGACATCTTCCATGTTGACAATCTACAAATATAAAGCATGCCTTAGTAGCCAACACAGAAAAACACTGAGTAGTATTGAGCTTATACTACAAGGCAGGCTTAGCTCAATCGGTAGAGCTTTGGGCGAGGAAAACGCAAGGTTCTTGGTTCGATATCACCGGACCTCGCCAACTCGGCGCAGGAGTTGCACAGATTGGGGGATCTGTTCTGTACGGCAAGGTAGGGATCTGACGATAGGTAGGGCGCTCAACCTCAACCAAAGAAAAAAATAATCTCCCTAATTTAGCGCTTGTGAACAGGAGATAGATTCCCTCGCTGGCCGGCTTATAGTGTCAATAGACCACTTCGCCAAATTTGATTTTACTTAAAAGCCATGGGGTCTTTGCAAACCCCTGTTGACAAATGTTTTTCTAATAATAATGATAGCATTAATAATAATAATAATAATAATAATAATAATAATAATAATAATAATAATAATAATAATAATAATTGGAAATCAGAGGAAGAATCGAGACCATCCAGTCTATAGCATTGTTGAGATCGGTTGGAATACTCAGAAGAGTCCTGGAGACCTGAAGAGACTTGCTATCACTCAGTCTCTAGTGAACCACCGGCTAAGGCGAGTGTGAATGAATAAGGATAATAATAATAATAATAATTTTCGCAAGGGTTTGGAAAGAGTCAGGGGGGTTGGAAAATCCGAAGAAGAATCGAGACCACAAACAACAACACTGTTAGATCGGCTTGAATACTCAGAGGAGTCCTGGAGACCTGAGTAGACTTGCTGTCCCTCTAAAAGACCTTCGGTAAAGACTGGTGTGAAAACTCGTAGTAATTGGAGCCTTTGAGGTTTTGAAAAAAGAGTCTGGATGAATAGGAAATCAGAGGATGAATCAAAACCATTCCAAAATAACAGCATTGTTAAGATCGTGCTAATCAATTCTAGGTGTGATCTTCTGCTGGATTATGTGACCCGTCTTTAGCTCAAAGATACAGAGAATTATTATTATTATTATTATTATTATTATTATATTATTATTATTATTATAATTATTGATGAAAGTTTTTCACAACAGCCTTAGCTGGTCGTCTTTCCACCGGAGGTTGGGTGACAGCAAGTCTTCTCACGTCTCCAGGACTTTTCTGAGTATTCCTACCGATCTCAATAAATGTGTTCTGGATGGTATTATTATTATTATTTATTATTATTATTATTATTATTATTAATTATTAAATAGGAACAGTTATGAACAACCATATATCGTGTATTGCTTTAATATCATTAGCTATGAATAATTGAAACCATATAATGTTGCAAAAAATAAATGATCATTATAATATAATTTAGATAATTACAATGTTTTTTTATAATTATGAGTGTTTTTCACACCTACTTAAGCTGGTTGTTCACTGAGGTTGAGTGGCAGCAATCTCCTCGGTCTTCCAGGACTCTTCTGAATATTCCAGCGATCTCAACAATTGTGTAGTCTGGATGGTCTGATTCTTCCTTGATGTCCTAATTCACCCAGACTCTTTTCGCAGATCCCTGAGGATCGTTCCAAAGGCCCATTACAATTAGTACGACCCTCACATTTCTCAAGAATGTTAGAGATGAGGCTTGATGATTAAGTAATTACCCTGGGTTATTCGGACTATTGTCGCTCATCTTACGAACAAGAAAGTTCCAGAGTTCGAAAAGAAGATTCCAGAGTTCGAAAGAAAAGGTTCCGAGCGGAAAGAAGGTTCTGAGGGCGAGAAAATTTCCCGAGTCCGACAAGAATACCCGAAGAAAGGTCGGAGGGCATATCGGCCGAAAAAGTTTGTCCAGATGACAATGAAGATGAGGACAAATAGTCGCGAATAACGCAGATAATACTTTACCCTCATGTTTCCACGTTTTTCTCAGTTCTCGTGCAAGGTCCAGTATTTTGTCGATCATTTCGCTTCTTTCATTTTACTTGTTGATCGGCCGGGAGCGCAAAATCCACAAGATGGCGGGGGAGTTTTTTCCCCTTCCTCTCTGGCACCAAAACTAGAGGAGCTGGTCTCTCTGGCCGGGGTTAGGTGATCCGTCCTGTAACCTTAACTATTATTATTATTATTAATTATATTATTATTATTATTATTATTATTATTACTTTTACACCTTCGTAGGCGGTGGTTTCACTGGAGACAGAGTGAAGCAAGTCTCCAGGTCTCCAGGACTCTTCTGAGTATTCACGATTCTACAGCATGTTGGTCTCGATTCTTCCTCTGATTTCATTCAATTCTTTTCTACTTGATTTTCCAAAATTATTATTATTATTATTATTATTATTATTATTATTATTATTTTTTATTTGGTGTTTGTTGTTATTATTAATTATTATTTATTAATTTATTGTTGTGTTGTTATTATTATTATTATTATTGTTGTTGTTGTTTGTTGTTTGTTGTTGTTATTATTATTATTAGTAATTATTATTCATTAAACGGGAATGTTAATTGAAACCATATAATGTGTCACAAACAAATGATTATTGTTTTATTAATTCTAGGGGAATAAAGTTATTCAAACTGCTTGTTGTTGGATAATTGATTATTTTATGGATATATGTTGACCCTTGAAGGCCTATGTATTGAGTTTTACTCCACATATGTATGCTGCAGGTTTCCTAGCTGATACTCAGACCGCCACGTGATAAAGATGCATCTAGCATACAAGAGGAGTCTGACGATGTAGCAAGACGTCTACACTCAGGATATGTCGCGCAGGATACTATATCTCTGATATTTATGGCAGTTTAGCATGCAGTGCAATGTAGTTCTGATGGCTTAATACAATCCTCTCCTCTGAATTTCCAAAGCTTTCCACAACACCTTTTCTCGTTAGATCTAATCCTTATTGGGATGTCCACACATAAATCTATCTACAATATGCTGAGTAATCAACTTTCACCTTCATAGTTCCGTATACACTATAATATTCAGTTATCGGTCTTGGCAATATAGAATCCATATCCAGTTATATTATGACCATAAGTATTTATAATTTTCCTTTATGAACATTCACTAACCTAGATGATAATCATAGGCAATAGAAACTCGAGCAACATCACACCAGTCATGACAAGTATTATTTAACTTTATTTATGTAATATATAAACTACACAATTACAACAATGTATATATTCTATAGCATGGGTAAATATAATAGGTGATCCGTTAATTTTAAATACTATCCAAAACAGATACCACCAAGACAAGAACTATGAGTACAAATGTATAGTTTCGTTATCTCAATAAGAACAGATATACTAGGATTATGCATATAACACATAATAATATGGTTTAAATAATCTGCGTTTGCTGAAAAAAGAATTACACACAACTGTCTTTTGCCATAATCTCCCGGAGGTGAAGAATCAAAATTCGTGTGCACTTGTAAATCCACAGAGGAGCAATGCGAGAACAGCAGTCGCTTGTATCCTAGTTGGAATCGGCTAGAGATACTTCCAGATTAGCGGTGTCCTGGGATGACGTTTTCGGGAGTGCTCAACTTTCGCAGTAGGTTAACTCTGAAGTCTGGTATCGTCAGTAGCAGATACCCACGCAGCTATATTCGACTTATTATTATTATTATTATTGGTGTAAATAGCTATTTAATATAAATTATAATATAATGTAATAAATTTATATTTACACTACAACTTATATTGAGTTATATACACAATATATATAATACATCCAGATAATTTAAGTTACACATTAGAACTGGATTCACATGAAGTCTCCTGATCAGAGGGAGACAAACCCCTATTATTATGTTTTGGCTGCACATAGCAGCGAAGTAGTGCTATGAGTTCTCGCTGTTGACGTTCCTCTATGGTGGTCAACGCTTAAAGACAGCAATTATATGGTGTTCGTTGCATTGAGGCGTGCAGGATGTGGAATAATAAAAGAAAAAGAAGGAAAAAAAAGAGAAAAGTTTGCATTTTTCGGTCTTGAGAAATTTATTTCAATCTAAACTGTTTTAATGGTCGTTGGAAATACTGGCTTTTTTTTTTTGTTGTTTCTTTTAGACATAGTCTTTTCATTGATTGTGAGGGTGGTGGTGGGTGATGGTGTGGGGGGGGGTCATTGTATCGACAAGAAATAAATCACAAAAAGCAAAGAATTTTATTCAATGTATTACTCTCATTTTAGTCATTCAACGTTTTATTTTATATTTTATCTTTTTTTTTTTACTTTTTCTTTTTTTTTACTTTTTGACTTCTTCTCGTTCTTTTTTTCTTCTTCCTTCTTCTGATATTTTCTTGTTCTTCATCAGTGCCACCCTCTCCCTCTTCTTTCCTTTCCTCCTCTTCCTCTCTCTCTCTCTTTCTTCTTCATCCTTCTATTCTCATCCTTCTCCTCATCTCTGTGCTCTCACTCCTCTCTCTCTACCCCCCTACTTCTCTTCTTTCTCTCTCTTCTTCTATCTATCTATCTATCTATCTCTTTCCTCACTCTCTTTTACCTACCTACCTACCTACCTATGTATCTGTTATTTCTATCACTCAATCTATCTTTTCCTCACACACGCACCTACTTTCTCTCCCCCTCTCTCTCTCTCCCTCTCTCCCCTCTCTCTCTCCCCCTCTCTCCTCTCTCCCCTCTCTCTCTCTCTCTCTCTCTCTCTCTCTTCTTTCCATCCCTTCTATATCTCTCTCATTCTGTCTTTTTCTCTATCTGTATGTCTCTCTTATTCTATTATCTTCTCTCCCTCTCTCTCTCTCTCTCTCTCTCTCTCTCTCTCTCACACACACACACACACACACACACACACACACACACACACACTCTCTCTCTCTCTCTCTCTCTATCTATCTATCTTCTATCTATCTAAGTGTTTTAATTCCCTCATTTTCAACTGCCATTTCTTTACGATACCACAATCTATTGTTTTTATTTTTTTTTCTTTGTTCCAATTTTGTTTGTTTTTTTTTGGGTTCTTTTTTTCTTTTTCTTTTTTTTTCTCTTGGTTTTAATTCTCCCGCATTCTTTGAATAATTCGTCTTTTAATGAGGAACCGTAATTAACCAAAAAAAAAGTAACAATTAAAAGCAACCGTTGAAATGCTCTTAAAATCGCGAAAAGGAAAAAAGGCTTTTCTTTAGAAAAAACAAAATAAAAACACTCACTCACTTGACGGCCTCGCCTTGGAACACTGGTTAGCAGACTAGTCTTGCAGACTATTATACCATAGTGAGTTCGATTCTCACTATAAATCAAAATAGAAATAGAAGTTAATACGTATACATAAACTGAAAATCAACTTTAAAACTATTTATAAAAAAACAAAAAAACTGAGTTGGTCACACTAGAATAGACTCAGTCTTAATTGGTGATCATCCTCCACACATTAATACAACAAACCAACATTACGTTTTTTTGGTTTTGTGTGACATTGTTTATAGTCTGTGAGGTGTGAAAATAAACCACTGTCTTCTTGTTGTTGTTGTTGTTGTTCTTCTTCTTCTTCTTCTTCTTCTTCTTCGTTTAATGTCTTCTTCTTTTTTCTCTTCTTCTTCTTCCTTCTTTTCTTCTTTCCTTCGTTCTTTATGTCTTCTTCTTTTTCTTCTTCTTCTTCTTCTTCTTCTTCTTCTTCTTCTTCTTCTTCTCTTCTCTTAACCTTCTTCTTCTCTTCTTTTCTTCTTTTTCTTCTTCTTCTTCTTCTTCTTCTTCTTCTTCTTCTTCCTTGTTCTTCTTCTTCTTCTTCTTCCTTCTCTTCTTCTTCTTCTTCTGTTTCTTCTTCTTCGTTTATTGTCTTCTTCTTCTTCTTCTTCTTCTTCTCTTCTTCTCTGTCCTTCTTCATTCTTCTTCTTTCTTCTTCTTCTTCTTCTTCTTCTTGTTCTTCTTCTTCTTCTTCTCCTCTTTTCTGTTCTTGTTCTTCTCTTCCGTTTAATGTCTTCTTCTTCTTCTTTCTTCTTCTTCTTCTTCTTCTTCTCTTGCTTCTTTTTCTTCTTCTTGTACTGTTTCTCTTCTTTTCTTCTTCTTCTTCTTCTCTTCTTCTTTGTCCTCTTTCTCTTCTTNCTTCTTCTTCGTTTAATTCTTCTTCTTCTTCTTCTTCTTCTTCTTCTTCTTATTGTTGTTTTGTTGTGTTGTTTTCTTCTTCTTCTTCTTCACTGAGAGTACACTGTTATGTCCGGTGTTAGACTAAGTAAAATTTAGTAAAAAAAACTAGAATCGGCTATCCGGCGTTTCCTTGGTAGAGTGATATAATAAAAGGTTAGTCCATTGATTGTTTTACATAATTGATTTATGTTTTAACCACAAACGCAATCAATGCCTTTCCCTTTTCTCACAATTCAAATCCAAATTTTTAAATATCTTTCCAAATATAAATAGAATCTTTATTTGCACAAAAAGCAAACTTTGTTGATAGTGAGTGTGTATATGTATATTTACTTTGTTGTTAATTGTTGTACTTTCGTAGTTTCCCCTGGACATACATACATACATAAACACCAAGTGACTTTTAGATAGTTACTAGAAGCGGCTACTCGGCGTCGCCTGCTTAGAAGATGGGGGGGGGGCAAGAAGTTAGTCTCGCAAATCCATTATTATTGAATCGCGAGTTGGATCCTCGCAGGATGCCCCCATTTAAATCCCCGCGTAAAAAAAAGACCTTGTGTTGATCCAGACACCCTGAAAAGAAAAATGAATGTCTCCTATTTAAAACATTGAATGTAAAATGAATTCTATGCTATTTCTATTTAAATTTCATCTTTTAATTATCTTCACGAATATAAATCATATCTTCATTGTTTTTGCTCAAAAAGTAAGATCTGGTGATAGTGAATGTGTACATATATTTACTTTGTCGTTAATTGTTTTATTTTCATTATTTACTCCGGACATAGACATGTATAGTTTCCCTAAGCTTAGCTTAGATGTGGCACAAGGCCAGAACTATGGGGCGCCCAATGAGAATCAAACTCATTAACAATGACCTAGCGAATCTAGCTCGTTAACTATTACACCATGTGAGGTGCCTATATATGGAGGGTTGGTATATATATATATATATATATATATATATATATATATATATATTAAGAATTGGTTTTATATAGTTATTTACTAAGCTTAGCTTAGATGTGGCACAAGGCCAGAAGTATGGGGCGCCCAATGAGAATCAAACTCATTAACAATGGCCTAGCGAATGTAGCTTGTTAACCATTACACCACGTTAGGTGCCAAACTGTCTTTTATTATTTGTATAGATCAGAGGTTCCCAACCTTTTTCAGCTCATGGCCCACTTTGAAACCAGAATTTTTTGTGGCCCATGAAATTATTTGAAGAATTGACGGAGATATGAGCCCTTAAAAAAACCCACATAGTGTCTCAATCACCAATTTTGTGAAAATTTAAGGTGTCGATTTATAGGCTTTTCTGATCGATTTCGATGCGTAGATTAAAATATCAAAGGGGTTGTTCAATTTTGGGAATTGGCGGAGATGTGAGGGTTAAAAAAGGTCTAATATACTCAGATAATGCAAAGACATTCATGGACAGTGGGAAGCTGTTTGTCGGGATTACCCTGTACCACCTCAAACTGCACACTATCCCCCACTCCATGTTATAGTTTGGTTTGTTTTACGGCATATCAACCTCAGTGGGCCATTTAATGCTGATAAAGTTTTGAAATAAATTCATTCTTAATGGATACTCAATTTTTTTTATATTTATAAGATATTTATTCAATCAAGATACAACCATATTGACGCACACAATTTTATCTCAAGTATCTAAACTACATGGACTTTTCAGTTCAAATTTAACGACTATTTATTATCAATATTTAATCATGCAAATTTTCCTATATTATATATATATATATATATATATATATATATATATATATATATATATATATATATGTATATGCAAAAAACAACAAAGCTTTCACAAACCTTAGTAATAATTAAATTCATTAAAATCTATGCCCAAGCCAAATTTTTCCGTTTTAATTTTGACAACGATTTGCAATTTTAACCGCTCTAAGTTCATTATCTTATTCAATTGACATATATAAAGTCAATATATATAAAACATAATAAGGGGGGGTGTATCAGGAGCGTAAATCTCTACCCACCCTCCCCTACCGTGAATCAGTTGATATCTTAGTTTCTAGAAAATATAAATTTCCCACATATATGATTGGATTTTGTATATAAAAAGTGAATGCTCTGAAATCATATAGAATTATAATATTTCCTTGGCCCACCTGAAATTTGCTGTGGCCCATTTTGGCCATGTGGCCATAGGTTGGGAATCACTGGGTTAGTTGATTTGTCATCTATACTATAGATGACAAATGAACTGATACAAACACACAGACACACAAGATACACAGACACACAGACACACACCTCAAGCAAGACACACGCTCCGAAACCAAACATTTTCGGTTACCTCTCTTACATAATGAAATATGCATATATATATATATATATATATATAATATAATATATATATATATATATATATATATATTATATATATATATATATATATATATATATATATATATATATTAACTATGATTAAATGACTTTTTGTTAAGTTTTTCTTTCTTTGAAAGTTAAATATTGGTCTGTATATTATTGATTTATTAGTTACTAGAAGTGGCTACACGGCGTCGTCTAAGTAGAGGTGGGGGGGGTAAAAGAAGTAGTTTTGCAGATCCATTATTGTTGAATCGCGAGTTGGATCCTCACAGGATGCCCCCAATAAAATCTCTACTTAAAAAAAAAGACCTTGCGTTGATTCAGCCAGTCTACTATTTAAAAAGGGCTGAACTTGCACAAAGGTGTCAAAATTAAGGTAACCCAGAAAAAACAGAACCCACAAATTCTGTAATAAAACTGTTAATTTTAACTATGGGGGTTTAGGGTTGGGGTTTAGGGTTCTGTTTTTTCTGGGTCACCCTGTATACCGGTGACCACAAGAAAAAACAGAACCCAAACATTTTGTAATAAAACTGTTGATTTTAACTAGTTAGGGATTGGGTTTTAAGGTTAGTTTAATGGGAAAATAAATAATTTGGGTTCTGTTTTTTCTGGGTCACCCTAATTTTGACACCTTTGTGCAAGTTCAGCCTTAAAATGTTTACTATTTAAAATATCAAATGCAAAAAAAAATTCCATTCTGTTATCATTTAAATTTCATTTTAAATCATCTTTATGAAATAAACCAAATCTTCATTATTTTTACTCAAAAAGCAAGCTCTGGTGATAGTGAATGTGCATATATATTTACTTTGTCGTTAATAGTTTTATTTTCATAGTGTCCTGCAGACAAATATACACACAAACTGCGCTTTATATATGTATAGAATATATACATTGAGCTCTCTTAGAGATTTATTTTTAAAAATCCTTGAATGAGTCTATAAGTTTGCACCTACAAGTGCACACAGTATGGATGTACAATAGGATTTCTATGATCCCAAATAGAGCAAATAATAAAGATAAACCTACAATTAGTTTTTAGACATGAAGGGCACTGCTGGAGAAACAAGGACGAACTCATAAGCGATGTTCTCCTGTGGAAGCCAACACATGGACATGCCAGTGTGGGCCGCCCAGCAAGGACCTACATTGACCAGCTATGTAAAGATACTGGCTGCAGCGAGGAAGAACTCCCTGGGGCGATGAATGATAGGGAAGGTTGGCGAGAGATTCTCATGGATATCCGTGCTGCCTGCGCGACATGATGATGATGATGATATATATATATATATATATATATATATATATATATGTGTGTTGTGTGGGGGGTTCTAAACTGAAACGGTATAAAAAAAACATATACTTCACAAACTAATATCTGTGAAAAAATTTAGAAAAGAAGAGAAAAGACCAACACACCCGTATTAACTTTTTCTGGTAATTTTTACTAACTAGGCCACCCATTCTCATGATAAAAGGTGTTAGTACCAACCTCCGTCATTCAGAATTATCCTGATGAACCATTTGGGTGAAACCTTGGTAGATAGTGTCGGACTCATTTAGGTCCTAATATATATGTATATATATGAAATTGCAGTCGGAAATTTCAAGCCATTCGTTTTTAACGTTTATTTAGCTTTTTATATTGAGCACTTATAAATCGTTTTTTTTTTAAATCCAGAAGTAAATATATTTGTTTGCTTGGTGGATTTAAAGGTAACTGTTATATATATATATATATATATATATATATATAAGTAAAGAAATAACAAAAGACTTAGAGATTGAGCATTTTAGTCTATTTCAGGGAGCTTCCCTGAAATAGACTATAATGATCAATCTCTAAGTCTTTTGTTATTTCTTTACTTATATATTTGCTCCGTGACTCGAACAATAAGAGCACACATTGAGCTCTCAAACTGCAACAGGTTTTTAAATAAAACTATTGTGTCGTAAGGAAGATTTCTTCTCTGGACTTTTGGATTATATATATATATATATATATATATATATATATATATATATATATATATCATATCATATCATATCATATCATATCATATCATATCATATATATATGTATATCGTCGGGGTGGCCTAAAATCGGTACCAGCCAACAACGACGGAATCTATCCCCTTTTCACTAGCGCTAGACCAAGGAGATTGTTTTTTGCGTCTGAGGTGGTGCGCCACACCTACCATCAGCTCCTTACTTTACCACACAGATCCCTGAGCTACTCATACGTTGAGTTGGCGAGGGCTGGTATAGAACTAGGAACCTTGTGGTTTCTGGCCGAACGCTCTACCGACTGAGCTAATCCGCATTGAATTCGTCTCATACTGTGTTCACTCTTGGAAAACGACTAATTTGACACTGCACAGAAAGAAATGGATGCTCGAATGAGGCAAGAGCAAGAAGTAATTATTTCAACGCATAAAAAGCTGTTTGTCTCCGTGTTCAGTGTTACCAAAAGACTGATATTGTGGCACTAAAATTGACGCGCGAGTAACTTCCACCCCCCTCCACCAGCATCCTCTTCTCCTTGTGGTGGTTGGGATTTTGATGAAACACCTTGTTTGACAGTGAAGACACGAGTTTACGGGGTTGGTGGGTTGGTGGTTGGGGTTGGAGGAAGAGAGGGGGGAGAAGAGGAGGGAGGGGGTTGCTAGGTGAACGTTTCTTATTAAACGGTAAAGAAAACGTCACGTGACACCTTTTAAAAATCGCAACCATTTCTCTCCCTCTTTCTCTCTCTCTCTCTCTCTCTCTCTCTCTCTCTCCGTATTCTCGTATATCTCTCTCACCATATCCATACCTCTCACTCTCTCTTTCTCTCTCTATCTCCCCTCTCTCTCTCTCTCTCTCTCTCTCTCTCTCTCTCTCTCTCTCTCTCTCTCTCAATCCGTATTCATCTATCTCTCTCGCTCTCACCCTTTTCTTACCTTATACATTCCTCTCTCTCTTATCTTTCTCTCTTTCTCACTCTTTCTCTCTTTCTCTCTTTCTCTCTTACCACATCTATACGTCTCTCTGTTTCTCCCTTTCCCTCTTTCTTTGTCCCTTTCTCTCTTATCATTTATATTCCTCTCTCTCTCTCTCTCTCTCTCTCTCTCTCTCTTCTCTCTCTCTCTCTCTCTCCATATCAATCTATCTCTCTTTTCTCTCTCTTCTTCTCTCTCTTACCATATCCATACCCCCCTCTCTCTCTCTCTCTCTCTCTCTCTCTCTCTCTCTCTTCTCTTTGACGCCATTTTATTTTATGAGAAGCGCCTTTTTTCCTACCGTGAAACCGAAAATTTTGCATTTACTATCTTTTCTCGATCTTTGAAAACAAACGAGCACTTGTCATTTTTAAAGTTGTTAACAAATAATTTGTTTTTTTTGTTTTTTGTTTGTTTATTTTTTTGTTTGTTGTTGTTGTTGTTGTTGTTGTTTTCTTCTTCTTCTTCTTCTTCTTCTTCTTCTTCTTTTCTTCTTCTGTCTGTATACTCATCTATGAGTCGAACCTTGAATTCACAAAGAGACAGAATTCATTTTTGAAGCCAACGGTTGCTCCTA
Organism: Doryteuthis pealeii; assembly: GCA_023376005.1. Classification (NCBI taxonomy): domain Eukaryota; kingdom Metazoa; phylum Mollusca; class Cephalopoda; order Myopsida; family Loliginidae; genus Doryteuthis; species Doryteuthis pealeii. Next base: position 41,355,780 of record CM042174.1, on the reverse strand, counting down.
GTCCTTTCCCTTATGTTTAAATTTCAGCCAAAAAATGTCCTCTGTCCTTCTCATGAAATTTAAATTTCAGCCAATATCACTCTTGTATGAGTCTATCCTTGATTTAGGGTCACATAATCGTTCATTTTTTAAGACAAGGTTTGCTCGTAGACCTTCCTATTAAATCTAAATTTCATTATTTTATAGTATTAACCTTTAAAGCAAAGGGTTCCTTCTAATCTTTCACAATTTCTTCTTCTTCTTCTTCTTCTTCTTCTTCTGTCTGTATACTCATCTATGAGTCGAACCTTGAATTCTGACGGTAGGTGTGGTGCTCCATCGCAGACGCCAAAACAATCTCCTTGGTCTAATGCAAGTGAAAAGGGGATAGACCCCCTCGCTGTCTGGCTGATATCGACTCTAGGCCACCCCGACGACTATTAGATTTTAACGTGAATGTTTGCTTCAAGTTCTTCCCATTAGCACTAGGACGGCTGGAAGGAATTAATGGCATTTCAGTTAATTTTAATGGGGAAAATTAATTTGATGTGCGTGGAAATTGAGTTACGAGCGGAATGAATTAAACTCGTAAATCAAGGTAGCACTGGGAGGAATATAACAGATTAATGGCATTTCAGTTTATTTCAATGAAGAAAATTGATTTGATATACGAGGAAACTGATATACGAGTGGAACGAATTAAGCTCGTAAATCAAGGTAGCACTGGGAGAAATGTAACGGATTAATGGCATTTCAGTGTATTTCAATGAAGGAAATTGATTTGATATACGAGGAAACTGAGATACGAACCTAACAAATTAAACTCGTAAGTCAGGGTACCACTGTAGTTGACGCCAGTGTTTGTTTTGTTTTTTTCTATAAATTATGTCTTTCAAATTCGACTTATACACGAGTATATACGTTATATCATCATGGTCGGATTTTAGTATCTGGACTCATCAAAAACGGTACACGGTGCGATATCGTTAAAAATTCTTCTCCTGAGAGAATAAAGTAATTTACAATCCAATTTGCAAATTAATTGCGTTCGTGCTCACCCGATTCTTTATTTCCCAGGGGAGATAACTCTTAAATGCTGAATTTAGATTACTTCGCATTATTCATTTGAAATTAATCGAAATATGAATTCTATAAATAGGCTGCAATTCTATAAACGAGCCTCAAGGCCGCCAGATGTGTCCTTTAAGAATATTTTCTCAAAACCAAACTGTTATCAACATTCGTCGTAAAAGGGTGATTTTGTGGGGGCGCTCGTTGTAATGGTTATCGTCTTAGGAAATGGACTCGGTGACATGATTTCAAATCCTGGACGAGGCTGTTTGAATTTCATATAGCGCTAATGCCCATGGGAAAAGTAAGAATCCAACTAACCTCCCTCTAGCTATGGGTAAATAGTAGAATTTAAAACCAGCTTTACTCCGCTAAAAATTGAACTTGTGTCACATCCTGCTCATGTCCCAGGAGGTTGGGTAAATTTATACATACATTCATAGATATAATCTTTTCTTTCTTTAATTCATTCAGCTGTTATTATGAGTTTTTCACACCATCCTAAGAGGATGGTATTTCACTAGAGTGACAACAAGTCTCCTTAAATCTCCAGGACTCTCCTGAGTATTCTAGCCGATTACAGCAATGGAGTAGACTGGATGGTCTCAATTCTTTGATTTCCATTCCCCAGTCTTTTTTCCAAGCTTTTTGGGACCGTTCTAAGTGCACCAATTACAATTGGTATCACTTTGACTCTTATGTTCCACAGCTTTTTCAACTCTCTGGCAAGGTCCAGGTATTTGTCTACCATTTTGTTTTCCTTCCTCTTCACCCTGTGATCTGCTGGAACTGCAAAGTCCACCAGTTGACAAGTTCTCTTTTCTTTTTGTCAATCAATATTAGGTCTAGTCTCCTGGCAGAGATAAAGTGATCCGTCTTTATTTCTAAGTCCCAGAGAATTGTATACGTTTCATTCTCAAGAACAGATTCTGGTTTATGAATATACCATTTTGTTGTATGGTCAAAATTTAGTTTTTTGCATAATTCCCAGGGAATCACCTTTCCAACCCAGTCGTGTTTTATATACTCTTTGTGCTAGTTTCCTATTATTATCATTATCATTATTATCATTATGAGTTTTCCAAACCCGTCGTGGTTCACTGGAGGCTGAGTGACAACAAGTCTCCTCTAGTCTCCAGGACTCTTCTGAGTGTTCTAGCCGATCCTAACAGTGCTGTAGTTTGGATGGTCTCGGTTCTTCTGATTTCCAATTCACCCAAATTCTTTTTTCATTCTTTCTTTCATTCATTTCTTATTTTATTTTTTTCATTCATTCATTCCTTCTTTATAAATTATTTCATTCCTTTTTTTCTTTGGTTCTTTTTTTCATTTCATCTTTCGTTCATTCCTTCTTTAATTCCCTTTTTCTTTCATTCCTATTTTCTTTTATCCGTTCTTTCATTCATTCTTTCTTTCTTTCTTTCTTTCAGTTTTCTTCTTTTTTTTTCCTTCAAATTTTCCTTCTTAATTATTCATCTCTTTCCTTATTTTAAACTCTTCTCTTTCTCCTATCTCTTTGAAAGATATTTTTCATTTTTCCTTCTTTCCTAATTTCTTTCACCCTTCTTCCATTTTATCCACCCTCCAATCTGCATATATATATATGCAAATCCTTAACACACACACCCCCCCCAAAAAAAAAGGGAGCATTACCACCAGAAATATTTTTCTTCGTTTCTTTAATTCATCTCTCAACCTCAGTTTTCCAAATCCGACAAATTCTTTCTTGTCAACCAAATTTGCAAAATAAAACCAATGTCACTGAGTTTCTTTAGATTTAAACAAAAACAACCTCAATACGCATGCGCAAACATCACCTGCGCCCCACCTCCATGCACCCCGCAATTTCTTTCTATTGTTATTGGGTATCCCCCTTTCATCTATTCTCGTTCCACCTCGTTTCTATTGTCTCTTGTCTCGTGAAATCTCGTCATGTCTCGTGCTGCCTCCATTACAGACTTTAGACATTGAAAACGAAAAATAAAATCGGCTCAATTCATTGATTTCAAAATCAACATCATCATCATCATCATCATCATGTCGTACAAACAGCATGGATATCCATGACAATCTCTCACCAATCGTCCCTATCACTCATTGGTTCTTCTGAGCAGCAACCAATATCTGCACAGAGATGGTCAATGCGCCTCTTTTTTGAACGGCCCACAATGACGTAGCCATGTGCCGGCTTCCACAGCAGAACGTCACTTATGACTTCGTCCTCGATTCTTAAGCAATGTCCAGCGTGTCTTGTTCGTCTAACTCAGATGGTTTGTGTGATAAGATAAGGGACAAACGATATTAACCATCATCAGCAGCATCATCATGTCGTGCCAGTTGCATGGATATCCATGACAATCACTCGCCAACCGTCCCTATCGCCCATCACCCTCTGGAGGTCCTCTGCGCAGCATGCAGTATCCACGCAGAGCGGGTCAATGCGCATGTTTGTTGGACGGCTCACACTGTCTTGCCAATGTGCTGGCTTCCATAGGAAAAAGTCACAAATGAGTTCGTCCTTGCTTCCCCAGCACTGTCCAGCGTGTCTTGTTCACCTTACTCGGATGGTTTGTGTGGTAGGGGACACGACAATATATATCATCACCATCCTGTCGCGTTAATTGCACGGCTATCCATGACAATCACTCGCCAACCGACCGCATCACTCATCACTCTCTGGAGGTCCTCTGCGCAGCATCCAGTGTCCACGCAGACCTCGTCAATACGCATCTCTGTTGGACGACCCACACTGACGTGCCTGTGTGTTGGCTTCCATGGGAGAACGTAACTTATGAGTTCATCTTTGCTTTCCTAAATAGAAGCATCAATATAATCATGGACTGCTGGTAATTAGAAACCTTCACTCTTTCCTAAATTATCATCATCATCATGTCGTGCTAGTAGCATGGATATCCATGAGAATCTCTCGCCAACCGTCCCTATCACTCATAGCCCTCGGAAGGTCCTATGCGCAGCATCCAGTATCTGTACAGATCTGGTCAATGCGCATCTCTGTTGGACGGATATCGAGAGGGGACAAGGTCAGAAAGAGAGAGAGAGAGAGACAGACTGAGACAGAGACAGAGAGAGTAAAAACATTATCGGCGTGTTTTTTCATTGCAAATATGGTTCTTGCATGGCAGAAATTACAGAGAGAGAGAGAGGACAGACACAAAGAGAGACAGAGAGAGACAGAGAGAGATAGTATTGTTCTTGCATGGTAGAAATTACTGAGTGAAAGAGAAAGGGAGAGATACACAGTGACAGAGCGAGAGAGTGTGACCGTGTGAGACAGTGACAGAGAGAGACAGGGCAAAAACATTATCGGGGAAGTTTTTTTCATTGCAGATATGGTTCTGATAATTCAATAAAAGCTGATGAGAGAGAGAGAGGGGGGGGAGAGGGGGGTCAGAAGGAGATACAGACAGACAGACAGAGTGAAAAAGATGCAGAGACAGAGAAGGCAAAAACATGATCGGATGTTTCTTCATTGCAAATATGTTTCTTGCATGACAGAGATTACACAGAGAGAGAGAGACAGGCAGAGAGAGAGAGAGAGAGAGAGAGAGAGAAAGAGAGGCACAGAGAGAGGCACAGAGAGAGACAGTGACAAACCGAGACAGAGAGATGTGACAGAGAGACAGAGAGAGATAGAATGGTTCTTGCATGGCAGAAATTATGGGAAGAAAAAGAGAGAGAGTGTGTGTGTGTGTGACAGAGAGACGGGTAAGGCAAAAACATTATCAGGTGAGGTTTTTTCATTTTTATTACAGAGAGAGAGAGAGAGAGAGAGAGAGAGAGATAGCACAGATAGAGAGAGAATAACACAGAGAGAGAGAGGGGGATAGAGACAGAGAAACAGAGAGAGGGTGAGATAGATGGGAGTAGAGAGATATAAAGAGAGAGACTGAGAGAAATAGATAGACAGTGGTTGAGAGAGAGACAGAGAGAGAGAGAGTGAGAGAGACAGAGAAATAGAAAGAGAGAGACTGAGAGTGATAGAGAGACAGGGATATAGAGAGCGACTGAGACAGAGAGAGAGAGAGAGTGAGAGAGAGATAGAGTCAGTGACAGAAAGACAAGGGCAGTGAGAGAGAGAGAGAGAAAGAGAGAGAGAGAGAGGGCAAAAAATGAAAAATATGAAAGTCCCCCCGGCGGGAGTGGACTGCGTGCAATTAGTTAAAGAAAATGTTCCGAAAAGATTGGGGTCGTCACCTTCAAGCATTTCACGACATGCTATCCATTGATTTCAAGAATCTTTCTCATTTATGAGACACTCAAATACGAGGGCGGGTGTATAGGTGCGGATTCTGTGTGTGTGTGTGTGTGTGTGTGTGTGTGTGTGTGTGTGTGCGTTCGTGTCTGACCTCACCCCCCCCTCCCACTCAAAGTCGAGAGACCAAGATGGACGCGAAAATGACTTCTTCCTCGAAGACAAAATTGATAGAGAATGAGTTTCGTTATTTCCTGGTGGGTGGCATGATTTCGACCGACGCGTGAAAATGCCCTGCGAGACACGGGAAACTCTGGCTAATTTGAACGATGAATACATTGATGCATGCGTTAATATTCCCCTCAATTATTTGTAGCATCTCGTTTATAAAAATTTCTATGTTCATGCATATATATATATATAGTAAATAAAGGAAAAAACTCTATACTTGCTTCATTACAATAATTTATTTCAACCGTATTACTACGGCATCTTCAGGTAATCCCAAAAAGATAACTCTTAGTGAGAATTTCCCAAAGTAACATCGCTTTTAAATCTATCAATTTGGGGGAGGGAGGCTGGTCTTAGTTTGAAATATCTATCTATCTATCTATCTATATCTATATCTATCTCTCTCTCTCTCTCTCTCTATATATATATATATATATATATATATATATATATATGGGGAAAAGGGGTTGGAATGAATCCGACAGAATGAGGTAAAATATATATATGCAAGAAGGACCATTTCACCTGTGAGTCATCAGCTTCTACAGCCGCCGATACAAACGAAAGAGCAAACCCTTGTGACAAATCTAAACCAGTTTTCTTGGAAGCATCACCACCACCCACCACCCCAGTATGATGTCAGACAAGCAGGACTTTACCAGCGATTGAAATACTCGCCGGGTGTCCTATACCTCTAATTTTTTTACCACGACTAACCTCGGTTGGTTGATTGGGTTTTACATCATGTCAACCATTGTTGGGTTATTTTATGCCAAAGACATTTTGTTTTATTCATTCTTGATGGGTACTCAATTTTTTAACTCGTTTTTCTTCTTCTATTTAACCCATAGAGTAGTAGATCTTTAGACACAGAACATTAAAAAAAATGTCTAATAAAGATTATAAATATCTTGATGGTTATAGGTTAGGGTTAAGATTCTTGTTACCATTTTGATCCGTTTTGAGGGGAATCCTATGATCCTTGTGTTCCTCAGTATTAAGCACGACCAACTGAACCCCTTTCCATGAAGGCTTTTAAATAGTTAATCAACCACGCATTCGACCGTGCTGATTGGACGATTGAGGCTGAGTGACAGCAAGTGTCCTCAGGTCTCCAGGAATCTTCTTAATATTCTAGCTGATCTCAACAATACTGTTTGTCAGGATAGACTCAATTATTATTATTATTATTATTATTATATTATTATTATTATTTTCAATTCTCTGGCAAGGTCCAGGTATTTATCCATCTTTTCGTTTTCTTTCAACTTCACCCTGTGGTCTGCTGGAACCGCAAAGTCCACCAGTTGTCACGTTCTCTTTTTTTTTCTTTTGTTAATCAACACTAGGTCTGATCTCTTAGCTGGGATAGGGTGATCCGTCTTTATCTCAAAGTACCAGATTATTATTATTATTATTATTATTATTATTATTATTATTATTATTATTATTAGTGAGTTTTTCACACTAGTGTTTGCTGATTGTTTTTCACTGGAGTCTGAGTGACAGCAAGTCTCCTCAGGTCTCCAGAACTCTTCTTAATATTCTACCTGATCTCAACAATACTGTTGTCAGGATAGACTCAGTTATTATTAATATTATCAGTATTATTATTATTATTATTAGTAGTAGTAGTAGTAGTAGTAGTAGTAGTAGTAGTCATAATATAAATATTATCATTCTTTATTTACTTTATTTTTTATTTTTATTTCCTCTTTTTTTCTTATTTAATTCTTCTTCCTCTTCTGATTAATATCATGTTTCCTATTTTATCACCATCATCATTATTATTATTATTATTAGTAGTAGTAGTAGTAGTAGTAGTAGTAATCATAATGTTTATCTCCTCCTCTTCCTTCTCTTCCTACTCCTCCTTTCTTCATTTCCTTCTCTCTTCCTTGTCCTACTGTTCGCGCCATTCTTGAACAACATACACATGCAAAAAGAAAACGAATGAAAAATGAACGCTTCCAACGAAGAACAACAAAAGATACCGTTCCACCACCACCCCAACCCCCAACCCCCAACCCCCACCCCCTCCGTCACTTTCACTGGAGGAAGAAGAATGTTCTTCATCGTATGTCAACCCGACAGTGGAGCCGGAGATGAAATCGGTTCCTTGGTTGGGGGTGGGGGGAGGGCGTGGCGTGCATTGCAATTGGTAGAGCAGCAATGAATCTTCTGCAACTTCTCCCCCTCCGCCCCACAAACCCCGATCCCTAAAAATCCTTAAAGTGACTCTCCCTTGCGAAAACGCTCACCACCACCCCCCCCACACACACACACACCGCATTTTTACGAGAGCATGGTTTATTATTCTGCAGGAGTTTGCCACATTTCGACTGACAACGCATAACATATCACGGCACCAGCGACAAACAAACGTCAACTGCAGTCTCAGCCCCCCCCCCTTTATTTCCCGCCAATTCTACAACTGCCTCGTTTTCGTTTTTTTAACATGACTCCATTTTTATTTTTCCTTTTTGTCTTTTAGTCTCGTTTTTCCTTTTTAGTGATTGTAGATATCTTACTTAAGACACATTGCAGGATTTTAAATGCACTAATAACATGGAATGTTTTGAGGCATATCCAACTCAGGTTTTTATAGAGACATCTATCTAGACATATATAAAGGGCAGTTGTGTGTATGTGTATGTCTGGAGGAAACTTCGAAAATAAAACAATTAACGACAAAGTAAATATATATACACATTCACTATCACCAGGGCTTGGTTTTTGAGCAAAAATAATGACGATTTCATTTATATTTGGGAAGATATTTGAAATAGGTAATAATGGATTTGTGAGACTAACTTTTTGACCCCTCCCTCTACCCAGGCGACGCCGGGTAGCCACTTCTAGTCGTTAATAAATAAGATTTATTCCATGTATTAATGATTTAGTAGCAGGCGCGTGGATATACCACAGTAAGATAATGTAATTATTACAACATTTGGTGTGTTTACTTAAAGGCTATTGCAAAATAGTTCAATATGTAAAAAGTATAATAATCATGATTCAACTCTCTTTTTTCTTTCTTTCCTTCTCATGTTTTTATTATGTTAATTATTGTTATCGCTACCACAGGCTCATACCATCTCGCTATCTTTCCCCTACTCTCTTTCTTTCTTTCTTTCGTTTTTTCTTTATTTATTTCATATATTTTTCTGAGTAGCATGTCCTTTTTCTTCCTTTCATTTCTCTATAATAAAAACGGATTTCGTTTTTTTTTTAAGTCGACTCCATTTTATTTTCTCTTTTTTCACTCTCTTTCTTTTCTTTACTTTTCTTTACTTTTTCTTTCTTTTTTGTGATTGTAGATATCTTACTTAAGATTTGAGGCCAATCTAACACAGATTTTCAGATAGACATCATTAATAGAATTTATTCTATGTACTAATGACTATAAATAAAATACTCAGGATAAACTCACACATTTCCTGGGGATAAGGACCGGTTTAGCTCAGTCGGTAGATTGTCCGACTAGGACCCACAAAGTTCTGGGTTCGATACCGGCCCTCGCTAACTCAGTGCATGAGTAGCACAGATATCTGTGTGGTAAAGCGAGGAGCTGATGGTAGGTGCGGCCTTCTATCTCAGATGCCAAAACAATCTCCTTTGTCTAGCACTGGTGAAAAGGTGATTCCTCGCTGTCTGGGCTGATATCGACTTTAAGCTACCCCGACGACTTTATGGTGACGTAAACAGTGACGTAGTTTCGGTTACAGACATGTATTAATGATTTAGTAGCAGGACCTGTGGATATACCACAGTAAGATAATTTGATTATTACAACGCTTGGTATGTTTACTTAAGAGCTATTGCTAAATAGTTCAATATATAAAAAGTATAAGAATATTGACTAGCAGGACCAGTGGATATATCACAGTATGATAATTTGATTATTACAACGTTTGATATGTTTACCTAAGAGCTATAGCTATATAGTTCAATATGTAAAAATATAACTGTCATGATTTAACTCTCTCCTCCTCTTTTCTTTCTTTCCCTCTTTTCATCTTTGTAATATGTTAGATTGAAGCAAATTAACGTTATCGCTTCCACATGCTCACCTCTTCTCTCTATTAAGGTCTCCATTTATGTGCCAAATAGATATGTTTAGAAATTATTTGTGTTAGAAAGGAATATGCGAGGATGGAGAAGTAAGGATGAACTCATAAATGACGTCCTCCAATGGAAACCAGCACATGGACAGGGTAGTGCGGGTCGGGTCGTCCAGCAAATACCTACATAGACCAGCTCTGTGCGGATACTGGATGCTGGGCGGATGACCTGCCAGGGACAATGAGTGATAGGGGTGGTTGGAGAAAGGTTTCCTAGATATCAGTGCTGCTGCTGCTGCTGCTGATGATGATGATGATGATGATGATGAGGAGGAGAGGAGGAGGAGGAGGAGGAGGAGGAGGAGGATTGGCATGCTTTATTATGTGCCAAATAGATCTGTTTAGAATTTATTTGTACTAGCAAAAAACGTCCGCTGGGCGGTGTAAAAATTAATTTTTTGAAATATATTGCCTGAGGGGGTGGGAGTTAAAAATTCAATGTCAGAGAGTTTGTACCATAAGTAAGTAAAATCATCAAATTTATTTGAGGAGTAAAGAAATAAAATAATTTGAAATGGAAACTTAGTTTTGATAACTTTGAATATATATCTATATATAAATAAAACAAACTATATGTAAATATATAATATCAGGCATGTATTAGAACTTGTTTTAAAAACATGAGTCCGTCTAAGATTGCATGCTCAAATTTTGAGTGTATTTGTTCTATATTATGACGATTTTGGGTAATGAGATGTAAGCAGTGACGTAGTTTCAGTTACAGACAAAGAGACCTAATCTCCATTATTATTAGAATCAGATAGGAATATGCGAATAATGGATGTGGCCTGAAATTTATCCTGATGATTATTGCTCTAGAGTAGGCGCATTTAACTGAGTCATGTTTGACATTTTTATGAGAGGACATCACTTCTCGTTCTACGATCTCAATACAATACGTATCAGCAAGGAAGAAAGAAATTTACGGTGACAGATATATGAGTTGTTGCCCCCCCCCAACAGACACACACAGCAAAATGTGTTTTCTGTCGTTTTGTGCATTCTCTGGGATAGGATTGGTGGGTGAATGCACTGGCCAAACACATAATGGTTGACATCCTTCCCTCTACGAGAGACGATGACGTAGTGTCCAAAAACATGGAACCACGTTACCTGCTATTTTTGTATTTACACATTAGAGGTTCGATATGCGCAAACATCTCTCTCTCTCTCTCTCTCTCTCTCTCTCCTCTCTCTCTCTCTCTCTCTCTCTCTCTCTCTCTCTCTCTCTATCTATCTATCTATCTATCTATGTTAAGTATCTGGTCGGCATCCTTAGTTCCAGATGTAATAAGTAAGTAAGCAAGCCAATAAGAATCCGGTGTTGTTTGTAAGTCCTACGTCCAAGAGAATCCAAATGTCAATGAAATAAGCTCAGAATGGTGCCTCTATTAATACAGCAGAAGCAGCAGCAGCAGTGCCAGTGATTGGACAATAGAAATCTACCCCAGGTCACGTGGTAGTCAACGAGTCTATATTTAGGAGTGACCATTTGCCCCATGCCTTATATCAAATATAATTCAACATCTATCTCTTCGTTTCTTTATCTCTCATTCTCTCTCTATCACTCACTTTCTCATTGTCTTTCTCGCTCCCCCTTCTCTCTCTCTCTCTCTCTCTCTCTCTCTCTCTCTGTATTTATCTATCTATCTATCTACCTGGCCGCTACATGTTCTTCTTCCCTAATGCTGATGATTGGGTCAACTTGTTAAAGTCTTTGTTCTCTGTTACTCATTCGCAAACATACCCCCCTCTCTCTCTCTCTCTCTCTCTCTCTCTCTCTCTCTCTCTCTCTCTCTCTCTCTCTCTCTCTCTGGCCGCTACATGTTCTTCTTCCTTAATTCTAACGATTACGTCAACTAGTTGAAGTGTTTCCTCCTCACATGTTAGATTATCCCGTTCGTCCGTCCCTGATTTTTATCTTAATCGATATTTCACTCCCCACCCAACACCACATTTTTGAAATTTTCCTGGATCTCTCGATATTTTTTTATAATTTTCTTTTCTTTTTTCTTTTTTTTTCAATTTATCAATTTTTCTTTACCATGTGACAAGGGATTAAGATATTATTCATTTGAATATTACTCATTTTATCAAAACTCGGTGGGTTTGTCCCCGAAAGTTTGGCCTGATTTCAGTCATTTGATGGCATTAGGAGCGTTTAGTTTAAGTTGGATTCATTGCAAACGATCGCTTTCATGGTCTTTATTTTAAGTAATACACTTAATTTTGCTTAATGTTACTGATTTATAACAAGATAGATCGATCCATTCATAGACATACATGCATACATAAAACACACACACACACACACACACATACACACACACACACACACACACACACACATATATATATATATATATATATATATATATATATATATGAAATAAATATTTTTTAGAAAAAACAAATAAATGATGTTATAATTCGCTGACAGAAATCTGTTTCGACCTTTTATTAAAGCGGTCTTCATCAAGAGCGAAATGTTGGTGATAGAAAGACGGTGTGAGTTAATCTCCGGAAAGATGTAGATATCCAGGTATTTTGTTTTTTCAAAAGACAGTAAAGAAAGTGAATGGAAGTGAATCCGAAACAAAATACCTGGATATCTACATCTTTCCGGAGATTAACTCACATCGTCTTTCTATCACAAACATCTTGCTCTTGATGAAGACCGCTTCAATAAAAGGTCGAAACAGATTTCTGTCAGTGAATTATAACATCATTTGTTTGTTTTTTCTAAAAAAATATTTATTTCATACTGTCGGATTCACTTCCATTCACTTTTTCATATATATATATATATATATATATATATATATATATATATATATATATATGTGTGTGTGTGTGTGTGTGTGTGTGTGTGTGTGTGTCGCGACGGCCTAATGTCGGTATCAGCCAGACAGCGAGGAAATCTATCCCCTTTTCACAAGCGCTAGACCAAGGAGATTATTTTAGCATCTGAGGTGGAGCGCCACACCTACCATCAGCTCCTTACTTCACCGCACAGATCCCTGTGCTACTCATACGCTGAGTTGGCGGGGGCGGTATCGAACCAAGAACCTTGTGATTCCTAGCCGAACACTCTACCGACTGAGCTAATATATTGGTTTGTTGGTTGGTTTTGAAGGCTATCACAATGCAAGTATAAAGGAAAAAAAGGTAACTTTGGTGTTGTTTATTAACCAGTAATTTATTCCCAATTCTTAATATTTCGGGATAAAAAATCCCTTCTTCAGAAGATTACTAGAACTGAAGTTGTTGCTAAAACAAAACCAACGAAGAAACCTATATAAACACAATGCTTCAAGTAAATTACAAAACCCTTATATATATATATATATATATATATATATATATTATATATACTCATCCGATTAGTAAACCCTTGCGTTAAGAAAAAAAAGTCAAATAACTTGTTAGTAAAAATATATCACCAAACTTCACCAGGGGAAAATTGAAAAATAAAAGAAAAGACCAAGAGAGTCGCACCAACCGAAAACAATCGATTAACACTATAAAACTTGGCCAAAAGAAAAATTATTATATATATATATATATATATATATATATATATATATAAAGCAAAGTTGTCTAAAGTTAAGATGTAACATGTATCATACATCAAAATGAAGCTGGTCCTCTGTGGATCAAATCCCTACTTCTTCACATAGTCACCGTTTCTCTCAATAGCAATGTTCCACCTTTGAATGAGACCATGTATCCCTACCTCGTAAAATGCTGTTGACTGTTCTTTGAGCCACTTCTTCACTACAGATTTCACTTCTTCGTCACTGGAATAATGTTTGCCTCTCAAACCCTCTTCGAATTGACTGGGATAGATAGATAAATAGATAGATATAAACATTCTGAAATAAATAGAAAGATATGAACATACTGAGATAGATGAATAGATAGATAGATAGATAATGAATTGACTGAGATAGATAGATAGATAGATATCAAAAGAGATAGATAGATACATAGATAGATAGATATGAACAGACTGAGATAGATAGATAGATAGATAGATATGAATATACTTAGATAGATAGATAGATAGTTATGAACAGACCGATATATATATATTATATATATATATATATATATATATATACAGAGAGAGAGAGAGAGAGAGAGAGCTAGGAACAGACTGGGATAGATAGATAGATAGATAGACAGACATACAGATAGATAGATAGATAGATAGATAGATAGATATCAAAAGAGATTGATAGATACATAGATAGATATGAACATATCTATAGATAGATAGATAGATAGATAGATATGAATAGACTGAGATAGATAGATAGATAGATTGATAGTTATGAACAGACCGATATATATAATGAGAGAGAGAGAGAGAGAGAGATAGAAACAGACTGGGATAGATAGATAGATAGATAGATAGATAGACTGAGATGTTGCTGCTTGTTGTCAAGTTGATTGAGTACAAAATATGAAGCAACACGTTTTGATATTGGTTCGTCTTTTCAGTGAGAAGCGAGAAAACTGGAAGCCAAAAAAGCGGGAAAAAAGAAACCCCCAAAAAAGACTTTGGGTGTGTGTGTGTGGGGGGGGGCGTAGTTAATAGAAAGGTTATTTAGTTCATTTGTCTAAAAAAAACGGGGGTTTGAAGTGGTAACAGTGCAAACCTCTTCAGTTCTGGCTTAGTGTTAATCAAAATATGGCGAGAACAGTGAAGACCTTTTGTCTCCTCGGCAGATGCGATAGAGATGTACGGGAGAGGAGAGAGAGAGAGGAGAGATGAGCACTTCACACGGGAAGAAACAGCCAGGCATATGAGAAAGACGGAGACTGATTTGTCGTTCTTTTTATAGGAACAATGGTTCCCAAAGAAAGAAAGAAAGAAAGAAAGATTGTTAGGAAGCTAGATAGATAGATGGGTACAGACTGGGATAGATAGATAGATAGATAGATGCGAAATGAATGAAATAGATTGATAGATAGATAGATAAATATCAACAGACTGACATATATATATATATATATATATATATGTGTGTGTGTGTGTGTGTGTGTGTGTGTGTAGAATTAAACAAAAGACACATCTCCTGTTTAACAATTTTATTTTTATCTTTTCTAATTTTCTGGCCAACTTTTTAATGTTTGGTTGAAATTGATGGATAAGTCCACCAAAGTTCAGTTCCCGAGTACTTTCGGCACTTAGAAGTGCCATCATCAGGGGTGATGTATTCCAGTTTTTTTTTAAACTTGGAAGTGCCGAAAGTACTTGGGAACTGAACTTTGGTGGACTTATCCACCAATTCTACCCAAACATTAAAAAGTTGGCCAGAAAATTAGAAAAGATCAAAAATAAAATTGTTAAACATGAGATGTGCCTTTTGTTTAATTCTACTTGTATAAATGAAAGAATGCTGTCCAAATACACACACATATATATATATAAATATAAGGGAGAGTAAATAAATCCGCCGGTATAAGTATAGATAAAAGGATATGAAAACACACAATGCTGTTAAAGTGAAAACATTTTATATCATATTCATAGCTAATATTGAACAATATTTCGATTTATAAAAATCATCTTCAGAGCTTGTTTTTACTTCCGGATTCATCGTTTTCAGCTTATCTCTCGATGAGTCCGGAATAAAAACAAGCACTGAAGATGATTTTTATAAATCGAAATATTGTTCAATACCAGCTATGAATATGATATAAAATATTTTCACTTTAACAGCATTGTGTGTTTTCATATCATTTTATCTACATATATATATATATATATATATATATATGTTTTTTTTTAATTTTTATCTTTGTACTTTTTGACACACCTTGTATTCTGAAAAAATCAAGATTTCATTCATTGTTCATTCCTATCTTTTGTAAATACAGCTTCAATCTCTATACTTTTATGACACACCTTGTATTCTGAAAAAAATGAACGTTCCATTCATTATTCATTTCTATTTTGGTTAATACATTTTGAATCTCGATACTTTTACACCTTATATATATATATATATATATATATATATATATATATATATATATATATATATATATATATATGAACTCATTTTCTGTGGTTCATGCTTAAAATAGTCACTTGCTGGGTTTGTGTAGGCCATTCGAGTTTCTGAACTGATCTCAACTCGAATGCTGCTTATTGCTCGACGCGTTGTCCTTTATTGAATAACATTTACAAATAGACGGTTTTGGATCTTAGTACACATCTCGGTGCGCGCACAATCCAATTCAGGGGCCGAAGGATGACAATCTCATAGGACAATGTGTCCTCTAATTGAGTGTGTTCAATCCTGTCAGCTCACACACATACGCACACACACACACACACACACATACACACGCACACATAGATACACACTCCGCACACACACGCACTCATATACACGCATACGCACGCAAACCACGAACACACACACACCACGCACACACGCGCACATACACGTCCACACACATAGCATACACGCGCGCGCCACACCACACACACGCACATACACGCAAACACACACACACACACATAGCTTACACCACACACACAAACACACATACACGCCACACACAAACACACACATACCACACACACACTACGTACATACATACGCATACTGCACGCACACCTCACACGTACGTATACTACACACACACAAGCACACACACACACATATACGCACACACGCACGCCACACACATGCACACACATGTACACCACTCAAACACACAACATACACATGCATACCACACACATACACGCGCACACCACACACACACACACACACGCACACCACACACATACAAACACTTACGCCACAGACACACATGCACACGACACACACACACACACACAAACACACACGCACGCGCGCACTCACACACACACACACACACATAAACACTCACGCACGCACATACACACACACACACACACACACATACACACAACACAACACGCACACACAAACACTCTTTTAACCTGGACTAATAATAATGATTAACAAAATGGTACTGCCTGTTTGTCTAAAATAGGTGATCGATCGTAAAACGTACTGGGGAGTATCAACAAGATTGAATAATCCGATAAAATAATATTAAATTTGTTACACGTGTTTCTCGTGCGAACCGGTGTTAAGATTATGACTTTAGATATCGAATTCAAAGCTTTGACGATTGGTTTTCAGCTGCATAAAGTGAAAGAAATCCAGTTATCCGCACTAGGTGGCGCTCTTCACCGAATGGCTACAGAATAGTTCTCGGCAGAACCAAGAAAAGAATAACTTTTAAACAAAAAATATACATTGTATTTTATAGACTTGTCGGTATGAGCCATACAGCGAGGGAGTCTGTTCCCTTTTCAGTAGCGCTAGACTAAGGAAATTGTTTTTGGCATCTGAGGTGGAGCGCCACACCTACCATCAGCTCCTTACTTTACCGCACATATCCCTGTGCTACTCATAACGCTGAGTTGGCGAAGACCGGTATCGAACTAGGAACCTTGTGATTTCTAGCCGAACACTCCACCGACTGAGCTAACCGACTGTCTTTTCTGACTCATCATTTGGTTAAATCGAACTTAACGGACCTAAATTCCACCATCGTATGTCACCCCACCGAAAGAAAAAAACAACAAAAAATCAGGGAATTAACGGAATTTAATGAAATTTTCAGTGTTGATATATTAATGAATAAAAGATATAATGCACCAGTTATTTTATTTAAGACTTTTACATTTTTTCAGTCAGTTAACTTTGAACTACGTATCTTTTAAAATCTCTGTTACGCCTCAAAGATAAGTGGTTGCAAGTTAACTGACCTGAAAAAATGTAAAAGTTTTTAAATAAAATAACTGGTGCATTATATCTTTTATTCATTAATATATCAGCACTGAAAATTTCATTAAATTTGGTTAATTCCCTGATTTTTGGTATTTTTTTCTTTCGACGAGGTGACATATGATAGGGGAATTTAGGTCCGTTAAATTCTAATTGTTTGGTTAAATCTTAAAAGAAATCCATTTACAAAAAGAAATAATTGTAATTTAATTCTTTACTTTCTATTTTGACTAAATAGCTAAATTAGGAAAATTTAGCAATGAAAGACGAGAGTGATGGAAGAGTAAGTTTCAGTTGTTCTATTTTTCGGTTATACCCCCTCAGTTTCAAATCTTTTTATCTGCATTCTTATTTAATTTCATTAGCCTTTCTAATTTAATATATCTTATTACATTAAAACTTAAATATTTTTATATAGTTATTTTTTTTAAATTTGTAGGATTTTTTTTTGCACACAGTTATATAATAATTAACACAGCTTAACAACTGTATCCCAGCTAAAGGATAACAGGATAATCCTGTAAATTGAATAAAGTATTAGGTTCCGTGATGGCTCCCGATTACGACAAGAAGGTTCCAGAGTCCGAGAAAGTTCTCGAGTCCAACATGAAATACCTGAAGAAGGCCGGAGGGCCTATCGACCGAAACATTGTATAAATAACAACTAAGATGAGGATAACAGTCCGAATAATACAAATAATACTAAAACTTAAATACTTGCACCTGGTGGGTTTATATAATTGCTAGTCTGCTAAATAAAAAGTTATGCATATGCTTGTAAAATCTTGACGTTATTGAATGATTCATTAATTTCAGTCTATTCATATATGTCTGTGTGTCCTGCCTCTGGGCCATAAAGGTCAACTTTTTGGACTTTTATTTAAAGGTCATCGTGGAACCGGTTTTCAAAAACAGAATTTAGAATCGATGGAATTGTACGCAAGAAGACAATGCATATTGTCTGATATTCAAATCCCCTAAGAGGATTGCGTTCATCTATTAAAGTAGATGATCATGTGCAATATTAGCTTTGTTCACTTGTTTTCATAAGCAGATGGCTTTATCTCTTTTGTTTCTTGATGTATTCATTTATTTTAATGTTATTTCAAATTGTCCAGGGTTATTTTATTCTCAATAGGAATCGTTACGTGATGTATGACTGTGTCGAAGTTTTCAAAACAGAATTTAGAATCGATGGAATTATACGTAAGAGTAAATAAAGTCGTCGGGGTGGCCTATAGTCGGTATCAGCCAATCAGCGAGGGAGTATCCCCTTTCAATAGCGCTAGACCAAGCAGACTGTTTGGGGTCTGAGGTGGAGCGCCACACCTACAGCTCCTTACTTTACCGCACAGATGCCTGTGCTCATCTGAGTTGGCCACAGGAACCTTGTGGTTCTAGCCGAACGCTCTACCGACTGAACTCCAATTATCTGATTTTCCGCCGGAGGATTGATTTCAATAAGATGAGTATGCAATATTTAGCTGTTTTGTTTTAATAAGCAGTTTATTTCGTTCTATTGTTTTGTTTAAATACGGATTTAGATGTATTTGAAAATTTGTATTTGTCTTTCTTGTTAAATTTAAGTTGTTGTTAAACATGTTATTGGATTTAAAGATTGTTTGTTGTTGTTTTTGTTGTTGTTGTAAGTAGTAGTGTAGTGTGTATTAGTAAGTTAGATACACAGCGAAATATTGTGCTTGATATATATTTTATTCAGCACTTGTATCTGGTGCTAACAGATACTTATTACATAAAACCAAGAAGTAGAACAATTCACAAAGACAAACTTACAAGAATGAGGAGGGTCAGAATGTGTGTAGTCAAACGCAGTGATTTTGTCCGAATATAATTTTTCCCATCTCTATCACCACTACGTCGACTATTATAGGCTATGAGCCAGTCCATCCTGTAGGGGTGTTAAATACTCTACAACACTTTTGCATATGGTAATATCGAATACGATTTTTTTTCAAACGTATCTATTGCCATTACTCCCAGGCTCATTCTAACCTGAAGTGGCTGTACCAGTTATGGTCCCATCTATGAATTAAATAGGAAAAATGAGTTCTAAAAATGTGTTAAAACATTGTTTTTTAAAAATGGAATACTGATCAAGAATGAATTAAACAAAACGTTTCCAGCATAAAATAATCTAACAAGGGTTGACATGCCGTAAAATCCAATAACCCAAACTATTTCCCTCGCCAACTCAGCGTATGAGTAGCACAGGGATCTGTGCGATAAAGTGAGGAGCTGAGGGTAGGTGCGGGGCTCCAACTCAGACTCTAAAAAACAATCCCCTTGGTCTAGCGCAAAGGAAAATGGGATAGACTCCCTCGCTATCCGTTTGATACCGACTTTAGGCGACTCCGATGACTTTAGTTTCATTTTTTCACTTGAACCTATCAGTCAATAGGTTTGGTCTGGTAAAATTGTTTAATGCAATTTTCAACCTTCGTGGGCTTTTAAATGCCAAATCGATCCTTGGAGATGAACAGTAGTGGTACTATTTGACTCATAGCTGGGAGGATGCGAGCTTTTATACCTTTTCCAGCCATTACGTTCACTTCCTTGGTCGGAAGTACCGTAAACCCTCGAATAGAGTCCGCCCTTGAGTATAATGCGCAGGGGATTTTTAGGGGGTTGTATCTCTGAAAAACCTAAACCTTGTGTATAATACGCACCCCTTCTCTAACTTGTGTCAAGGAGGTCTATATAACGTCCTTGATTTGTCAAAATGTATACGGTAATATCCTTTATTATAATTGTATATTTCTATTAATAATGGAGATTCGCTTCCGGTTTTTGTCTGTAACAAAAATTACGTCACTGCCTACGTCACATTACCCAAAATCGTCATAACATCGAATAAATACACTCAAAATTTGAACATGCAGCATTAGACAGTCCTCATTGTTTTTTTAAAACAAGTTTTAATAAATACATGACTGGTATTATATATCTATATATAGTTTGTTTTATTTTAATACGTATTTAAAGTTTACATTTCAAATTGTTTCATTTTTTAATCCTTTAATGAATTTGATGATTTTACTTACTTAGGGTACAAACTCGCTGACATTGAATTGTTTACTCCCACTTCTCAGGAAATATGTTTCAAAAATCTATTTTTACATCGCCCGGAGTGTTTTTTTTATTTTGTACTAGTATAACATGATACAAACGCGTGGGTTTTTTTGTGCATTTTGTTTGCAGAAAATAAAGAAATAACAGTAATGACGCCAGTGAAAAATAAATATTAAATAATTGCCTTTACATATTTATCACAATCAGTTACAAAAGCAAAAGCAAAAACATTTATTTAAATCCTTCAAATTCAACGTCACTTTCAGCATCAAATAACTCCTCCATTTGTTCCTCCGTAAACATGTCAGCCATTATTGTAGTGTAAATCTCCGTCATCGTCAGATCCAGAGTCAACATCGGAAGATTCAATTTCATTTATTTTATCTTTCCATACAATGTCATCCTGTAAACGTAATGGTGAGATTGGGGCTTGAACTCGCTTACAACGATGTCGCAGTCCTGTACGTTATCCGTTACGCCACGGGGAGTCAACACTCCCCCCCCCCAGACACCCCATAAGTCAATAGTCCAAATGATGTAATGCTTATCTTAAGGGGAAAAACGCGTGTCAAAAAGATTTGATTAATTTTGTTGCCAATGACGCATGCGCAACCCGTAACTATTGAAAGGGTCACAGTCTGTCTGTCTGTCTGTCTGACTGTCTGCCTGTATGTGTGTATCTCTCTCTCTCTCTCTCTCTCTCTCTCTCTCTCTCTCTCTCTCTCTCTCTCTCTCTCACACACACACACACACACACACACACATGTTTACTACTGTCCATGCTCGCAACTATCTGTAGGGTTTTGTCTGTCTGTCTGTCTGTCTCTCTCTCTCTCTCTTCCCCAAAACCCCAGCCTCGACCACATGCCCTTCTTATGCAATACTTCTTATTATATACAGGATCCCCCAATTGGAGTAGACAGAAATAAAAGTGAAAGCGATACGAGCCGGCAATGGGGTGGGGGAGTGGGTCAATAAATGTGTGTGTGGCACCCGCGCGTGCGTGTATGTGTGTGTGTGTGTGTGCGTGTGTGTGAGATAAAGAAGGGTGAAGTCTGCTGGACCCTACAAGCATTTTCAGTGTTCATATGATCGCAACATTCCTGTGTCGAACATTTGCTTATCCGCCCCCCCCAACTCCAAATGGCTTGGAATAAAAAAGCGGAGAGGGGGGGCTTGACTTATTCGGCAATCCCTTTTTCTAAAGCTAACGATGGTCAAGATACGAAAAAAGGGGACTCTCAACCAATCAAATGCTTCTGGCTGGTTCATCTTTGGAGTGGTTACGCCCCTACCCCCCCACATCTAAAGAGGGGGGGCTGCACGAAAGAATGACAAGAATCAAAGAATGCTTCACCCCCCCCCCCAAAAAAAAAAAATCCCGAAAATGGCGGGAGTTTGATTTGACGATGAAACGAGAAATATTAAGGATCGCAAATGCAGCGTCTCTTACAGACACAAAGTTGATAATAGCTGTAGCGTTATGTGGCCCTCCCCCTTTTTTTTGGGGGGGGGTAAAAGGGGGGGGTCAAGAGTGACTCAGCTGTAGTTAATAAATATGAAACGTTAAACCAATTTCACATCTTCAGGGAATTTCAAAGCAAAGATGAAAGGGGGAAAAAAAGAGCATTTTTTTAATAAAGGAAAAATATTCATAATGTGTCATGTTATAGGGTTGTTGCGATGATTTCATTTTCTTTGTCATGCCATTTTAGAATTAATCTATCAGAGGTTATGATATATATATATATATATATATATATATATAATATATATATATATATATATTATATATAAAGACCATTGCAAATGAGATCTATTAAAAGAAGTTTTTTTTTCCACTGAAGAGATGGACTCGCCATTCTAACACACTTTCTGCCCGGATTATACTGGCTTGTCATACACTTGGAAAATTCTTTTAAAATTTTCAAAACTTTCTAAAAACAATTTCTTTAACAATAAACGTAAAGAAATATTCCTGTTTGTCTTATCACTTTTGTTCATCTTATATATATATATATATATATATATATTATATATTATATATCTATTATATATCAAACAATATATAAATACACATATTTACATATTGATAAATATATATATAATATATATATATATATATAAAAATAATATATATATATATATATATTATATATATATATATATTTGTGTAGTGTGTGAGAGTCCCTATTCTTATTCCCATCCACCCTTGAAAAGAGGATGTCTATTTTGTTGAAAATGAAACACCCCATTTTCTTAAGAATCCCCCCACCCCAACACCAATAATCTTCAGAAAAGAATGATTAAGTTATAAATTAATTAATTATCCTTTTAATTAAAACGGATAATTTATTATTGTTGCGTTTGTTTAAACATAAACATGTCAGGAGATGTGTGTGTATGTGCGTATGTATGCGTGTATTTTGTGTGAGGGTGGTTGTACGTATGTGTGAATGTGTGTGTGTATATGTGTGTAGGTGTGTTGGTGGTAGGTGGGGTTTTTTTTTTGGGGGGGGGCATGTGTGTGGAGGGATAAACTGTGATTTATAATCAATTAAGCCTTTGTAATTTTCAGAAAATATAATTCTTTGTGCTTATATTTCCTTAATAATAATAAATAATTAATAATAATAATAATAATAATAAATAATAACTAGTTTTGAAATTACAAATAAGTTTGGGTATTAATTAATTGTTAAAATGAAGCATTGACATTTATTATTAACTAGAGCGACTACCCAGCATCCCCTGGTAGAGGGGGCAGCAAAAAAATATTGTGTTGATCGCAGCTTGTTGATGACTCTTCAGTCCTGCCTGCGACTTGCAAATTTTAGAAGAATTATGCTACTCATGACGATCGGTGTTGACGGTAGGGTATACGTATCACTGTGGACTCTCATGAGACCACCAGCTATTCGCAGGGCATGAAAAGTTTTCATGTGGGAATCAGAGGGAGGCATTGGAGAGACAACAATTGCAATCGGATTGCTCTCATGTGATTTCATGTGATTAACCAGGCCGGCCTTTAAAAAGCAGGACCCGGTCACACTCCTCACAGATACACATCTCCAAATTGTCCGGCAGAGTTTGACGTCTTCTGTATACTCTCTTGGGTTTTGCCCGTCCACCCTGGCTGCTTCAAACAGAACCCCGTATATTGCACGATCGATGCCAGGGCCCAACTTATCGACAGGAATACAAAATGCCAAATGGTGGTTTGTTGAGTTGTTCTTTCTTTAAAGTATAAATATTGCTCTCTATATAATTAATTTATTAGTTATTATACTTGAGCTCTTTGGGATTTTGTTATTATCCATATATAAATCTATAAGTTTACATCAACATGAGAATACATGTGGATGTATAGTGAGATATCCCAAATAGAATATCCCCAATATACCAGTCAATTGGATACTAACCACACACACCACAACACACACACACATATATATATATATATATATATAATATATATATATATATTATGTATGAGTAGTGGCTTACCGGTGGGTATGGTACGATCGTTGGGAGCGCACAGGATACAGGGGTTAAAAAACCGTGAAAAAACAAATACAAAATGTTCAAATACAATGTAAAGCAAAATTTATTTAAGAAATGGATATAAAGTAACCTATACGAGTTTCATATTAAACGATAAGACCCGTTCAACAGACATACGTGGTATCAACTGATATTAATCGAAACTCGATTAATTCAGCGGATGTAACCTGACGAATTCAGATGATGAAACTCGAGTAGGTTACTTTATATTCATTTCTATATATATATATATATATATTATATATATATATATATACTTGGACAGCTTTTTTATGTGTATTGTGTTAAGCACGACGTACATTTTGTGTCTGACGAGTTTCTCTCAATCTTTTTTAATTTCTGGACAGTTTTTTAATATCGGGGTGTATTCTGGTTAGTCCACCATGGTTTTCGCATACCGTAGTGCCATCATCAGGGGTAGATGTAACAGAGTAGATCTTGGTTCATTTTAAACAACCGAGTACCAATGGGACAGGAATACAAAAATATGACAGACTCTACTTAACACTATCTCAAAACGTTATTTTGTAACCAGTCATCACCAGCTCAGCACATGAGTAGCACATCTAATCTGATCTGTGTAGTTAAGCATCTGAAAGCTGACGGTTTGTGTGACACTCCAACACACCAAATCAATCTCCCTAGCCTAGCACTAGTAAAAAGTAGATAGACTGTTCGACCGATACCGACAATATGACACACCAAGGCTTTACTACTTATTGTTCTTCTACGAGAATGGCATTGGAATTAAATAACCCATGACCGTTAATATACCATTAAACAAAGACTAAACATTTCTGCTGTTAAACGACATAGATCGAAATAAACTTACATTTTTTTTTTATTACGATCTGCGCTGCTTATTTAACGATCGTAGAAGAATGATCTGCGAATTTGTAATAACATTCCTTTAAAGCAACAGAAATAAAAATAAAAGACAAGTCAAATGTTATTAATAATTGAGAATAAGTCATATATATATATATATATATATATATTATATTAATATATATATATATATATATAACCTCTACTCCTCATATATATTATATATATATAATATATTATATGTGTGTGTGTGTGTGTGTGGGTAGTGTGTAAAGTTTTTAAATGCCACGTTGGCCAGTTGAAAAGGGCTTAAAGAAAGTCTATGTTATAGAATCCTTTGGTAAGCGTATGTCCTATCCTGCGTATTGGTAAAGGTCCAGTGATTTAATCCTATGTCCGTCGTCAATGAATGTTACAGTAGTTATGGCCAGTAAGGTGGGTTAAGTATTGTATCAACCTCAGAGTACTGCCAGTGATTGGCTAAGAGTTAGATCATATGATTCCGCCTAGTCTATAAGTAGGAGCGACGATCTAGCACACACTTTTATATAACAAAAATTTCTCAACAATATATATATATATATATATCTTATATAATCCTCTACTCCTTAAATATATATAATATATATATATATATGTGTGTGTGTGTGTGTTGTGTGTTTGTGTGTGTGTGTGTGTGTGCGATAAAAAATGACTTACCGAGGAATAAAATGTTGAGTTAATCGCATAATCGTTGGTCGATACAAGTATTAACTAATACTGCTATACGAATAAAGTGCTTAATACGTTAGTAAAGCAGATTTAGTATTAAATATATATAGGAATAACCTCCTCGCATTTCACCATCATCAGGATCTTCAGGGTTAATCCCAATTAATTAATCACGTATCTATTATTTACAGGCAATTGCAGAATATATATATATAATATATATATATATATATATATTATTATATATATATACTATCAAAGAAAGAAAAAATTTAACAAACTGAATTAGCCTACTACACAAAGAGTCTTTATGTAGTAGGCTATCTGATGAGACTAGGCTCATATTGAATTCTGGTCGAAATAAATGTATAATAGCCAAATGACGGTTTGTTTGAGTTTTTCTTTCTTAAAAGTATAATATTGCTCTGTATAAATTAATTTATTAGTTATTATACATTGAGCTCTCTTGGGATTTGTTATTATCCATGTATAATCTATAAGTTTACATCAACATGAGAATACATTGTGATGTATAGTGAGATATCCCAAATAGAATTATCCCCAACATACCATTCAATTGATACTATATATTATATATATATATATATATATATTATATATATATATATATATATATTTTATATATGAGGTAATAGATAAAAGGAATGAAAACAAAACAATAGACTGTTAAATTGAAAACATTTTATATTATTAATAGCTAATATTGAACAATATTTCGATTTATAAAAATCATCTTCAGAGCTTGTTTTTTACTCGGACTCATCGAGAGGAGACGAAAATAATTTGAATTCAAAAACGAAAACATTGATGTTGCAAAAAAGCATATTGTGTTGTTTCATATCCTTTATCTATACTCATACCGTCGATTCATTTTCTTTCTCTTAACATATATATATATAATATATATATATATATATATATAATATATATATACTTGGGCAGCTTTTTTATGTGTGTTGTGTTAAGCACGACGTACATTTTTGTGTCTGACGAGTTTCTTCTCAATCTTTTTTAGTTTTTCTGGACAGTTTTTTAAATATCGGGGTGTATTCTGTTGATAGTCCACAATGTATTCGTCCTAGAACTTTAGGTACATCGTAGTGCCATCATCAGGGGTAGATGTAACAGAGTAGATTCCTATACTCTTGGGTTTTGCCCGGTCCACCCTGGCTGCTTCAAACAGAACCCCTGTATATTGCACGATCGGATGCCAGGGACCCCAACTTATCGACAGGAATACAAAAATGCCAAATGGTGGTTTGTTGAGTTGTTCTTTCTTTAAAAGTATAAATATTGCTCTCTATATAATTAATTTATTAGTTATTATACATTGAGCTCTCTTGGGGATTTGTTATTATCCATATATAAATCTATAAGTTTACATCAACATGAGAATACATTGTGGATGTATAGTGAGATATCCCAAATAGAATTATCCCCAATATACCAGTCAATTGGATACTAACACACACACACACAACACACACACACACATATATATATATATATATATATATATATATATATATTTATGTATGAGTAGTGGCTTACCGGTGGGTACGGGTACGATCGTTGGGAGCGCACAGGATACAGGGGTTAAGACCGTGAAAAAACAAATACAAAATGTTCAATACAATGTAAAGCAAAATTTATTTAAGAAATGGATATAAAGTAACCTATACGAGTTTCATATTAACGATAAGACCCGTTCCAACAGACATACGTGGTATCAACTGATATTAATCGAAAACTCGATTAATTCAGCGGATGTAACCCTGACGATTCAGATGATGAAACTCGAGTAGGTTACTTTATATTCATTTCTTATATATATATATATATATATATATATATATATATATACTTGGACAGCTTTTTTATTGTATTGTGTTAAGCACGACGTAACATTGTGTCTGACGAGTTTCTTCTCAATCTTTTTTATATTTCTGGACAGTTTTTTAATATCGGGGTGTATTCTGTTGATAGTCCACCAATGTTTTCGGCATACCGTAGTGCCATCATCAGGGGTAGATGTAACAGAGTAGATTCTTGGTTCATTTTAAACAACCGAGTACCAATGGGACAGGAATACAAAAATATGACAGACTCTACTTAACACTATCTCAAAACCGTTTATTTTGTACCAGTCATCACCAGCTCAGCACATGAGTAGCACATCTAATCTGATCTGTGTAGTTAAGCATCTGAAAGCTGACGGTTGGTGTGACACTCCAACACACCAAATCAATCTCCCTAGCCTAGCACTAGTAAAAAGTAGATAGACTGTTCGACCGATACCGACAATATGACACACCAAGGCTTTACTACTTATTGTTCTTCTACGAGAATGGCATTGGAATTAAATAACCCATGACCGTTAATATACCATTAAACAAAGAAACTAAACATTTCTGCTGTTAAACGACATAGATCGAAAATAAACTTACATTTTTTTTTTATTACGATCTGCGCTGCTTATTTAACGATCGTAGAAGAATGATCTGCGAATTTGTAATAACATTCCTTTAAAGCAACAGAAATAAAAATAAAAGACAAGTCAAATGTTATTAATAATTGAGAATAAGTCAATATATATATATATATATATATATATATATATTATATATATAATATACATATAACCCTCTACTCCTCATATATATATATATATATATATATATGTGTGTGTGTGTGTGTGTGTGTGTGTGTGTAAAGTTTTTAAATGCCACCGTTGGCCAGTTGAAAAGGGCTTAAAGAAAGTCCTATGTTATAGAATCCTTTGGTAAGCGTATGTCCTATCCTGCGTATTGGTAAAGGTCCAGTGATTTAATCCTATGTCCGTCGTCAATGAATGTTACAGTAGTTATGGCCAGTAAGGTCGGGGTTAAGTATTGTATCAACCTCAGAGTACTGCCAGTGATTGGCTAAGAGTTAGATCATATGATTCCGGCCTAGTCTATAAGTAGGAGCGACGATCTAGCACACACTTTATATAACAAAAATTCTCAACAATATATATATATATATATATACTTATATAATACTCCTTAAATATATATATATATATATATATATGTGTGTGTGTGTGTGTGTGTGTGTGTGTGTGTGTGTGTGTGCGATAAAGGAAATGACTTACCGAGGAATAAATGTTGAGTTAATCGCAATATCGTTGGTCGATACAAGTATTAACTAAATACTGCTATAACGAATATAAAGTGCTTAATACGTTAGTAAAGCAGATTTAGTATTAAATATTATATAGGAATAACCTCCTCGCATTTCACCATCAGATCTTCAGGGTTAATCCCAATTAATTAATCACGGTATCTATTATTTACAGGCAATTGCAGAATATATATATATATATATATATATATATATATATATATATATATTACTATCAAAGAAAGAAAAATTTAACAAACCTGAATTAGCCTACTACACAAAGAGTCTTTATGTAGTAGGCTATCTGATGAGACTAGGCTCATATTGAATTCTGGTCGAAATAAATGTATAATAGCCAAATGACGGTTTGTTGAGTTTTTCTTTCTTTAAAAGTATAAATATTGCTCTGTATATAATTAATTTATTAGTTATTATACATTGAGCTCTCTTGGGGATTTGTTATTATCCATGTATAAATCTATAAGTTTACATCAACATGAATACATTGTGGATGTATAGTGAGATATCCAAATAGAATTATCCCCAACATACCATTCAATTGATACTATATATATATATATATATATATATATATATATATATATATATATATATATATATATATATGAGTATAGATAAAAGGATATGAAAACAAAACAATAGACTGTTAAATTGAAAACATTTTATATCATATTAATAGCTAATATTGAACAATATTTCGATTTATAAAAATCATCTTCAGAGCTTGTTTTTACTCCGGACTCATCGAGAGAGGAGACGAAAATAATTTGAATTCAAAACGAAAACATTGATGTTGCAAAAAAGCATATTGTGTTGTTTCATATCCTTTATCTATACTCATACCGTCGGATTCATTTTCTTTCTCTTAACATATATATATATATATATATATATATATATATATATATATATATACTTGGGCAGCTTTTTTATGTGTGTTGTGTTAAGCACGACGTACATTTTGTGTCTGACGAGTTTCTTCTCAATCTTTTTTAGTTTTCTGGACAGTTTTTTAAAATATCGGGGTGTATTCTGTTGATAGTCCACCAATGTATTCGTCCCTAGAACTTTAGGTACATCGTAGTGCCATCATCAGGGGTAGATGTAACAGAGTAGATTCCTGTTTCATTTTAAACAAGCTGGTTAAACAACCGAGTACCAATGGGAATGAATAGGAGAAAACCACAGAAATATATATAAATAAATAAATAAATAAATATATATATATATATATATATATATATATATATATATATAATATATATAATACCAAAGAAAAAGGCTTAAATAGCGGTCGCATCAACCGTTATAAATTTATTTCCACCGATATTAATCGGCTTCACAGACTGTGAATCCTACGGAAATGGTCCAGAAAAAAGCCAAGATTCGTTCATGTAGTCAAAATTTTGAAAAAAGACTCTTAGACTCTCCCTCATATATACTACCGGATATGAGGTTTATATTCACGATACGAATCAAGAGGGCGGTTAGGTGGAATGAAAGACACATTTTATGGGTAGATAAATTCATGACGTCTTTATTCAACTTTCCAATGTCACAGTCGTTGCTTTTCTCATCATCGTTACAACAAAAAGCAGTGGCAACTTTTTTTTTTAATTTGGTGAAGGCGATTTACAGTTATTCACAGGACATTGGTCCTGTTCGTTATACAGGGTGACAAAAAAAACAGTACCCAAATTAATTTTATTTCTCTGGATTTTTTAGATGAGGGTTGATAATTAGTATTATTAGTATTATTCGGACTATTATCCTCATCTTCATTGATATCAATACAACGTTTCGATCGACGTACCCTCCGGCCTTCTTCAGGTATTTCTTGTCGGACTCGGGAACCTTCTTGTCGTAATCGGGTTCCCGAGTCCGACAAGAAATACCTGAAGAAGGCCGGAGGGCATATCGGCCGAAACCTTGTACTGATAACAATGAAGATGAGGACAATATTCTGAATAATACAAATAATACAAATACATTTTATTTAAACTTATCAGCGTCTATAAAATTTCAAGAAACTTGTTGGACTTAAACTTCAGTCTTTGCACAATCATTCCTTAAAGTTTCAGTTATTTTGGTTGATTTGCTTTTAAGGAATTCTCTGTCGAAAATATTCTCCAAATGGGCACCGTGGTGTTGGAGGCAAACTTGTACACGCTTCTTTCTGTCTTATCACTCACCCTCCGACCAGAATAAATGTCTCTTAGACATTTAGAATTAAGATTTTGCACAGTTCCAAACTCTCTGAATTTCTGGACCCAATCAAAAATGATGGAGCACGGTAACATTGAAACTTTCTCCGAAAATTGGCTTGCACAACAGTGTATGATTTTTTTTGTGTGTGTAATAGGCCTCCACGCAAAATATTTTTTCCTTGGTTGACCATAAAATATTGGGAAAAATAGGTTTACAATATCTTAAACACCAAGTTGACTGAAAGAAAAAAATCAAGTTTTATTACAAAATTTATGGGGTCTTTTTTTAGGGGGGGGGTCACCCTGTACATTAACTACAGATTGGTACATATCTATTCACCACTACTAGGGTTGGCTCAAAAGTAGATAGGCTTTTCTTTCTGAAAATGATGTCTAATGGTGAAGTTCTGTAACTCTGAGAATCAACCTCCAATCTCTACTGATACTCAATACTTTTTTACCACATGTGGTTCGTTGAGAACTTTGAACTTTCCCTTTTTTTTATCACCTTGCAAAATTGTTTGTGTTTTATGTTGTTCATCAATATACATCGTTCCTATTGAATCTATTGTCTTCAGTTTTTTCCCTTTTTTTTTCGTTGTTTTCATTTAATTGTTTAATGTCCACAAAGACTGTTGGTTAATCTATCTGCCCCGACCTTCGCAGACAAGAGAAAGAAGAATAGGTATTCTTTGCTTTCGTATACGTTTAAACGTACGCAGCCTCCTACATTAAGTGTGTCCTGGGTATTATATTAAATTAAAGAGACAGTTCTTCCAGGCCGTTGTCGTGTCAGTACTGCTGTATGGCTGCACCACCTGGACCCTAACTAAGCGACTAGAGAATAAACTAGACGGAAGCTGCACAAGAATACTGTGGGTGATTCTGAACAAGACGTGGAAACGACACCCTACGAGAAAATAGCTGTACGGCCACCTACCACATATCACCCAAACCATCCGAGTAAGACGGACAAGACACGCAGGACACTGCTGGAGAAGCAAGGACGAACTCATAAGCGACGTCCTCCTGTGGAGGCCAACACATGGACACGCCAGTGTGGGCCGACCAGCAAAGACGTACATTGATCAGCTCTGTGCGGATACAGGATGCTGCATAGAGGACCTCCCGAGAATGATGAGCGATAGGGACGGATGGAGAGAGGTTGTCATGGATATCCGCGCTGACAGCGCGACATGATGATGATGATGACATTTAATGGTGAAGTTCCAATTCTGAAACTTTGAGAACCAACCAATCAAATTGCTGGAAGCACATTTCAAATATTTGACCTCGTCATGTCATTGAAATATTTATATTGCAATGTTTTTTGGGTTTTTTTTGTTTTTTCAAATGACCCGTGTCAAGGTGGCTCCCATCTCCTCTCCCCTCACGTTGGGACGTTTTAAATTTAACAAAGTGATAAAGAAAGAACTGAAAATTAAAATGGGCGAAAAATGATCTGTTTCAATTAAAAGTTAGAATTAAATTGTGTTTAAGATCGAAACCTTTGAAAATCCACGAGCCTTGCAATTTGCTTAAAAGATGAAATCGATTTGTCAGTGAATGATGAAAGATCAAAAGGGATGCCGACAGCAATTTCTTTTGTGAGGATTTTAAAACTGAAATTACCAACAAAAAAATCGTTTAAATATTTTAGAATTTTTATCAAGGTTTTTTTTGGGGGGAGGGGGTTTTTGTTTGTTTTTTTTTCTTTTTTCTTGTTTTTTTTTTGTTTTTTTTTATTTTTATTTTTTCTATTTTTGTCTTAAGTAAATCTTGCGTGACTTTACGGGCAGTGTTTAAGTTCAGGGCCGATTAGATGAGTCGATAGAGCATTCGCCTATGAATCGCAAGGTTCCAGTTTCGATACCGGTCCTCGGCAAATCAGCGCATAAGTAGCAGAGCTTGGGTAATCTGATAATGACCGGTTAGCTCATTACAAGGTTTCGATTTCGATACCGATTCTCTCGACTCAGCACATGAGTAGCACAGCTTGGGTAATTTGATATGTTCGATAAAGCATCGGGCCCGGTTAGCTCCGTCGGTAGAATATTCGCATAGGAATCATAAGTTTCCAGGTTCGATACCGGTCCTCGACTACTCAGCGTATGGGTATCACGGCTTAGGTCATCTGATTTACGTGATAATTCATCTACGAGAAGCCGGTATCAGTGACGCACCAACTCACAAAAAAAAGGTCAATCTCCCTGATCTAGCACAAGCGAAAAGGGGATAGACTCCCTCGCTGTGTTTGATACTAGCGCTAGAACAAGGAGATTGTTTTGGCATCTGAGATGGAGCGCCACATCTACCACCAGCTCCTCATTTTACTGCACATATACCTGTGCTACTCATGCGCTGAGTTGGCAAGGGTCGGTATTGAACCAGGAACCTTGTAGTTCCTAGTCGAACGCTCTACCGACTGACCTAGTGGGGCCATCTGTTGGTGGACCGTGATGCTTAAGGACGGAATCCTGGTAGATGGGCAGTCCATTAAGTTTCAACACTCCACTTTGGCCCTTACTTAGGCTAGGGGCGGTCGGAGAGGGTCGTCTGATAAATTGTCTGATAAAAAGAAAATCATGGAGAATTTGACGTAAATTACAGTAGGAATTTTGACCCGAGTTGTAACATGGTCTCGGTTCCAGATAGATTAACACATAATCTCCATTATGATAAGGTAGATAAATTTTATAAGCTACTTAATCGTTTTGGTGCTAAATATTCAAATAAATTTATTCACGTTACTGCTTATTTATGACTATTATTATTTTATTGAATAACATGAAGATATTAGATTCAATTGGATTGCCAAGAAGTTGTCTCGACTTCCCAGATGAATCTGATGTTATCTCAACAATTAATTCAGATTCAATATCATTGAATTGACACATTATCGAGCAAACACGAACTTTGTACGGGAAATTTCACCTCCAATTTCCCGTTCAGTGTCTTGACGTTGTCATCAAGTCAGTAAATTCAAATCTTACATCTGTCTAATAAGATTTCGTTGCTGGCATCGTTTAAGATTTGGCTGGAAAATTGTGAGCAAAACAAAGGAATACACAATAAGGTAAGGTCAGTTTAGCTCAGTCGGTAGACTGTCCGCCTGGGAACCACGAGGTTCCTTGTTCGATAACGGCCCTTGCCAACTCAGCGAATGAGTTGCACGGGGATCAGTAGGGTAAAGTGAGGAATTGATGGTAGGTATGGCACTCCATGTCAGACCCTAAAAAACAATCTCCTTGGTCTATCGTAAGTGAAAAGGGGATAGACCCCCTCACTGTCTGGCTTATACCGACATTAGACCATGCCGACGATTTTACTTTACTTTACTCATATATAATATAATGGAGAATGAATATTCAAAAAAAAAGTAGCATATATAAAGGTACTCAATGCTAAAATAGCAGAGCAGGTTTAAATCATAAATGAAAATTATGGTGTTAATTTTTCGTAACTATAGTTTCATTCGTTTTATGCAATCTTCAGACGGTTGAATATTGAAATATTGAATATATATATATATATATATGTGTGTGTGTGTGTGTGTGTGTGTGTGTGTGGTGTGTGTGTGTGTGTACATATTTGAGAATAAAAATGCCTTAAATACCATGGGTATCATGATTATGGACCATTTCCACTCGTGAGTATCTGGGGCCCACCGATCTTCGTCAGACCACGTTTTATTTTATTCAGACAGACAAATGGCCAAATTCAGTTTACATTAATTAATTACAGTCAGTTAATATTTATCTATAATGTAAACGGAATTTGGCCATTTGTCTGTCTGAATAAAATAAAAACGTGGTCTGACGAAGATCGGTGGGCCCCAGATACTCACGAGTGGAAATGGTCCATAATCATGATACCCATGGTATTTAAGGCCTTTTTATTCTCAAATCAAATTTATTTGAGAATAAAAAGGCCTTAAATACCAGGGGTATCGTGATTATGTTCATTGAGCTCTCATACGGAACCTGAACTCTACAATAAACTACTGGTAGGGAATAGGACCAGCCTAAAATCACCTTGTACCAAGAAACTTGGTACCCCAATAAAGAATATATATATATATTAAAAAACGTAAACAAGCGTCCCACTGTAACGTAACATCTTATTCAATGAACATACGTGTGTTCAGCTGCAATTAATCGGTAACTCGATTAATTCAATGGATTTAACCCTGATGAGCCTAACGGCGAAACTCGAGTAGGTTTCTATTGTATCCATTTCTTTAATAAATTTGCTCTACTTTGTATTGAGTACTTTGTATTTGTTTTATCGCGGACTTAACCCCTGGATTCTGTGCACCTCCAACGATCGTGCCCATATTCACCGGTAAGCCACCCTTTATCTATCTATCTATCTATCTATCTATCTCTCTATCTATATATATATATATATATATATATATATATATATATATATATATATATATATTGGTGCTTATATTGAACTTCAAATGTTTCTCTGTAAAACTATTGGTGTGTATATCAAGGCTGAAATGTGCATTAATATATATTTGTAAATATATATATATGTGGTGTGTGTGTGTGTGTGTGTGTGTGTGTGTGTGTGTGTGTGTGATATGATTTAAACACAAACATATCTACATACACCGTACTTATATATATACACATACACAAACTCATATGGAAATACGATTAGGAAATATATATACATACATATATACATATATATATGCATACACACACACATATCTGTATATGTGTGTGTAATATGATTTAAAACACACACATAGATATATATACACACATACAGACACATATATCTATATATATTGCTTCCTATATATATATGTGTATATATATATATAATATATATATATATATATATATATATGCACACACACACACACACACACACACATATATATATAGATATATATGTTGCTTCTTTCCTGTTTGGTTAATTGTAATTTCCTGATATTATTGGAGATCTCTTTGACTACCTCCCCCCCCCCTTCGCTCGAAAATAAAAAAGAATTATAAATAAAAGAAGAATCAATGGGCGATGCATGACTAAAACGTTGAACAAATAAAAATCAATTTTCTCCGATGGATTTG
Source organism: Doryteuthis pealeii (assembly GCA_023376005.1). Classification (NCBI taxonomy): domain Eukaryota; kingdom Metazoa; phylum Mollusca; class Cephalopoda; order Myopsida; family Loliginidae; genus Doryteuthis; species Doryteuthis pealeii. Next base: position 41,319,615 of record CM042174.1, on the reverse strand, counting down.
CAATTTGCCGAAAGGCTATGGACAGATCTGGGAAATTAGTGCAAAACAATAATAAAAACTCAAATTAAGCACGCTTTATATATAATATATATATATATATATATATATATATATATATATTGCGTGCTTAATTTAAGTTTTTATTATATAGAGAGAGACAGATAGAGGAGGTGAGTTATAAATTTTTGCAATGATTTGCCAAGTTTGGCACAAGGTAATGAGAAAACCCGATATATGTACATATATATATATTTATGTATACTGTAGGACTAATATATATATATATATATATATATATATATATATATATATAAATGAAAAGTTGACTACCGGTGAATTTGGTCACGATGGTTAGTAAGTGTAGAATTCAGAGGGGTAAGTGAGCGATATAACAAATGCAAAGTGCTCAATACTAAGTAGAGCAAATTTATTATAAAATGGGTACAAGAGATAACCTACTCGAGTTTCACCATAAGGACGAGTTTTAAACTGAAGTCCTTATGGTGAAACTCGTACCCATGTTATTATATATATATATATATATATGTGTGTGTGTGTGTGTGTGTGTGTGTGTATATAGAGAGAGAGATGTATTTGTCAAGCCTGACACAAGGCAATGAGGATGCAAATAATGTAGTTTGCATATTCATAAATAGTGCTCAACACCGGCGATAGATTGATCTATCTATCAAAGTCACTCTCTCTCTCTCTCTCTCTCTCTCTCTCTCTCTCTCTCTCTCTCTCTCTCTCTCTCTCTCTCTATCTATCTATCTATCTATCTATCTATGAATCTCGGTCTTTATATCTATCTATCTATCTTGGTCTGTTCACATCTATCTCAATATGTTCATCTCTCTCCTCTCTCTCTCTCTCTCTCTCTCTCTCTCTCTCTCTCTCTCTCTCTCTCTCTCTCTCTCTCTCTGAGTGTGTGACTACTTTTTTTATTCCCAATTTTATATTCCTAAACGTGTTCAAGATATTCCTAATAAGGCAATTCGTGACATCTCGAGCGTCCTCCCCCGTGTCCCCCCAATACCATAACCATTGTGCTCTGCCCCGTCTCAACGATTCTATTTACTTTTACATATTGAAGAATATTTCAAATGGAAAACCTTCATGCCGATCATTTTCCACTTTCTACTTGGGACATGGCAATTAATTAAAAGAAGCACTAGATCTTTTTACTATTACCGTGTGTCGGCACAAAAGAACGTTTAAACAAGAAAAACAAGAAAAGAAAAAAAAATTGAGAAAAATAGAAATATACAAATATAAGCCATTAATCGCTTTTTCTCGAGCAGACGAGATTTCACTGAATGGAACGAGACTTGAAACGATAAAACGAAGCGAAGATGAACATTTTGCATTTCTTCTCGTGCTGTTGCGAATAAAGATTTTTCTTTTTTTTTTTTTTTTTTTTTTTAGTTGCCGGAGAAGCCATTAAAATATTCAAAGCATATTTACACGAATTATTTAAAAAAGTGTAAAAAATAAAATAGAAAAAAAAAAGTTTCTTTGAGAATAAAAAGGAAGAGTCAGTGGAATTGTCCAGTTATTCACAACTTGTTGGAATTTAAGAAACTCGTAAAAGGAAAATCTCCACTGATTCAATAAAAATGTCGGTTTATGTAAATTTGGAAATTGAAACTTGAAAAATAAGAAATAGAAAAGAAAGGTCGATTATTACAAACCTTTAACTTTCGAAAAAATATCTTTTTAAAATGTACTAGTGTTGCATAGCTTGCAACGGAAGATTCCTCTTCCGGTCAAAAGAGAAAGATAAAAATATGTATTTTTCAAAAAGGGAGAATGAAAGAGAGATCTTCCGGTCAAAAAGCAAGGAGAAGATGAAGAAATAGATAAAAGAAAAAAGGAAAACGGAAGCAGGGTCTCCGGTGAAGAGAAAGATAAAGAAATATATATATATCCGTTATCAGATCAAAAGATAAAAATGCGTAGGCATATTTATTGCATATAAATGCCTTGCGGATGAAATGTCAAGTCAGTCCCTAGCGCGCAGCCGAGAAGTTAACCTCGTCTCCCGTATCAACCACCCTCGGGAAGTTCATTGTGAACACTGTGCTCTTAGACAGCCACCCGGCATTTTCATTGTGAACACTCGTCGCCCTCACCACCCACACACCGAAGAAAATAAAGACGGGTCCTATTTTTATATATTCGTGTCTGTGATTTTATTGAAGTCCAGTCAAGCGGCTATACAACACTAGCCAAGAATATGCGCCCTCCGCCGGGCAACGATGAACCTCTTCAGATGGGTAAAAAAAAAACGGATTTAAACAGCATTTTAGTGGAGGAGTTCCAACTTTGGAGCTCTGTGGTGTGTGGAATACTCCTACATCACCATTACTCCCAGGCCCACCCTGACCGGGAGCGGCAGTTCCTGTTAGGGTCACATCTATTTGTTAAATAGATGAAAATGAATTTACAAAAATAAGTTTTTTAAAAATTGAGTTAAAAAAAAGAATTTTCTATACCCATTAAGAATAAATAGAACAAAACGTCTTCGGCATAAAATAACCCAATAAGGGTTGATATGCCGTAAAAAAACGCCCATCCAACCAACCAACCTATCTATGAGTTAAATAGAAGAGAATGAGTTAACAAAAATATGTTTAAAAATTGAGTTCAATAAAAGAATTTTCAATATCAATCAAGAAAGAATAGAACAAAATCTTTTCGGCATGAAATAACCCAATAAAGGTTGACATGTCATAAAATCCAAAAAAGAAAGAAAGAAAAAAAGAAACCGAATTTCGAAATGACTTGATTCGGCATTAGATAACCCAAAAACGGTTGATATGACGTAAAAAAACAAAACCTATCTCGTTTTTATTCTAAATTCGATCCTGGGTCACAGTGACCCAGAACAAACGACTTGAGAATCTTTAATTACTTATTTTTATTTACTTATCTTTTTGTTTAGTTTGTTGTCAACTGTAATTCAGTCCAAGTGTCTCATTTTAGAAAATTTATCGATTTTCTACTTTGTTTCATTCCCGGCATTCATTCAAAACGGAAACGAGTACCAGTGGCGACACCTAGCGTTGTCTTACAAAAATGACAAGCAGTATCTGTTGGAAAATTTACTTGTTTCTAAGTGAATAATCAGTTAGAAACTACTATTTTCTTAAATGGTCTATTATAATACAAAATCTGATTGGATCAATGATTGTTTGCTGAAGGCTTTTTTCCTATTTAGTTTAATGACACAAAATGCATACTAAAATATTCCTTCGTTTTAGGATTGTGTTATGCTTGATAAAATCCATTTTAAAGTTCACTAGAATGTACTGTAAGCAACCCGTGTCCTTTGTTTATCAAAAATGACTTGATTCGGTAATAAATGACCCGAAAAGGGTTGATGTGTCGTAAAATAAAACAACTAAACCTATCAAAGTATGTTTATATCTATCTATCTGATTATGGTCATATTTATCTATCTATCTATCAACTGAGAGCAACCTGAATCTTTTGTTTATCAAAATGACTTGATTTGGCATTAAATGACCCGAAAATGGTTGATATGCCGTAAAACACACCAACCAAACAACCTGAATCTTTTGTTTATTAAAAATGACTTGATTTGGCCTTAGATAACCCGAAAAGGGTTGATATGCCGTAAAATAAAACAAACAATCAGCCTGATATAAAATTGACTTGATTTGGCATTAGATGACCCGAAAAGGGTTGATATGCCGTAGAATAAAACAAACAAACAGCCTTAATCCATTGTTTATCAAAACGACTTTATTCGGCATTAAATGACCCGAAAAGGGTTGATATGCCGTAGAACTAAACAACCAAACAACCCGAGTCCTTTGTTTATTAAAAATAACTTGATTCGGCATTAAATGACCCGAAAAGGGTTGATATTCCGTAAAAGAAAAACAACCAAAACCAACTTTAAAAAGTTACCCTTACCGCATTTTGACATCTTTTTTGTTGGATTTTTTTCTTTTTATTTACTTTCAATGATTTCTGTGATATATATATATATATATATATATATATATATATATATATATATATATATATATATATCTTCCTGTGTGATTGTCTGTTCGTCTGTCAATCTATATATTTATATCAGTATATATTTATATCGATATATATATCCGATCTCACTGACAAGCTAAAGCGACAATTCTTCTAGGCTGTGGTTATATCAGTATACTGTATACTGCACCACCTGGGCCCTAACAAAGCGCCTTGAGAATAAGCTAGATGGGATGTGCACAAGAATGTTGCGTGCAGTCCTGAACAAGTCGTGGAAGCAGCACCCCACAAAGAAGCAACTATATGATCACCTGCCCCCCATCTCACAAACCATCCGATGAGACGGACTAGGCATGCAGGACACTGCTGGAGAAGCGGGGACCAGCTCATAAGCGACGTTCTCCTGTGGAAGCCAACACATGGACATGCTAACGTAGGACGGCCACTTAGGACCTACATTGACCAACTATGCGAGGATTATGGATGCTGCGCAGAGGACCTCCCAGGGGCAATGAATGATAGGGAAGGTTGGCGAGAGATTGTCATGGATATCCGTGCTGCTTGCGCGACATGATGATAATGATGATGATGATATATATATATATATATATATATATATATATATATATATATATGTTGTCTTTCAGGGTCTCGGTATGCTTCTTTCGGTATATATTTTTATGTTTTTTTTTAAGTTGGGCGTTATTACGAAGCATCTAAAAATAAATGAATGAACTCGATGTTATGGAGTATTGGATTCACTTATTTTTTTATTATTATTTTTTATCATAAATTTTCGGGTTCGTTAGATACCCTTTATCAAATGAATGTTGTTCCTGTTCAACGGATCTTTTGTCTCTGTTGTTATTGACAGCGGCAGCGTCTGTAAAAAAATATAATAACGGAGTATTCCGATGTCAGCGTTAAGTCCCCTCACGTGAGTTTGTAATTTTAGAATCCATTTAGTTTCTGCTTGTTTTCGAGATTGCGTTGTTGGAAATGCGTGTTTTATTAGAATGCATTTGAGGTGTGTTAAGGTTGTGTGGTAGGGTGTTAAAGTGAAGTGCTATTGTACTATGCGGGGATTTGAGTTTTATTGTGGATTTGTGGTTATTTAGTCTTAGTCTAAAGGGATTGTTGATGTTTCTCCACATATCCACTATTTGTGCATTGTGTGCAGTATATGGTATATATATATATATATATATATATATATATATATATACACGAGTTATCTACCCTTTCTTTTGATTTTGATATTGTACTGATGAAGACGTCACTGAAAGCTACGGTTCTTCATCCCCTGGGGAAATATCTTTGAAATCTGACTACGAACATATATATTCTTTTTTTATGTTTAACGTAATTATTACGCAACATTCTCGTCTCCTCAGGGAATATTCATTGATAAATAAATATACAACGTAAGTTTTGTAAATTAACTAACAAAAAGTGATGTCAAAAATAATCCGATCACAGAAGTAGTTTTTTTTTATATGAAACCAAAAGGTAAACAAACATGTAATAGAAATGATACAAAAATTATTATTTAAAATCAGTTTTTTAAAATCTTTTTTATTAATTAATTTATTCATTTATTTCTTTTACTAGCAAAAATATGCGCCTACGCTGGTTGATTGATTGATTGACTGATTTTAACGGCATGTCAACCCATCCAGGGTTATTTTATGCCAAGCATATGACGGATGATCAAATTTATTGTTTAGTGTTTTTTCAAGATTTTTTATTTTTTCAAGATTTTTCAAGATTTTTCAAGATTTTTGATTTTTTCAAGATTTTGACAGTAGGTTGTTTGCAGTTGTTTGTGGCTAAGTGGATTGGAAATCAGTTTTCTTGGCATTTCAGTCTCGGAAGACTATGATAAAGTTTTTATGTGCCCCTGAAGTAACAGCACCTCCTGTGACTGTGAAGTCCAATGTTTGAAAAACATTCTCGACCACAGAATGTCGCATTTGAAAGGTGTCCCTGAAGATAAACCGGGTCCCTGTTGTGCTAAGGTTAAATATCCCAGCCTGACCTACAATTTATTTGGACGAGAATAGTTGGAATCATACCGTTTCCCAATGTTAAAAACAATCTTTTCCACCAGACTCCCTTTTAGTTCTTCAAACCACAGATGTAAAAATGATATGAAATTGTACAAAAAAAATGTTTCTAATATGACGGAGAACGAGAAAGGAAAAAGAGCAAGACATTGTCTTGCCTGCCGGGATCGAACACACGTCCATCCGAAGGCACGTGAATTGAGCGTTGCACGGACGCGAGGTTCGACTGATGTGCCCGGATGTTTGAGTAATATGCCGATAAATAACCAAAGCGAGCAGGGTGACAAGCAGAGAAGCTTTCGGCTTATATGAGACGGCAGTGGAAAATATTATTTTGACGACGGCGACGGATTTTCAGCTGCTGGTCGAAGACTGTGTTGACCAAAAGAAAGTTTGGCCTGCGAGAAGACAATGAACTCGCTTCTTTTTGCCCCCCCCCTCAGCAGGAACTTGTTGAAGCAAATATCTATTTCCCCCTCTATTTCCCCCCCCCCTTCTATATCTAAATTAATACATTTCTTAAGCGTTACTGACTTAAACATAAAAAATATTCTGATGTTATTGTAACTGGCTTGACCCTACGTAGAATAGTACTTCAGCTAGTAACAAATAATCCATCTCATTCAAACTTTTCCACTAGACTCTCCCAATTAGTTCTAAAATCATAGATGTAAAAAAAAATTGCATAAAATTTGTACAAAAAATAAAAGTATCTGAATAAATAAATTTCTTAAGCATCACTGACTTAAATATAAAAATCCTTTCTATGTGAAATTAAAAGGGTTGATATGCCCTAAAACAAAACAATCAACCTACAATATGGAGTCCTTCTAATGGCACCAGGTTGTTCAATAATTAGGAGGAAGGCAGAACGAACTTTCTTTGAATAACACCGGGGGGCTCCAGTGGCTTCAGTCCTGGTCCGTAAAAGCTAACAATGTTATTCACAGGGGGGGCATCCCCCCAGGCAACACCTGTCCCCTATATTTAAAGGGGTAGGGTTGGGTTTATTGCCCTGTGCCTGAGGCGCCCCCTTGAGGGAGAATGCCGACAGAATCAACGTATTTTTTGCACCCGCCACCCATGAGCTTCGGTTCGTGGTTGGTCCCACATTAATAGGGCCTTGTGCCTAACCGTACACGTGGTAAATAAATATCATTGGATAATTGTACGGTTTGAATATTCGATCGTCGCACTTCAACTTTTCACAGGGATCTCGTAGGACGATAAATATGTGAGGAAATGAAAAATGTTTAAATGAATTATAGACTTTTCTAAGAAACTGTCATATCTCAATGATATTTTCACTCCTTTGTGTAAAGAAGAGCGATACATTCACCTTATCTCCCTTTCATTCAGTTCTATTCCTTATCGCGTGATAAGGAATATTTCAGAATTTCAATGCGTATTATTGATAAACTTCAAATGTGCTACAATCAGTATACACAGTATACACAGTGTTGGTTTTGACTTACGAGTGTTCCAACTTACGAGGTGTGTCTTGACTTACGAGTTACCCGACTTACGATTGGTGTCTTCACTTACGAGTGTTCCAACTTACGAGGTGTGTCTTGACTTACGAGTTACCCGACTTACGATTGGTGTCTTCACTTATGAGTGTTCCAACTAATGTTTTCCGTGTTACGTGCAGTTATTTGATCTGGGTTTTTTTTTCCTTTTTTTTTCTTTTTTTGCTTTGTGTCGCGAGCTAAAATGTGAGATATATATTTATGAATTTATTTGATAGAGACTTCAAACATCGTCATAATTTGATATGCAAACCCCAGTTATTGAAACATTATTCTGTTTCCTTTCACGAAATCCATGACATGCAACACTCCACTTAGACCCTTACTTAGGCTAGACGGATGATCGGAGAGGCTCCCTCCGATCAACCGGTTGTTCACATCAAACGCTAGCACCTAAATGATTTTTATTATGGCAAGCCCCAACCCTTGTTATCATATGAGTGCTTGAGGTCCTGGGAATGACGTTAAACTCTATCTGATGGTGAGTTCCAGTTCTAGAGGTTTGGGGAAGGTGGAGCACCCCTTCATCACCATTTCTACCTGGTCCACTCTGACTCGGAGTGGTAGTACCTGTTAGGATCCCATCTATGGGTTGAATAGTAAAATGTGTTTATGAAAAACATCGAGTTTCTATTAAAAATGAATTTATTTCACAACTTTGTCGGTATTAAATGACCCACCGAGGTTGATATGCCGTAAAACAAACAAACCAAACCAAACCGGCAGGTAGTACTCCAGGGACCGGTCCCACGGTCAAGTGGACCGACTATGAAAATTACTCTTTGGTCCATTCTGACCAGGAGTGGTACTGCCTGTTAGATAGAAAAAAATTTTATAAAAGAAATTGAGTATCCATTAAAAATGAATTTATTTCAAAACATTGTCGGCATTAAATGACCCACTGATGTTGATATGCCATTAAAAAAATAAAAAAAAAACCGAACTTTTCGCGAAGTTTATTGACTTAATCTTATTTATCTTTTTCATTTATTTATGGTTAACATTTTGTGTTGACCTGCACTTGCCAAAATGTTTCACACCTTTGACTCGAAAAATAGCCCAACAGGTTCGATCGTTGAAATATATTTTGATATTGGCTTTTTTTTTTGTTGAAGGTTATTTTATAGCCTCTTTTGGCGCTAATCGCTGTGAAAATAGAAAACGGTTTCCCCAGGGTTATTCACACCACACAGCAAGATAATAATAATAATAATAATAATAATAATAATAATAATAATAATAATAATAATAATAATAATAATAGTAAGAAGAGAAGAAGAAGAAGAAGAAGAAGAAGAAGAAGAAGAAGAAGAAGAAGAAGAAGAAGAAGAAGAAGAAGAAAATATTTTTTCTTTCTCTTCGTTAAATTTCTTGAACATTGTTTTGTTTTTTGGAGTTTTTTTGGGTTTTTTTTGTTTTTTTTTTTTTTGTTGTTTTTGTTTTTTCTGTTGGAGAAAAATAAATCACCTGCACTTATGTCTTCATTTAAATTCAAAATTACAAAATTTAAAAAAAAAGAAAAAAAATCTGAAAAAGCATTCAGTTTTCGGTGGTTGGTTGGTTTGTTGGGAGGGTTGGTTGTTTTTTTACGGCATGTCAACCCTTGAAGACGTTTTGTTTTATTAATTCCTGTTGGGTATTTAACATTTTCTAAACTCATTTTTTTTCAAACTCATGTTTTCTTCTATTTAACCCATACACGGGACCCTTATTGGGCATGACGTTGTGTAATGGTTAACAAGCTTGTTTCGCAGACCATTGGTAGTGAGTTCGATCCTCATTGGGTAACCATACTTTTTTTCTTGTGCCACATCTAGGCTAAGCTTAGTAAATAACTATATGGGATCCTAACAGGTACTACCACTCCGGGTTAGAAATGGAATAGTTTATTATTTAGCTGAGGTGACGACACTCATAAGAAATAATAATTTGCTAGATTTACATTTTTGTATTTCATCTTGGATGATTTCAGAGAGTGTTGCAAGATGATAACGGTCGGAAGATTAAGGAACACGAGTATTAATATATATATATATATATATATATATATATATATATGTGTGTGTGTGTGTGTGTGTGTGTGTGTGTGTGAGTAAGTTGAAAAAATGGAAGTGAATCCGACAATATGTTAAAAAATAAATAAAGGAAAAAAAATGTTGAATGGATAAAAATGGTTAATTTCAATTTTTATCCATTCAACATTTTCTCTCCTTTATTTATTTATTTTTCAACACACACACACACACACACACACACACACACACACACACACACACACACACACACACACACACATATATATATATATATATATATATATATATATATATATATATATTCCCATACACAAGACAACAAATAAAATATTACGGTCAATTGTTCATTTCTATCTTGGTAAATATACCTTTAAATTTGGTACTTTTTGACACACCTTGTATTCTGAAAAAAAATTAACGTTCCATTCATTGTTTATTTCTATCTTGGTAAATATACCTTTAGATTTGCTTGTATTCTGAAAACAATTAACGTGCAATTCATTGTTCATTTCTATCTTGGTAAATACAGCTTCAATCTCGATACTTTTTGACGCACCTTTATATATATATATATATATATATATATATATATATATATATTCCCATGTTGGCCATCCATCTAATTCGTATGCAGACCATAGAGGCATCACCTTATCGTTTAGATTACCTTGTCACTTGTCCAGCCAATTAGCGATTCGTGTTTAAAATGACAATGAAATGGACGATTAAATACTGGCATCTTTCCCAGAAGAATCTTACAAATCCTTTGCAATAATATCATCGGGCATATTAGAACAAGATAACACTTAAAAAGGGAAAAGCCTTTTGAAGTTATTGTGGAAATTCTTATTATCAGCGAATAAGATCTCCTTCAAGAATAACAAAGGGGATTTATGAATGTATTCAACAACATTAAGGGTTTGAAATGCTAACGACTTATAAGCGGGTCTAGTGAATCATTCATTTTCAGTGAGTTAGTTCTCACTGGGTGCACCATACATATTTGACTTTGTAGCTAGCTTAGTAAATGGTAGCTGACAGATATGGTCTATTCAAAGAAACAGACCCCTTTATTGGATCTCTCCGCCGCATCTCTCTCTCTCTCTCTCTCCCTCTCTCTCTCTTCACTCACACACACACACACACATTCTCTCTCTCTCTCTCTCTCTCTCTCTCTCTCTCTATCTATCTATCTATCTATCTATCTATCCAAGTCTCTTAGTCTCTCTCTCTCTCTCCTTCTATCTCTCTCTCACACTTTCTCTCTCACATACATTCTCTCTCTCTATGTATCTATCTATCTATCCAAGTATCTTCCTCTCTCCCCTCTCTCTCTCTCTCTCCTTCTATCTCTCTCTCTCACTGTCTCTCTCACACATACATTCTCTATCTCTATGTATCTATCTATCCAAGTCTCTTAGTCTTTCCCTCTCTCTCTCTCTCTCTCTCTCTCTCTCTCTCTCTCTCTCTCTCTCTCCTCTCTCTCTCTCTCTCTCCTCACACACATTCTCTCTCTCTCTCTCTCTCTCTCTATATATATATATATATATATATATATTATATATATCCAAGTCTCTCTCTCTCTCTCTCTCTCTCTCTCTCTCTCTCTCTCTCTCTCTCTCTCTCTCTCTCTCCCCTCCCATAAATCTGCTGGTTATGCCAACCTCTATCACCTATATAATTGTCCCAACCCGATTGCCCTTATGGCAACACCCAACCCTATTTAGCATATTTTCGGCATAAAATAACCTAACGAGTTATCATGCCGTTAAATCCAACCAACCAACCAACACTTAAAAAACCCTTCTTATAAGATCTCCTCCGAATAAAGGCATTCAACAACTTTGAGGGGGATAATTTTCATGTTTCGGACTATTGTCCTCATTTTTATGGTGGTATATATAAACACAACGTTTTGACCGCTGTATAATCCGGCCTTCTTCGGGTGTTCCATGTGTATGTGAGATGTGAGAATAGTAATGACCAGCCTGGGAAATCAATGTGGTTTGTTTTTTTTATTGAGAACTCCTCAATAATGAATAAAACAAAAACGTCTTTGGCAAAAAATGACCCATCAAGGGTTGACATGCCGTAAGGCCCAACCACCCAACCAACACTTAAAAAAAAAGAAAAAAGACTTTTGAAGTCATTGAAACTCATTTTTATCACCGAATAAGAACTCATCCAATAAAGGGCAATTGGATTTATGAATGTTTACAACAATTTGACTGGTTAAAACAATGACAGAGCTGGTTAAATAATGACAGAAGTGGTTTAAAAAATTCATAGAGCTGGTGAGAAAATATGACAGAGCTGGTTAAAAAATGGCAGATGTGTTTTTAAAAATGGTAGAGCTGGTTAAAAATGGCAGTGCTGGTTAAAAAATGGCAGAAGTGGTTAAAAATGACAGGATTGGTTAAAACAATGACAGAGCTGGTTAAAAATGATAGAACTGGTTAAAAATGGTAGAGCTGGTTAAAAATGCCTGGGCTGGTTAAAAAAAATGGCAGAAGTGGTTAAAAATGGCAGGACTGGTTAAAACAATGACAGAGTTGGTTAAATATTGATAGAAGTGGTTAAAAAAATGCATAGAGCTGGTGAGAAAAATATGACAGAGCTAGTTAAAAAAAATGGCAGATGTGTTTTAAAAATGGTAGAGCTGGTTTAAAAAAATATAGATCACATTCATGAAGGCATTTGGTGGTCTCTCGTTATGAAATGCTTTATATGGAACTAGCCGATGTACCTGTTCAGGTAGGATAACATTTAAAGCTAGTAAGATCTGTAGATATACCACAGTATGATAATTAAATCATTATTATATACTAGAAAATATATGCACCTATGTAAGTTTTAATGTAATAAGATATTATTGTACCAGAATTAGGAAGAACAAAAGTAGTTTTGATTTTTACAGGTCTTTATTTGTCTTCTGTACCCTTGAGTCTTTGATACAGTCGACGTCAATTTCCTTAAATTGCAGTTATTAAATTAAATAATAAATTTAAATTAGAAACGCTAATGAAACTAAATAAGAATGTAAATAAAATTATTTGAAACAGAGAGGGGTATAATCAACAACAAAAAGGGGATATACTCCCTCGTTGTTTGTCTGTCAACTTTACTTCCTTTTTTTTCTTTAAACATTTTAAGTGATTATCACCTGAATAAAAGTGGGAAGATAAAAAAATAAAATCGTTTAGTGGGTACATTTTCGTTAACTGGACAGGAATGACGATCGACCGGTTTTGAGATTAGTCCGGGACCAAGTGCCAACAAGTCCCGCAAGTTGCAATGGACCAGGACCTTTTTTTTGCCAACAACACACAATGAACTCACTACAATCCCTTTTTCAAATCGCCTAACTGTTAAGCTAGCACTGAGTCGACAGAGCTGCCAATCACAGTGAGTCATCTTACCCTAAGTGAATTAGGGGCTGGGGGAAGGGAAGGAAATAAGCTCCTTAATTTTGCACGGGGGGTGGGGAGAGGCGATGGAAGATGAATGATGAGGAAGGCATTATGATAGCTGATATTATAAAACTTGAAACTGACGTTGTATCTTTCCTGGGAGAAATAAAAACACAGGAAATTATAGATCAAATGTATCATCAGGACATTGGTCAGAAGTTATGTTATAATTTCTCAATTATTATTGAATATTATTCAAGAGTAACATTATTTCATATTATTATATAGGGGAAAATGATTGAACTGGTTAAAAAATGGTAGAGCTGGTTAAAAATGACAGGGCTGGTTAAAAAATGGCAGAAGTGGTTAAAAATGACAGGACTGGTTAAAACAATGACAGAGCTGGTTAAAAATGATAGAACTGGTTAAAAAATGGTAGAGCTGGTTAAAAATTACAGGGCTGGTTAAAAAATGTCTGAAGCGGTTAAAAATGGCAGGAGTGGTTAAAACAATGACAGAGCTGGTTAAAAATGATAGAACTGGTTAAAAATGGTAGAGGTGGTTAAAAATGACAGGGCTGGTTAAAAAAATTATTGATCACATTCATCAAGGCATTGGTAATATGTGGTGTTGTAACTTCTGAATTCTTGTTGAATTGTATTCAAAAATAGCATTATCTCAAATTATCATATAGGGAAAAATAATAGAGGCTGGTTAAACAAAAAATGACAGAAATGGTTTAAAAAAGGATAGAGGTCGTTAAACAAAAAATCACAGATCTGGTAAAAAGAAATCGCAGGGATGGGTTTGAAAAAATTGTAGAGATGGTTAAAAATTATAGAGTTGTTTAAAAATGGTAGAGCTGGTTAAAAATGGTAGAGCTGGTTAAAAAATGATAGAGTTGGTTAAGCACAAAATCACAGATCTGGTAAAAAAAAATTTGGAGGGTTGGGTTTTAAAAAATTATAGAGCTGGTTAAAAATTGAGTTGGTTTTTAAAAAATTGTAGAGCTGGTTTAACAAAAATCGTAGTACGGGTTAAAAAAAATTACTCAGCTGGTTTTAAAATGACTGAAATGGTTTTAAAAAATGGCAGAGCTTGTTACAAAAACGATGTTTAACCATATTTACCATAAAAAAATACTTTTGTGACGAGGGGATTTTCTCAGCTTTCGAAATATAACACACACCTACTCTCTGTCACTTTCTCTTTCTTTCTCTCTCTCTCTCTCTCTCTCTCTATATATATATATATATATATATATTATATATATATATATATTAGTGTTACAGTGTGTACGGAAATATTTTTTTCTGTAATACTAAATCCGCTCTACTAACGTATTGAGCACTTTATAATTGTTATAACACTTACTTATCCGATTAATAATCAACCAAATATTGAAATTAACTATTGAATTCAGAAGTCACATCTAAAAAATATCTTTTACCAGTAAGTTATTCCCTTTATATATATATATATATATATATATATATATATATATATATATATAAAGATAATCTACTGAGTCAGACGAACCTACTATTAGTTTCGCATAAAGCTCTTCAGGGCTAAAATCTGACTCAGAGTCAGATTTTAGCCCTGAAGAGCTTTATGCGAAACTAATAGTAGGTTCGTCTGACTCAGTAGATTATCTTTATTACTTGGCTCTACTTAGGTATCGAGCACTTTTTACAAATTAGCTTCTCCTAGCGGTTCTATGAATATATATATATCTTATATACATATATATACATATAAATTGTTTTTTTCTTTTGGCCAAATACTGTACCAATAGATTATTTTTTGTTGGTACGAATATCTTGGTCCTTTCTTTTTTTCAAAAATTTTTTTCTTCCTGGTTGATGTTTGGTAGTATATTTTTACAATCAAACTCTCTGCCGGGTTTTTTCTCTCCGCAAGGATCTACCAACACGCTTGGTATATTAAATTATATATATATATATATTATTATATATATATATATATATATATTATATATATATATATATATATATATATATATATATATATATATATATGACAAAAATAAGGACACTCGTCAGAATGATATTTTTTTGCAATTCCTTAGTACCATAGAAAAATAATAATAGCATTGTTGTTTCCCATCGCGGTGTAATGGTTAGCAAGCTAGAAGCTATTCTCGCAGATCCCATAACTACTGAATAGTGAGTTCGATCCTGACTGGATGACTCATACTAGCGACCTTGTGTCACATCCTACCCGTGGCAAACAGGTTCGGGTAAAATACCTTCCATTCTTGTTTATTTATAGAATCCACTATCACATCGAGATATTTGGAGAAAAAAAAAAAAAAAAAGGGCGGAGACATGGAATCCATTTACCCCCCCCTCACCCCCACCCCACAACTGGTCCTTGCTTTTCACACACAACCTCCCCCCCCCGAATAAATGACGTCAGCATCGCGCAGTCGCAAGCCGACAGCTTGCTAGACAGTTCTTCACAGATATCAGACATGGAGACATTTTCTGAAGAGCCCGTCCTGACCGGGTTTGGAATTTGTCTGATTACCATTTCAGGGGGTGGGTAGTGGGGGGAGGGGCAGCAAGTCGATGTGACACCGACTGGATGATGAGGCTTGTTCCTCCTTTTCTCGCTTCCCTCATCGCTGCCTCCAGGGTAATAATAAAAAAATCGAGGAAGGGAGAGAACCAGCTCCCAGAAACACAATGGGGCTTTTTCTTCCCCCTGTCTTTCGAGCGATGAGTGATAGGGGGGGGGGGGACCTTCAAATTATTACAGCAGTTTCTGCGATTTTCGATTCCTCATCAACGGCGCAAAAATGGTAAAAAAAAAAAACATTTAAAATCAAAATTATAATTACTGATATAATCGAAATGTTTTATGACTTTAATGTCAACGGTTTACGTAAAAATCAATATATATATATATATATATATGTCTGTGTGTGTGTGTGTGTGTGTGTGTGTGTGTGTGTGTGTGGTTGCGTGCGAGTATATATATATATATATATATATATATATATATATATATATATATAAATATCTATGTATATAGTAGAAAGTTATAGATCGATAACCTACATAAGTTTCACCAAATATTGATCATCAGGGTTAATCGCAACGAATTAATCAAAATAATTGATTAGATAAGGACAACCACGGAAGTGAATAATAATAATAATAATAATAATAATAATAATAATAATAATATTAATAATAATAATAATAATGTGTGTGTGTGTGTGTGTGTGTGTGTGTGTGTGTGTGTGTGTTGTGTGTGTTTATGTGTGTGTGAAATATAGACAAAATATATCTATATACATGAATATTTATTCTTGATGAATATTGAATATTTGGAACATTTCGGAATTTGTCTATATTTTCCACAAACTGTCGGATTATATATATATATATATATATATATATATATATATATATATATATATATTGTAAACACGGTTTTGTTTGGAATGGCTTTTTGCCGACAATTTTTGGGAGAATAAGTGCTTAATTGGAGTCGTACCTAATTTTTGAAAAATTGATTTTTCTCGATTTGTTTAGCCATACATTTAAATAGGTATTCCCGCCTAATTCATTATTAATTAATTAATTTTCAAAAATTAGGTACGACTCCAATTAAGCACTTATTCTCCCATATATATATATATATATATATATATATATATATATATATATATATATATAATTTAGATATTATATATATATATATATTGGGCTTGAGAGTTTTGACTAAATAGTTATAGGTGGTCATAATCTAAAACAATCTATCTATTTAAAAAAAAACTTTCCTCTTGACTAACGAATGCTCCCATCATTATATATATATATATATATATATATATATATATATGTGTGTGTGTGTGTGTGTGTGTGTTGTGTGTGGTTGAAAAGTTTGCACTTAAATTGATTTGATGTTTCGATTTCATAACCACGCCCATCTTCCAATAAAACTAAAACATTTACTGAAAACTAAAATACAGAAAATGAAATCTCTAATATTTTTCTTGTTCATTCAGCTTCGGTGCGTTATGATTTTAATTGATCTTTATATTGATGTAATGATTTTATATTAAATCCCGGTTAATCCTATAAACCTTTTTCTGGTTAAATCGTATCTTTGAGGCGTAACACAGATTCTCAAAAGTACATGGTTCAAAGTTAACTGACCTGAAAAAAAAAGGTAAAAGTTTTTCAAATAAAATAACTGGTTCATTTTATCTTTTATTCATTAATATATCAACACTGAAAATTTCATTAAATTCGGTTAATTCCCTTATTTTTTATATTTTTTCTTCTTTCGGTAGGGTGAGATACGATGGTTGAATTTAGGTCCGTTAAGTTCGATTTAAACGATTCCCTAACCCCTCAGCCCCAGTCTCCACTTCAGAGATGGGGTGGGTACACTATTTTTATGTTGTTTTTTTCTTTTTAATTGGACATCCAGCAAGGATCAAACTTGCTATTCAATAATATTGGATCTGCCAGGCTAGCTTGTTAACCATTGCACAATAACGGGAGGCCTTAAAATCCTGGAGATGCTGAGGATTGAACCAGGGGCCTAGAAATTCGTTAAGAATGAATGATAATCTGTTTCTGTATTATGCCTCAAAGATACGTGATTCAAAGTTAACTGACCTGAAAAAATATAAAAGTTTTTAAATAAAATAACTGGTGCATTATACCTTTTATTCATTAATATATCAACATTGAAAATTTCATTAAATTCGGTTAATTCCCTTTTTTTTTGGGGGGGGGTGACATACGATGGTGGAATTTAGGTCCGTTAAGTTCGATTTAACCGTTTTTCTTTTTTGTTTTCTTCCTCTCGTTAACTATTTTATTGCGTCTTCTAGGGGAGGGACGTGGTTTACTGGTTAGAGTAGTAGGAAATTGACTCGTCGACCCGAGTTAAAATCCTGGACGAAGCCACAGTTAACATAGCGCTAATCCGCTTGGGAAAGGTATGAATCCAACTATTCTCCATCAAGCTACTGGTAAATAGTAGGACAGATTGGTCTCTTTAACCTTCCTTTGGCAACCACTCTAGGAGAAGGAAAACTCTGAATTCAAATCTCTTAAATCTCCACTTGGGGTGGTCACTACTAGATTAGGCTCAGTCCTACTTCTATCAGAATAAAATCTTGCGAAACAAGTCACTGGAATATTCAGAATATTCGGATGGTTTGTGTGATAGGAGTCTGTTGAATATATTATCCAGTATACTTGTACATTCAACTACAATTTGCGCCAAACATAGAGTAACTCGCAACAGAGTGCTAAAACACCGTGGTAGATGGTTCGCGTAATGGTTCCGTAATCTTCGCAGACTCGGGTTTATTTGCCGCTCATCCCACTTGAAAGGGCTTGACACAAGGACATTTTTATGTGGGCCTACCCACAAGTCGAAGCTCATGAGTGGTAGGGCATAAAAAGTGCGTCAATCCCGTCGGTATTCCGCCTCGAGGGGGGCGCCTCAGGCGCTGGGCAATAAACCCAGCCGTGCCACTTTAAATCAAGGGGGCAGGTATTTTCTGGGGGGATAGCCCCCTGGGATCGACGCTGTTAATTCTATTACCTAACCACTCCAGAGACCGTAGCGCTCTGAAGCAGGCGCCGGTAATTAATCCGATGATCTAAAACAACAGTCCTGGACCAGTGCATTTACGAAAGGTTAGCTAGGCTAGTCCACTAGGGGGTCAAGTGGCAGTACAGCTGCCTTCTTGTGGGATGCTGCTTCCGAGATTTGTTCAAGACAGCATCCTCGTGTTGCTCCCATCAATTCTTTTCTCTAAGCAATTTGTTAGTGGTTCAGTTTATTATTTTCCTCTTCATCCTTCTTCTTCTTCTTCTTCTTCTTCTTCTTCTTCTTCTTCTTCTTCAATCTCCTCTTCTTCTCTTCTTCTTCTTCTTCTTCTTCTTCTTCTTCTTCTTCTTCTTCTTTATTTTCTTCTTCCTCGTTTCTTTCATATTTCCTCTTTCTTCTTCATTACCTTCTTTTTCATTTACTTCTTTACCTTTCTTTCGTTCTTTTTTGTTTCTTTACTTTTCCTTTTCTTCACCCTTTCTATTAAATTCTTCTTCTTCTTCTTCTTCTTCTTCTTCTTCTTCTTCTTCTTCTTCTTCTTCTTCTTCTTCTCTCTCTCTCTCTCTCTCTCTCTTTCTCTCTTCTTCTTCTTCTACACTCTCTCTCTTTTCTCTCTCTCTCTCTCTATCCCTTCTTCTTCTTCTTCTTTCCTCCTCTTCCTCCTCCTTCTTCTCCCACTTTTCTCTTTCTTCTTTCTTTCCCCTCACTCCCTCAATCCATTACCGCTTCTATTTTTCCCGCCTTTCCCAACCACTTTAAACTCCCTCAACCAAATATACCCCTCTCACTCACTCCACCCCCTCCCCTGCACTTTGCACCGGTGACACCGTCATTTCTGTTACCATTGTCATCAATACGTGAGCCCCCACCCACCCCCCATTCACTTTCACCCCGCCCTTCATCTTCATCTTTCCCCCCCCCCCTCCGAACTAAATGGCCTCATTTTCCAATTTTGTTGGATTCCAATTTGTATTAATCATTCAACAATCCCCTTTCATGTTTGCAAAAAAAGAAAATGGCTGACCATTCCTATTTCCTTGACTGACGAAAAGTCACTTAAAACTTTTCCTCGTGTAAAACGACACCAACCATGATAGAAAACGAGCATTAATAATAATAATAATAATAATAATAATAATAATAATAATAATAATAATAATTTGGAATGTTTGGAAATCAGAGGGAGGATTGAAACCATTCAGAACACTGCACTGCTGCAATCTGCCAGAATACTCAGAAGGGTCCTGGAGACCTGAGGAGACTTGCTGTCACTCAGACTCCAGTGAAAGACCATCAGCTAATGCTGATGGGAAAACTCAAAAGGAGTAAATAATAATAATAATAATAATAATAATAATAATAATAATAATAATAATAATAATAATAATAATAATAATAATAATAATAATACAGGACACTATAAAATCACTTGAAGAAAAAGAAAGTTACAAAGACCTGGACATGGTTAAGAAGAAACCTCAAGAGAGAAACTGAATCACTAATAATTGCTGCACAAAATAATCCCATAAGAATAAATTATATCAAAGCAAAAATTGATAAGACGCAACAAAACAGTAATTGTAAACTGGGTGTCCACAAAATCTGGGTACATGGGGATTAACAGATACTTTTAAAACAAAACAATTTTATTTAATTATAATGTTAATAAATAATATTTTCAATATGATTTCCATCATTTTCAATGCATGACTTGATGCGCCTTGCAAAATTCAGATGAACTTGATTAAATAAGTCTACATTGCCATCAATTTCAGCACATTGACTGGTAATGCGTTCTCTTATGTGGTTTAAATCTGTAATCTTTATTGAGTAAACTTTCTCATTCAACATATCCCAGAAAAAGAAGTCAAGGGAAGAAAGGTCTGGTGAACGAGAGGACCATTCTACATGACCCCTTCTTCCAATCCAGTAAGGAAAAGTGTCATTTAGACAAATCTATCATTCGATCTGGGTAGAAAAAAGAAGATAAATAAATTTAGAAAAGTAAAATATTTTTTATTTAATTTAAACAAAAGTAAAAAAAGGAAAATCATTATTACTTATATTTAATTGTTTATGTTATGATTTTATTTACTGCTAAATTACCAGATCTGCCTTCTCGGAAAAATAACAGAAATACAATAGTGAAATCTCCATGAAGCCAGACTTTATGGACACCCGGTAGATTCAGTCTTAACAAATGGAAGACACTTGGTGTTAGAGTTCTAGAAAACAATAAGTATTGTCTTAATGGACTACGCCCCTATTTTGTCCATTCCCCGCCCCCAAACCTGCCTCCATTCTTTACCCCCCCCCCTTACACCCCCTTTTCTTTTCTTTAATGTGATTATCTTTTGTCAATACTGGTGTAAGTCCTTGGACAAATTCCAATCCTTTTGCCACAGCCAAGAAAAAACCCACCGGCATTTACAACAAAAAAACCCCACCCACCCACGCTTCGGTTGATTTTTGCTTCACACTATCCGTAGCACCAATATTATTATCTCTACTGAAACCACTCCCCCATTAAAATATCCCCCAACTCCCATCCACCACCCCAACTCCATCCACCACCACCCATGAAAAACGACTGTGTTCTGGGTGTGACATTAAACTCTATCTAATGGTGAAGTTTCAATTCTGGTTTTCTGGGGAGTGTGGAGACTCCCTCATTACCATTACTCCCAGGTCCACTATGGAGTGGTAGTACTTGTTAGGGTCCCATCTATGGATTAAATAGGAAACATGAGTTTAAAAAACGTTTTTTTGAGTTTGAAAAGAAATTGAACAGAAATGTTGTGCAGATAACAATAAAGATGAGGACAATAGTCTGAATAATCCAAATAATACTAATTATCAAGCCTCATCTCAAAAATTCAGAGAAATAGTGCAGATAACAATAAAGATGAGGACAATAGTCCGAATAATCCAAATAATACTAATTATCAAGTCTCATCTCAAAAATGCAGAGAAATAGTGCAGATAACAATAAAGATAAGGACAATAGTCCGAATAATCCAAATAATACTAATTATCAAGTCTCATCTCAAAAATTCAGAGAAATAGGGCAGATAACAATAAAGATGAGGACAATAGTGCGAATAATCCAAATAATACTAATTATTAAGCCTCATCTCAAAAAATGCAGAGAAATAGTGTAGATAACAATAAAGATGAGGACAATAGTCCGAATAATCCAAATAATACTAATTATCAAGTCTCATCTCAAAAATTCAGAGAAATATTGTAGATAACTATAAAGATGAGGACAATAGTCCGAATAATCCAAATAATACTAATTATCAAGTCTCATCTCAAAAATTCAGAGAAATAGTGTAGATAACAATAAAGATGAGGACAATAGTCCGAATAATCCAAATAATACTAATTATCAAGTCTCATCTCAAAAATTCAGAGAAATAGTGTAGATAACAATAAAGATGAGGACAATAGTCCGAATAATCCAAATAATACTAATTATCAAGCCTCATCTCAAAAAATTCAGAGAAATATTGTAGATAACAATAAAGATGAGGATAATAGTCCGAATAATCCAAATAATACTAATTATCAAGCCTCATCTCAAAAATTCAGAGAAATAGTGTAGATAACAATAAAGATGAGGATAATAGTCCGAATAATCCAAATAATACTAATTATCAAGCCTCATCTCAAAAATTCAGAGAAATAGTGTAGATAACAATAAAGATGAGGATAATAGTCCGAATAATCCAAATAATACTAATTATCAAGCCTCATCTCAAAAATTCAGAGAAATAGTGTAGATAACAATAAAGATGAGGACAATAGTCCGAATAATCCAAATAATACTAATTATCAAGCCTCATCTCAAAAATTCAGAGAAATAGTGTAGATGACAATAAAGATGAGGACAATAGTCCGAATAATCCAAATAATACCGTTTAACTTAGTTTAAGAAATTGACAATGTGTCACATTCTGCTCTTGTAGAACGGTTGGATAAATACATATATTTACGTTTTTTGGGTTTTTTTTTTCTTTATGTTTTGTTTTTTGGTTGTTGTTCTTTTTTTGCGAGGGGGGTGAATTTGTTCCTTAAGAGAGAATCGAACTCGCCATTCAGGAGTAATGGAGGTGTGGATAAATTCAGCATACTCTAAGCCCCGCCGACAGTGCGGACGGAGGTTTCTTGGAGACCAATGACTGAATCTATACAACTCGGTATAAGGCCCCCTGTTGGTCATGGATGATGACCCGTGATGCTTAAGGACGGACTCCTGGTGGATTACAAAGAATGGAAACTTGGGTTATACATATCGAATTTTTGGATACATCCAACCATTCACGCCCACCCTCCACACACACCACCTACTAATTCCTTCCAATCCATTTTGGTTCCGCTCCCTTTGTCTAACCATTCATTTTTATTTTTCTACACCCTCCGCCGCCACCTCACCCCGTTTCATCACTACCCAAACCACTCCCCTATTAACAATAAACAATACATTTTGACCTTTGTCAGACCATTCTTTTTTTTTTATTCCTCTGTTCTTTTGCTTCGCTTATATCCTGCACGGTCCGTCACCTCGCCAACCCCCACCCCTTCTTCTCCGCACCCCACCCCCGCATCCTCGCACCCCGCACCCCCCCCCCCCTGCGCCCCCTGCGCCCCGGATCTGTCCGATGCCAAAAATCGTCACAGAACATAACACCAATCACCCGTCTGAGAAGATGTGTTTATTCACTGCGCGCGAATTACAGTCCGAAATTAATGTAACGCCGACCATTTACAAAAGAAAAGCAAATTATTCCATTTCTCTTTGTGTGTGCGTATGTGTCTGTGTATGTGTCTGTGTGCGTGTGTGTTTGTAGCTATATGCGTGTGTATGCGTGTGTGGGCGTGCATGTACGTATGTGTGTGCGAGTGTGTATGTATATGTCTGTGGCTGTGTGAGTATAATTGTTTGTGTGTTAGAATGTGTATATGTGTTTATGTGTATTTCTGTGTGTATTGCTGTATGTTTGGGCATGTGCGTATGTGTGCGAGTTTGTGCGTATGTGTGTGTGTGTGTGGCTCTATGTGTATGAGTGAGCATGTGTATAAGTGTTTGTTTAGGCAAATAAATTATTCCATTTCAGTGTATGTGCGTATGTGTGCGTATGCGTGTATGTGTGCGTATGTGTGTGTGTGTGTGTGCGAGTGTGTATGTGTATGCATGTGTCGATGAGTGTGTGTGTGGGTGTATGTGTGTATGTGTGAGTGTGTACGAATTTATGTGTGTGTGTACGAGTTTGTGTTTGTGTGTGTATGTGTGTGTGTACGAGTTGTGTGTGTGTGTGTGTACGAGTTTGTGTATGTGTGTATGTGTATGTGTACGATGTGTGTATGTGTGTGTACGAGTGTGTGTGTGTGTGTGTACGAGTTTGTGTGTGTGTGTGTGTGTGTACGAGTTTGTGTGTGTGTGTGTGTACGTGTGTGTGTTTGTACGAGTTTGTGTATGTGTGTATGTGTGTGTGTACGAGTTTGTGTGTGTATGTGTGTGTACGAGTTTGTGTGTGTGTGTGTGTACGAGTTTTGTGTGTGTGTGTGTACGAGTTTGTGTATGTGTGTATGTGTGTGTGTACGCGTTTGTGTGTGTATGTGTGTGTACGAGTTTGTGTATGTGTGTGTGTGTGTGTGTGTGTGTGTGTTGTTATTCATCTCTTCAAATGAAATGTTGGCTCGATTACTGGAATTTTCACAACTCCATTTCGTAAATGCGTCTCTTCGCTTTTCTTTTTATTCCGATGAATGAACGCCGATAAAAACAAAATACAGTTTAATGAATGGAAGCGAACAAATAGATTTCAATGGACAGATCGAAAAGAGATAGACTGACAGACAGACCGACAGACAGACAGACACATACATACATACATACATACATAGCAATCGCATAATATTTACAGATCACTGCCGTCTCTCACAATCTTATAACCCCACTACCAGAACCTTTGCTCTCATGAGCCCTCAAATGACTCATCAAACCCGCTTTGATGCAAATATGACATAGGAAGGACGTCCTTCTCATTGGATCGGATGGATCAGATGATAAAATTTTATGCTTATGCACCACCATATGTCTCTTAAGACCAGAAACTGACTTACAGATTTTGTTACAGATTGCACAAGACACATTGTTTGTTCCTGGAGTTTGACTGAATTGTCCCTGAGGAGATTTCCATTCATACAGACACGCGTAACGGGGGGGGGGGGGGTTATTGTCGGTTAGATAATACAGATAATACACTCTGATCTTCTGATATACAAGTATACATGTATATATTAAATACAGTTTAATGAATAGAAGTGAACAAACAGATTTCAATTGATAGATCGACAGAGAGAAATATATAAATATTTTTCGATAGATAGAAATGCTTTTTTTTTTTCAGAATATAAGGTGTGTCAAAAAGTACAAAAAATTTCGATACTTTCATGACACAATTTGTATTCTGAAAAAAAAAAAACTTTACATTCATATTTCAGAATATAAGGTGTGTCAAAAAGTACAAAAATTCTCGATACATTTATGACACACTTTGTATTCGGAAAAAATAACTTTCCATTCATTATTCATTTCTATCTTGCTAAATACAGCTTCAATCTCGATATTTTTTGACACACCTTGTATTCCGAAAAAAATGGACGTTCCATTCATTGTTCATTTCTATATAGGTAAATGCAGCTTCAATCTCGATACTTTTTTGACACACCTTGTATTCTGATAAAAAATAACGTTCCATTAATTGTTCATTTCTATATGGGTAAATACAGCTTCAATGTTCAATTAATTGACACACCTTGAATTCTGAAAAAAATTAACGTTCCATTCATTGTTCATTTCTATCTTGGTAAATACAGCTTCAATCTCGATACTTTTTTGACACACCTTGTATATACTGAGAGCGCTATAGGAATATTGAATAGAGGAAGATTTCAGCTACCAGACACTACAATTTCCGCACCGCGTCCGTCAAATTGAATAAGAGGCATTTCTTTCAGTACACCTCTAGTTCTCAAAGAGCAAAATCCTAAGCCAGATTCCAAAATAGATGTAAATATACCAATATCATCAGCCAACAAACATTGTTCTCCTAACCTTTCGGCTCAAAGCAATTAACGGAGTAACACAAGCACGTAATTATATGCAATATATATATATATATATATATATATATATATATATATATAATGGTACACAGTAATAACCTACTCGAGATTCACCATAAGGATCTCCGGGTTAAATCCACTGAATTAATCAAAATATTGATTAATTACAGCTGATTGCACGTGTCAAAAAATACACACGTGCAATCGACTGTAATTATTAATCAATATCTTGATTAATTCAGTGGATTTAACCCTGAAGATCCTTATGGTGAAACTTGAATAGGTTTTTACTGTGTACCATTATATATATATATATATATATATATATATATATATAATATAGTCCATTCTGGTTGGTTGGTTGGTTGGTTGGTTGGTTAGTTGGTTGCCTGGCTGGTTGGTGGATTTTAAAAGCATATCAACCCGTCTGGGGTTGTTTCATGCCAAGATGTTAGGAAGTAATATATGCTGTGTATTTCTATTTAGACTTTTATAGTTACCGGTAGAGTCCATTTTTAGCATATCTATTTATTTATTAGTACAGTCGGTGAGTCAGTCATAAACCTTCGAGAAAGAGGGAAGTAACTTGAAATATTGGTAAATAAATAACATTAAGAACACACTATTCATCATTCTGTTGCTGATATATATATATATATATATATATATATATATATATATATTCACCTCGATATATAGACCGATTTACACCCACATAATTTCTATATTTGACTAACCTTTCCTGACCTGAAGCTATTAATATATTAACATTGCATTCATTCATTGAGTTTATTCATATATATATATATATATATTATATATATATGTGTGGTGTGTGTGTGTGTGTGTGTGTGTGTGTGTTGGAGTGTGTGTGTGTGTGTGTGTGTGTGTGTTTATCCAAATATATAACCAACTTAACACATTTCAAATTCAGCAACAAATACTGCCGATAAAAACCCGGCCTCCCAATGGGCAAACCACTAAGCGGTGTTGTAGCATATATATATATATATATATATATAATATTATATATATATAAGTGGGAAAGGGTGGGTAGAAAGAGAATGAGAGAGTGCGAGAGTGAGTGATACATACACATACTACACAAAGACACAGATTTAGGCGCAAACAGACATACACACACACACACACACTCTCTCTCTCTCTCTCTCTCTCTCTCTCTCTCTCTCTCTCTACACACACACACATTACACACACACACACTCCACACACACACATACACACAAATTCTACACACACACTCTACACACACACACACACACTCTCTCTCTCTCTCTATATCTATCTATCTATCTATATATATATTATATATCTACACACACACACACACACACACACACACACATCTAAACGGTCACACAGACATGCACACAGACATACATACACATACATTCATAATTATGAGCAGTTTAACAGAGAAAAAAAGATATATATATGTGTTTGTGTGTTGTGGTGTGTGTGTGTGTGTGTGTGTGTGTATGTGTGTTGCGCACGTGTGTGTGTGTGTGAATGCATACACACACACACACACACACACATATATATATATATATATATATATATATATGACATTTGCCTCACTTTTTCTAGGCAGCTTGTATTCCCTGTGATATTTATTTTCTTCTTTCCACCTCTATTATTATTTCTCTTCAATTGCTGCCTGACCCCCCCACCCTACCCTAGCCACTCCCAATTTAGCCACCCTCATTTAGTCATTGACTATAATAATGGCAGCTATTTAACCTCCCACCCCGCCCTCTACAGCCGAAGTTCATTCATCGTTTAGTCCGCCGCTCGCGTCTACCATCTTTGTAGGGCAATGTTTTCGATAACTTGGCTTTGCTGTCCGTCATGCCGTCATACATGGCTGTTGCCTTTAGCCATCCAAACATCATAACCAAAAATAAAGACACAAAATCCCCGGTCTATCTATTTCTCTCTATGATCGTCTTCCCCATTTGCAATCTCTCTCTCTCTCTCTCTCTCTCTCTCTCTCTCTCTCTCTCTCTCTCTCTCTCTCTTTCTCTCTTTCCTTTCTCTCTCTCTCTCACTATACACAAATATATATATATATATATATATATGTGTGTGTGTGTGTGTGTGTGTGTGTTTTAAAAAATTAATGGCTTAAAATACTCCGACTGCAGTTTCACGCATTACCGAATCTTCAGGTAAAGCTTTGTCCAACCATCAACCTGTATTTATATGTGTTAATATATATAATCAATTAATATATGTTAATTAATATATGTTAATTAATATATATATATATATATACTATATATTATATATTAATTGTATAACCACACTGATGAGAAGTGATACTTTCGAAATATATATATATATAATATATATAATATATTATAATATATAAGTACAGTTTGATGGTTGGATAAAGCAATTCCCTGAAGATTTGCTACGCGCAGAAACTACAGTCGGGAATATTTTAAGCCATTCATTTTTAAACTATATCTAGCTCTTTTTATTGAGCACTTTTTAAATCGATTTTAATAAATCCAGAAATAAATATTTTGTTTGCTTCATGGATTGGCAAGTAACTTAATATATATATTAATATATATAATATATATATAATATATATGTGTGTGTGTGTGTGTGTGTGTGTGTGTGTGTGTGTGTGTGTGTCTGTGTGTTTGTAGAATTACTCCTGTTTAACAATTTTATTGACGATCTTTTCGAATCCGTGGATTAGTCCACCGAACGTTTGATGTGACCAGCTGATTGATCGTTAGAGCGGCTCTCCGACCGCCCGTAGAGCCCAAGTAAGGGCCTCAGTGAATGTGAGGAAGGCCGCAGAATATACCGGCTGAAACATTGTGCTAAAAAGTGAATATTATTGGACAACTGAACTTCTTGTTGTGTTTCGAGTATTGAGTGTTTCCAAGGGTCGGTATCGAACCCGGAACCTTGTGTTTTGTAATGCGGATATTCTACAAACTGAACTAAGAGTAATGATACTAAAATTCTGTTTTCAGAGACGATTAACATTTCACCAACAACTATCACCATGACAACAGAAACAGCAACCAAAATTGAACAAAACTAATAATAATAATAATAATAATAATAATAATAATAATAATAATAAATATCATCGTGTTAGATGCCAAATCTAACGACAATTCTTAAATGAATTATTCAAAGCAAAAGATGGTTAAATTTAATTAGTATTTTTTGTTTGTTTTTTTTTGTTTTTTTTTAATTATTATTTTTTTACAATCCGGAAAATGTAATATTGGAAAGGAAGGGAAATTAAATTCATGAATTTGTAATCAACTTTTTGTGAAATGATGAACGAGAGATTATTCTTTCATTTATGCATATATATATATATATATATATATATATATATATATATATATTATATATATATATATATGTCATTTCAGTGTTTTAAAGTTACAGTATCTCGAAAGAGAGGGCAATATTTTGTCATGCATACGCATATATGCACACACACACACACACACACATATATATATATATATATATAATATAATATAATATATATATATATATATATAATATAATAGAGTAAACTACAGACACGTGTTTCGAGGTATCACCTCTCATCAGTGCAGTTATACCATTTTTAGCAGCTACCTCTGGCCGGGTTCGAGACCCGAACGAACTTACGCTCGCCGAACCTCTTACCTATACGGCCACAGTCAGCTGCCAAGTATAGCAGGCTATTTAAACGCTACATTTCTAAGCGGAAATGAACTCCATCTAGAGGTCTCAAACTTTGTACACAAAGTGAGATTTATCTGAACGCCGAATACGGAGAATTTGCAATTAAATCCCTCCTAAATAAAGTGCTCAACCGAAATTGGGAGCGTATATATATATAATATAATAAGATAAATATATAAAGGTTTTACATATCTATTTATTGGGTGACAAAGGAACATTCACAACCATATTGGTTTCATGCGATGCAATCATCAGGTGAAGATGTTTCAAATGACATTACATGCGATGCATTCATCAGGTGAAGATGTTTTAAATGACATTTGAAATATCTTCACCTGATGAATGCATCGCATGAAACCAATATGGTTGTGAATGTTCCTTTGTCACCTAATAAATAGATATGTAAAACCTTTTTATATTTATCTTCTTATACTATATAACAGCTCTATTTTATATTGAGCACTCTACCAATAATACTGCCTTTGGTACACCATTCCAGCAAAAGCTGAAATAGTGACCATTTCACACTATATATATATATATATATATATATATATATATATATATATATTTTACAGAGTTTTCATAGATCAATGTTCATTATAAATAGCGACCCAGGTTTCATGCCAAGGGGCAATCATCAGGTTGTTGAGCAAGATCCCATGGTGTTTGTTGAAGATCTTTACTCAATGTCACATTTTGGACCGCAAATAACGTCGGTTAGTTCCGCAGACGCTATTGTAGTTCGGATTTACTAAAAATAAATTTTTTCAAAATGTGCATTTTTTTGTAATAATGCCAACGAAGTTACCTCCCTTTATTCGTTAAAAATAGAAAACATTTTTATTTTTGAAAAAATTTTTTTTTTTTTTTTTTAAATTAATTCCGTTTGATAAAGGATGTATTATGTCTTCAAAAAAAACATTTTTATATATATGGTAGAGTTTATATATACCTATATAACCTATATATACCTATATATATATATATATAGGGCAGTTAGGGTAGAGTTGACATGAAGTCAACGGTGCTTGGTTACTGAAAGTTTCTTGCCTATGCGATTTTCAGATCCTAACTTAGATATTGTTGCTCTATTAACGATATTGAAGAGTTTTCACTAATAAATATAGCAAACACACACACAGACTATATATATATATATATATATTATATAATATATATATAAGATAAACCTAATGAGTCAGTTATACCTACTTAAAGTTTCGCTTAGTGCTCTTCAGGGCTAAGATCTGACTCTTTAAGTAGGTTTATCTGACTCATTAGGTTTATCTTTATTATTTGCTCTACTTAGGTATTGAGCACTCTTTACTTATTAGCTTTAGTATATTCTGGCGGTTTTGTCTGACTAGTCAGATCTTAGCCCTGAAGAGCACTAAGCGAAACTTTTAGTAGGTTTATCTGACTCGTTAGGTTTATCTTTATTATTTGCTCTACTTAGGTATTGAGCACTCTTTACTTATTAGCTTTAGTATATCCTAGCGGGTTTTATATGTATATATATTTCTTATATATATATACATATGAATTGTTTTTGTTTTTTCTTTTAGGCCAAGTATTGTAGTATCAATCGATTGTTTTTGGTTGGTACGATTACCTTGGTCTTTTCTTTTTTCTAAAACTTTTTTTTCTCCCCAGGTGATGTGTGGTAGTATATTTTTCCAATCAAACTATTTGCCGGGTTTTTTCTCACCGCGAGGGTTTACCAACAAGTTTGGTATATTATATTATATTATATCATATATATAGTATGTGAAAGGATAGAAAAGAAACTTGTCAGACAAGAATTGTCCGTCGAGTTTAAGAAAACATGCATGAAAGAAAAAATGCTGAAATCCCCTTTTCGCTAGCGTTAGACCAAGAAGATTGTTTTTTGCATCTGAGGTGGAGCGCCACACCTACCACCAGCTCCTTACTTTACTGCACAGATCCTTGTACTACTCATACGCTGAGTTGGCGAGGACCGTTATCGAACCAGGAACCTTGTGTTCCTAGTCGAACACTCTACCGACTGATAGTGTGTGTGTGTGTTTGTGTGTGTGTGTGTGTGTGTGGTATATTTATACTTCGTGGTGTAATGGTTAACAAGTTAGTCTTACAGCTGAATAACGAGTTCGATTCTCACTAGATGCTCTATACTTGTGACCTTGTACCACATCCTACCCGTGGCGAACGGGTTGGGTAAATACCACCACGTTCACTTCCTGTTTATCCCCGCCTCGGATAAATACCAACAACGTTGCCTAGGCTATCCAACACTGCGTCTTTGTCTAGCTTATCTTCCCCGGAACAGTTTCTTGAAGATCTGTCCACCCAAAGAAAAAGGGGAAGTACTCGACCACGTTAAAAATAAAATTCACAATCTGCATCCGATAACCGAATAATTTATACTCTTGTTCCTTGATCTTCCGACCATTATCATCTTGCAAAACCCTCTCATTAAAAAATGTAGCCGTCCAAATCGTCCAAGATGAAATGCAAAAATGGAAATTGTGATTATCTGGTGTCGCCTTTCCGTCGAATTCACAGAAAAATATTATAAGCAAGCAAGCAAGAAAGAAAGAAAGAAGAAAGAAAAAGAGTAGAGAGTGTTAAAGAAAAAGATAGATACAGGGGTGAACGCGGAAGCGATAACGCTAATAAGTTTCAATCGAACATAATGAAAAGGTGAAAAAGAGGAAAGAAAGAAAATAAAAGAGGTGAGAGAGAGTTAAACTAAGATAATTATACTTTTTACATATTGAAGTATTTAGTAATAGCTCTTAAGTAAACATATCAAACGTTGTAATAATTAAATCATCATAGTGTAGTATATCCACAGGTCATGTTAATAACCGAATAACGGAAATAGAAATACTTGAAAGTGGGATTATGATGTAGTATTAGTTCTTCCTTTTGTGGGCGAGACACAGTGGCATGTTGTTCGGGCAGAACGTGGCGGAAAAAATAGGTAGACCTGGTGCTGGGTATCCCCACACCTGAACAGCACTTCCCCATTGTCCAAAAGATGGAAGCTGAAGTAGACTAACTTCTTCGTGACACGAGTCACGAATATCGGGTATTTTCTTTTTTTCTTCTTTTTTTTTTCATTTTTTTTTTTTTATTTTTTTTTTTTTTCAGAGGTTGGGATTTTGGAGGGTGGTGTTCAGATGTGGGCGAGTAAGCTTCCATTTTAAATTGACCATGTCAGATACGACTCTCGTTCGGGTGTTGGGAGTAGTTAGTAGTAAAACACGAGGATACTGTTTACGGGTATTTAAAACAGATGCCCTGGACAATATATATATATATATATATATAATATATATATATATATATATATATATATATATATATATATATATTATACAATATTCTAGACAGGAAATGGTAAACATTTGGAGGGAAAACTGAATAACTGTGCAACTTCGTTTTTCTTCTTTTTATTTTTTCCTTTTTTTAAAACTTTTTTTAAATTTTTTAATTTTTTTTTTTCTATTTTTTCTGTTCTTTTTTTTTTCTTTCTTTCTTTTCTCCTTTTTCTCTTTTTCTTTCTCATTACCTCCACCCTGCCGGTTGGGATGTTAGAATGTACCGACTGCACCGCTGCAGCTGGATAAGACTCCCCAAATAGTGCCATCTGTTGGCCGTGGGTGGCGACCAGTGATGCTTAAGGACGGAGTCTTGGTGATTGAGCAGTCCTTGCAATACTCCACTTTGGCCCTTTCTTGGGTTAGACGGGCGGTCGAAGAGGCCCCCTCCGATCAATCGGCTGGTCACGTCAAGCCCAAGCAACTATAAGATTGTCCCGACCCTATTGCCTTTATGGCAATCCCCAGCCCCTTTTTATCATATGGGTGCTAGAAGGTGGTGGCTGAGGGTCTACATGTCCTGGGAATGATGTTAAACTCTATCTGATGGTGAGGTTCCAGTTCTGGACGTCTAGGGAATATGGAGCACCACTTCATCACCATTGCTTCCCGGAGTGGTAGTACCTGTTAGGGTCCCATCTATGGGTTAAATAGAAAAACATGAGTTTATAAACAACATTGATTATCGATTAAGAATGAATTTATTTCAAAACTTTGTCGGCATTAAATAACCCACTAAGGTTGATATGCCGTACAACAAAACAAACCAAATCCCATTTTACAATTTTTTTATTTTTTTTATTTTTCTTCTTGCTGCTGCTGCTGCTGCTGCTGCTGTTGTTGTTGTTCTTCTTCTCTTCTTCTTTCTTCTTCTTCTTCTTTCCACCTTTCCTCTTCTTCTTCTTCTTCTTTTTCTTCTCTTTTTCTTCTTCTTCTTCTTCTATCAATGTCAAGTCACGTAGAAAGCACTGGTTCTCACAAGATTACATTAATATTATTTCTCCTCCTCCCCATTTTCTTCTTCTTCTTTTTCTTCTTTCTCCACATCTTCCCCCTCTTCTTATTCTTCTTATCATTATTCTTTTTTCTCCACCTCTTCCTCTTCTTCCTCTTCTTCTTCTTCTTTCTCCACCTCTTCTTCTTCTTCTTCTTCTTCTTCTTCTTCTTCTTCTTCTTCTTCTTGACACGCTTCCATGTGAAATGGGTGTACATTTCAAACCTTATTAATCCCGGGCAATATTAGGTTATCTTGTCGTTCTATAAATCTAAGAAACACTAAACACCGTCTCAATAAACATTTGGCAAAACATTAACTTGTCGCAATAATTTATGGTAGATCGAATAAAGATACAATTTACAATTTAAAATCTTATAAATGGGGAGACGAACGCTTTGCTGGGCATTGCCAGGTAACCTTCATTTTACTAAAGTTATTTAGCGAAAATTTAATGGGCAGATCTATTGATTTTTAGAAAAACAAAAAGATATCTATCTATCTATCTATCTGTCTGTCTGTCTGTCTGTCTGTCTGGCTGGCTGGCTGGCTGGCTGGCTGTTGATCTCACCCATCTATATGTTCCTATCTATCTATCAGTCTCTGTCTCATTTTGTTCATATCTATCTATCTATCTATCTATCTATCTATGTCTGTCTTTCTTTCTGTCTCACCCAGTTCCTATTTATCTATCTGTCTATCTGTCTGTTTACCTATATATCTATCAATCTATCTATATATGTATCTATCTGTCTGTAGGTCTATCTGTTCAGGAAATATCTACCTGCCAGTATAATAAATTCTGTGTTTACAGTTGTGTATATATTTACCAACCCCTCTACACAAGGAGGATGTAACACAAGGTCAATTTCCTAGGAATTTAACAGGTTTGAATTCAGTTGTCCTTCTCCAAGACCAGCTGCCATACTAAGGTTTATGAGCTTAATCTGCCCTACTATTTACCAACAGCTGGAGGGAGATTAATTGAATTCATACCTTTAATAAGGGTGTTAGAAACATTGTCCAAAATTTGAATTGATGTCACCATGTCCATATTCTATTATGATAACTATTACTGCACATACTCAGAAAGATCACATCAGATATATCTTCTTAATATAATGGGGATTCAATATCTGTATTATTTATCTGAATTTTTTAGATGAGTCTTGATGTTTTGTATTATTTGTATTTTTCGGGACTGTCGTCCTTATTTTTATTACTACATAGACAACGTTTCGGTTGATGTTCCCCTCGACCATCTTCAGGTGTTTCTTGTCTAACTCTGAAACCTTCTTATCGAACTCAGGGGCCTTCTGAAGGGAGAATAATAGAATTCATACCAAGGCTATTAGCACTATGTGAAATGCAAACAGGCTTATACGCGATAGTTTCATGTATTCTATTTTAGTCATTAATCTACCTACCAATATTCACACTGTTCTATCTGACCATAAAAGATAAAACACACACACACACACATATATATATAATATATTATATATAAATAATATATATATTATATATATATTATATAAGTTAAGAGTAAGGAAATGAATCCGACGGTATGAGTATTAGATAAAAGGATATGAAAACACAACAATGGTGTTAAAATGAAAATATTTTATATTCATATTCATAGCTAATTATCGAAACAATATTTTGATTTATAAAAATCATCTTCAGAGCTTGTTTTTACTCCGCGACTCATCGAGAGAGGAGCTGAAAATAATTTGAATTCAAACAAACATTGATGTTCCCAAAAGCGTACAAGTCATGCAATCGTTTCTTCATTAGCACATCCGCTACGCGTTTCTCGATCAGCACCATAATGTATATCTTAGTGTAACACACACACACACACACACACACACATATATATTATATAATTATATATATTTATATATATGCATGCTCCCTATCCCTCCCACCAACTAAAAAGCGGTAAACGAGAATCTCTCCTATAAAAAAAGGATGGAGCACTCTTTGGCGGCCTTTACATACATACAGATGTATTAAAACAGTTAAAATCCCTTTCGCATTCTGTAGGTGACGATACCCAAACGGTTAAGCTTTCTGACTGATGCTGAATCGATCGGGTTTCTATCCCGGCTGTAGGTAGTTTACAAATGTCTAACCACACTGAAGAGACTTGATAAGTCCAATGACGGTGTCTGTGGATGACTATATATTGAGAGAGATCTTTGCCTTTTGATTTTTTTTCCAATTCACTTATCATTGACACTAAATGGCTTCTTTAAAATCTTAGTTCTTTCTTCTGCTGATCTGCTGATCTTCCAGAATCAACTGCCAGGTTCCTTGTTCAGTCTTTCTTTTTCTATGCAGAATATTTATATGTAAATTTATCATGTTTACATACGTATCTATTATGACATTTTATGTTAAACAATGAAATATCTTCTAGATATTCGCTGGAATGTTAAAATTCGCTTCCTCAAGCCTTTGGCGAAATATCTCTCTCTTTT
>CM042174.1:41263902-41283130 GCA_023376005.1 Doryteuthis pealeii | reverse complement strand
AGAGAGATGAGAATTTGTATGCGTTTTCATTCTCAAGGACAGATTCTGGTTTATGCATATACCATTTAGTTGTATGGGCAATTTTTTTTTTAAATAATTTCCAGTGCCTTAGTTTTGTATTCCCGTTGTGATAGTTTACTACATTCATTTAATACATGGTTTACAGTCTCATTTCTGCCACCGCACAGTCTATTATTATTATTATTATTATTATTATTATTATTATTATTATTATTAATATATTAATAATATTATTATTAACACTGCTGGAGAAGCAATGACGAGCTCATAAGTGACGTTCTCCTGTGAAAGCCAACACATGGACATGCTAATGTGGGCCGCCCACCACGGACCTACATTGACCAACTATGCAAGGATGATGGTTGCTGCGTAGAAGACCTCCCAGGGGCAATGAATGATAGGGAAGGTTGGCGAGAGATTGTCATGAATATCCGTGATACTTGCGCGACATGAGGATTATATATATGTATATATATATATATATATATATATATATATATATATAAGAATCCAATTGACTGGTATGTTGGGGATAATTATATTTGGGATCATCAGTATCTCCTCTGTGTATGTGTATGTATGTATTATTATTATTATTATTATTATTATTATTATTATTATTATTATTATTATTTTCACTCCTTTTGGGTTTTTCACATCAGCGTTAGCTGATGGTATTTCACTGGAGTCTGAGTGACAACAAGTCTCCTCAGATCTCCAGGACTCTTCTGAGTATTCTAGCCGATTGCAACAGTACAGTAGTCTGGATGGTC
This sequence comes from Doryteuthis pealeii, assembly GCA_023376005.1. Lineage (NCBI taxonomy): Eukaryota > Metazoa > Mollusca > Cephalopoda > Myopsida > Loliginidae > Doryteuthis > Doryteuthis pealeii. The sequence continues at coordinate 41,282,336 of CM042174.1, read as the reverse complement.
TCCATTCTTCCTCTGATTTCTAGATCCTCCAGTCTTTTTTCCAAGTTTATTGGTACTGTTCCTAGTGCACCAACTATAATTGGTATCACTTTCACTTTCATATTCCACAGCTTTTTCAATTCTCTGGCAAGGTCCAGGTATTTATCTATCTTTTCATTTTCCTTCAGCTTCACTCTGTGATCATTATTATTATTATTATTATTATTATTATTATTATTATTATTATTATTATTATTATTATCATCAAATATAAACGATTCCGTTCGTCCCTTATTGGGCTTATTAGATTGCAAGTCCTTTATTGAATTCCAAACAGGTTGGTGTTCTTTTTTTATTCATTTGGATCCGGGATATCTATTCATGTACAGGGAAACGCACCTGCCCAAAGTTTTGTTATTCATCAAATCAATAACGGAGACGGGGGGTGGGGTGAGGCAGTGGAGGGCGGGGGAGGGTAAGCTGATGGGGGTGGGGGGATGTGCCGATTGACAAATGAATTCCTCCTACCCTAACCTTTTTTACCACTCCATCCACCTGCACACATGCAAAACCTCCCCCCTAACCACCACCCCCGCTCTCCACTGCCCCCGCCCCCCCTTCACCCCCCGTCGATGCCGTCAAATGGGATAACTTTATTGAAAGCCAAGCTGAATAGAAAACTAGGCAGATATATATTTTATCTTATTTTTCTTTTTATTGTGATTGCATTATTTTATTTATCAGGACGTTTATTGTTTGGGGGTTTGTGTTTGTTTTTAGTTTTTGTTTTTGGGGGGAGGGGTTGTGTGGGGTGGGGGTAATATTCTATTCATTTAATTTTGTTCCCTTTAATATTTATTGCCATTGTAATAGATAGATAGATAGATAGATAGATAGACGAAATTGATAGGCAGATAGATAGATAGATAGATAGATAGATAGATATTAATAGACTGAGATAGATAGATAGATAGATAGATAGATAGATAGATAGATGGAATTGATAGACAGATAGATAGATAGATAGATACATACATACATACATACATACATACATACATACATTGATACATATTAATAGACTGAGATAGATAGATAGATAGATAGATAGATAGATAGATGGAATTGATTGATTGACTGATAGATAGATAGATGAATAATTAAATAGATAGATAGATAGATAGATTGATTGATTGATTGATTGATTGATATGAATAGACTTAGATAGATAAATATATAGATATGAATAGACTGAGATATATATATATATAGATAGATAGATATAAACAGATATAGATAGATAGATAGATAGATCGGCCAAAACGTTGTAGCTATCTAACTATCTATTTTGGCCGATGTAGCCTCCGGTTTTCTTCACGTTTCACTTGTATTCGATAACATTTTCGGAATTTTGTCCCCCCCCCCACCTCCAATCCGATCTTAGCTAGACTGTTCACATTCTTCGATCCATGTTGGGTGTGGGGCGCTGTTAACTGGTATTAGCTAATTCTTCTGATGTCTGTGATTACATCCATTCAATTCTTTCCACTGAACCCTGAAGTATGCGGACTCCCCTGCCTCGCTCAGGAATTGAACTTACAATCACGTAAGGTAAACGATAGTAACTAATCATCGCTTTTATCCATTCAACTATTTCTTTAACACTCAGATACTCAAATCTGATTTCATAATGGAATCAAATTTGAAGAGGCGAATGTAGCTGAAATAAATTTATTTCGGATAAATTGTGATTTTCATATATACAAGGTGTGTTGAAAAAGTATCGAGTTTTTTTTGTGCTTTTGACACACCTTGTATTTTGAGAAAAATAACGTACCATTCATTGTTCATTTTTATCTTGGCAAATACAGCTTCAAACTCTGCACTTTTATAACACACTTTGTATTCTGAAAAAAAAATAACGTTCCATTCATTGTTCATTTCTATTTTGGTAAATACAGCTTCAATTTGGATACTTTTATGACACACCATATATATATTATATATATATATATATAGTTTTTCTAGTATTGGAGAATTGAAGATAAAGTGCTCGATTACGAGCTGTATTTAGCATTATTTTGACGATAAGTGGCTAACACTCTGCTTTGAAACAAATGGTAACAATCGGTCCTTAAATGTATTGTATCCTATAACAATATATATATATATATATATATATATATATAATAATATATATATGCATCCTATATGTAACATATGCACATACGCTAATATCTATGTACGCAAAATCTTTATATGCACATTTGGGTTTGCAACCTTGGTTGAATCCTATTTCGGAAATGCTTGATACCACACCAGACACACACAGGCACCACCACACATGCACGCACACACATAACCCTACAAAAAGAGAGACACACGCACGTAACCCTACACACACACATACACATACACACACATACACACATAACCCTACAGACACATACACACACACCCAAAAACCCTAAACTCACACACACACACATAACACTACACACACATGCACACACACATAACCCTACACACACACACAACACACACATAACACTACACATAACACACACACACCTACACACATAACCTACCATACACACCTACACATACACACACACACACACACACACATAACCCTACACACACAGACACACACACATAACCCTACACACACACACACACAAACCCACCACACACACATACACATAACACACACATACCACACACATATAACATACACATAACACACACACACACACACACACACACACACACACAGACACTACACACATACATAACACACACACACATAACCTACAACACACACAAACACACACATACACATAACCCTACAACACACACATACACATAACCCTACAAACACACACACCAAAACCCTAAACACACACACCCACACACCCCTAACCCTTACAGACCCTCATCCACAAATTACCTGATTATCCCATTCCTAGTTCACCTGCCAACACCTATTTCGGTTTTTTCGGAATTCCTTTCGAAAAAGATTGGAATCCAGCATTTTTTTTCCATATCTTTCTCATCCATTAAATTATCGGATCCATTTTTCCGGATTTGAACCGATGGATTTTTGTTTTTTTTTTCTGAACTTCTTTCATTCCTTTTAAAGTTTTCATTCACTTCAAAATTTATTTCCATTTCTTCTTTTTCTTTCTTCTTTTTTTCTTTCTTTTGTATTTTCATTCTTTCTTTCTTCTTTCGTTCTTTCTTTTGTATTTCCGTATTTCTTAAGGAATTTCTTCTTTTTTTGTGTTGTTTTTTCTTTCTTTCTAATTATTTCTTTTTTTTTCTTTCATATATTTCTTTTCTCCTATGATTTTGAATTTCATTTTTTCTTTCTTCTTTCTATCTTTCTTTCTTTCTATTTCTTTCTTTCTTTATTTGATTCATTCTAATTCTTTCCTTCTTCTGTCTTTCGTCTTTCTTTTTAATTCTTTCTTTCTTCTTTCTTTCTTTCTCCCTTCGGTCTTTCTTTCTTCTTCCATTTTCCTTTTTTTTTTTCTTCTTTCTTTCTTTCTTTCTTTCTTTCCCCCTTCCTTCTTTCTTTCTTCTTTCTTTCTCTTTCTCTTTTTCTTTCTCTTTGAATCTCCTGTCTTCTTTCCCTTTCTACCAATTCCTATTCAAAATCCTTTCATCAAGATCACGTGATCAAAACAGCCCTTGCATTAAAAGATCCTTTCAAACCAAAAGAAATACTTTGTTGAAAATGAGAAAATGTTTTAGGGAAATTATATATTTGAAAAAAATTGAAATCTCCTTTTGTTATTTCCGAATTTGTAAATCATTTCCATCACCAAACTTCTTTCTGTATCTTTTGTAGCAGCAGCAGCTCAATTTATTCCGTTTTATATTTAAACTTTTAAACTATTGTATATTTATAAATGAATATGATATGCAGGCTGTTTCAGAAAAAAATGATATCGTTTTATATGTATAGGGCCTTTGAGAAAAATGGATATCATTTGAGATGTACAGGGGGGTTGAGAAAACTTTTATATCATTTGTAATGTACAGAGTGTTTCAGAAAAATTAATATCATTTGAGATTTATTGGGTTTTTCAGAAAAATTGATATCATTTGTAATTTACAGGGTTTTCATAAAAATTGATATCATTTAAGATGTACATGGTGTTTGAGAAAACAAATTGATATCCTTTTATATGAATATGGTGTTTGAGAAAAAGTAATATCATTTGAGATGTATAGAGTGTTTAATTGATATTATCTAAGATGTACAATGTGTTTGAGAAAATCTATATCATTTGTAATGAACTGGGTCTTTTAAAAAAATTATATCATTTTAGAAGGACAAGTTTGAGAAAAGTTTATAACATATGAGATGTACGGGGTGTTTGAGAAAAATTGATAATATTTAATATGTACAGGGTCTTTGAGAAAAAGTGATATCATTCAAGATATACGGGGAGTTTCAGAAAAATTTATATCATTTTAGATATACAGGGTGTTTGAGAAAATATCATTTGAGATGTAGAGTCTTTGAGAAAAATTGACACTGGGTGACCAGAAAAAAAAATGGAATCCAAATTCTGTTTTTTATTTTTCGGACACCCTGTATATATGCTATTACTAATGCAGACTACCAGAATCCAAATTCGTCACCCCTGTATCAATTAAGATGTACAGGGTGTTTGAGAAAGGCTTATATCATTTGAGAAACGCGTGATGTATAATGGTTAAAGTCATGGGAAATGGACTCGTTGCCCTGAGTTCAAATCCTGGACGTGGTAATTGCATTTCACTTAGCGCTAATACCCTTGGGAAAGGTATGCATCCTACTCTCCCACAATCTATGGGTAAATAGTATGGGCAGACTGGGCTCTTTAACCTCGGTTAGGCAACCAGTCTAGGAGAAGGAAAACTCTAAATTTAAACCCGTTGAACTCCGCTTAAGAAATTGACCTTGTGTCGCATCCTGCTCTTGCGGAGGGGTTGGTAAATATATATATATCATTTGAGATATAGGTGTTTCAGGAAAAGCCTATATTATTTAAGGAGTACAGAGGGTTTGAGATAAATTTATACTATTTGAGATGTTGAGAGTGTTTCAGTAAAATTGATATCATTTGAGATGATGTGAGTGTGTAAGATGAACTTTCTGACTCTTGTACTTTAACATGCAACCAATAAAATTCCCATTTCACAATATCGTGAAGGGTCATTAAGATGCAAGGGATTATTCGCTGAATTGAATTCCTTCTTTTACTTTTGTTGTTCACAAAACGTTTCGACCAATACATTTCCCGTCTTCAGGAAAGAGAGTTTTATTCTGGTTTCTTATTTTCTCGGTAGCACAAAGCAAAAAAATGGTATCAAAGAAATCGGGGTGGTTGATGTGGGGCTGAGGGAGGAGGAGGAAGGTCTTTTGCATGGAATTATTCTCAGATCTTTTCAAAGAAATCCATATCGCGTCATTCCTTGTTATCGAAGAAGGCCAGAAACCAAAAAAAAAAGAAAGAAATGAACGCAAAATAGCATTTTTCTGTGAAAAGATCCGAGAAAAATTCCATACCTAAAAAAGCAAAATAAATTCTTCTCAATACGGTTTTTTTATTGCACTACGTAAGAAAATGACCGATTTAGTTCAGTCGATAGAGCGTTCGACTAGGAACCACAATGTTCGATACCGGCCCTCGCCAACTAAGCGTATGAGTAGCACAGGGATCAGTGCGGTTAAGTAAGGAGCTAGATGGTAGGTGTTGCGCTCCACCTCAGACGCAAAAACAATCTCCTTGGTCTAGCGCCATTGAAAAGGGAATAGACTCCCTCGCTGTCTGACTGATACCGACTTTAGGCCACCCCGACCACTTTACTTTTTTACGCAAGAAAAGAATCTAGAAAGAACTATAAGAGTCTCTTTCTTTGCGGCGGTGCATATTTCGCACGAAGAAGGTTGGAGAATGTACCGGCTGAAACAGGCTCATTCGCTGCTCAAATTTGGTGATCTGGCGGGAACTGGCGCTTTCAACGGGACTCGACCATAAGCCATTATGTCCTGGATATGAAGTTAAATGCGGTTTCAATTTGATAAACTAAAGACTTTTTTCCGTCATTACATCACTTATTAAAGGGCCGAATTAGCTCAGTCGGTAGAGCATTCGGCTAGAAACCACAAGGTTCCTAGTTCGATACCAGCCCTCGCCAACTCAGCGTATGAGTAGCACAGGGATCTGTGCGGTAAAGTAAGGAGCTAGATGGTAGGTGTTGCGCTCCACCTCAGACGCAAAAACAATCTCCTTGGTCTAGTGCTAGTGAAAAGGGGATAGACTCCCTCCTGATTGACTGATAGCCTTTTTAACATATATGTAAGTGTTTTGAAATAGTATGCAAACCCGCCCCTCGGGTGTGGATTGCTATAATTAACGGCATCCCCCCAGGCAACACCTGCCCCCTCAATTTAAAAGGGCAGGGCTGGGTTTATTGCCCAGTGCCTGAGGTGCCCCCTTGAGGGGGAATGCCGACGGGATTGACGCAATTTTTTCCATCTGCCACTCATGAGTCTCGGCTTGTGCGTGGTCCCACATAAAAACAAGACCTTGCATCCAACCCATACAAGTGGGATATGAGATAAATAAATGTAAGTGTTTTGAAAAAATTGGTATCAGTGAGGACATTTAAAATATGTGACGTATTTTCTTAAGGAGACTTCATCATCATCATCATTGTGTCACACATGCAGCACGGATTTCCATGACAATCTCTCGCCAACCTTCCCTATCATTCATTGCTCCTGGGAGGTCTTCTGCGCAGCAACCAGCATCTTTGCATAGTTGGTCAATGTAGGTCCTTGCTGGGCGCCCCACATTTGCATGTCCATGTGTTAGTTTCCACAGGGGAACGTCACTTATGAGTCTTAATAAACTAGAAAGATGAGAAAAAGTAGGAGAGAAAAACGATCGAAAATACCTAAACACAAAGCAAAAGTAGAAAGACTTGTTTTACTGTCTATTCATTTCGATGTTAATTATTAAGCAAAAGTATCATTAAGTATTAAAGTCGTCGGGGTGATCTAAAGTCGGTATCAGCCACACAGCGATGGAGTCTATCACCTTTCTACTATTTGGAAAAATTGACTACCCATCGGCTACACATCAATTTTTGCCGAGGATTCGTAATTAAACTTTAATATTCTTTCTTTTCCGAAAAGAATCTCCATTATTTTCTTATCCAATTCTTCTTTTTCCGATTCTCAAGTTGAGTTACCTTCATCCCCCACCCCCACCCCCTCGCCCTGCCAAGAACGAACCCTACTCAACATTTTTTCCTTTGTCTCGCGAGGCAGACGAAAATGCTGAGGGATGCTGGGAAGGGATGTCTGGATAATATCGAAGAATGGCGGTGCGAGGTTAATAATAATAATAATAATAATAATAATAATAATGAAGAAGAAGAAGTTAATGAAGGAGAGAAGGAAGAACAAGAACAAGAACAAGAACAAGAAGAAGCAGAAGAAGAAGAAGAACAACAACAACAACAGAGAAGAAAAAGAAGAATTGTGCAAAGAAGAAGAAGAAGAAGAAGAAAAGAAGAAGAAAGAGTTAAAGAAGGAGAGAAAGGGGTAAGGGAGGAGAGAGAAAGGCCAAGAAGAAGAAGAGGAATGAAACGAAGAAGAAGAAGAAAAAGAGTTAAAGAAGAAGAAGCAGAACAAGAAAAGGAACAAGAAGAAGAAAGAGAAACGAAGAACAAAAACAAGAACAAGAACAAGAAGAAGAAAAGAGTTAAAGAAGAAGAAGAAGAAGAAGAAGAAGAAGAAGAAGAAGAAGAAGAAGAAGAAGAAGAACTGGGCGACGATCGATCCCTCGGTGCCTCTTCCACTTCCGACTCAGCAGACTCCCCCCCACCCCGTTCTGACCTAATTGTCTCTCGCTTTGGGTTTCCCAGACACACAGACGATCCACATTTATGGGGTCACCATGACAGCGATGAGTAGCTGATGAAGTGGGAGTAGGAGGAGTAGTCGCAGTAGCAGTGCACTTTTAAAACAAAAATTAGGGGATAGTAAACAAAGGAGGGGACAAAAATAATGAGCTAGTCAATAACAATAGCTAGTAGTCATGTTTGGCACAATGCTAACAGTATTCGGCACCCGGTGAGAATCTAACTCCTCAACAAGGATCTGCTAGTTTAGGTACTTAACCATAACAAAATATGAGGCACAATAACAATAGCAAATCGACCTTTATTGGGAAAAGTAGAAGCGTCTACCCAGCATCGACTGGGTAGAGGGATTGGGCAAAAACCCTGGTGCATTGATTTGTTTATTTTTGAGATTTACAAATGCTGGACATATTTAAATAGAATTTCAATGCTACTTCTATGTATATTTTGATTTTTGAATATCTTCGAATATAAATCAAATCTTCATAATTTTCTTGCACAAAACGCAAGAACGGTGATATTTACTTTGTTGTTAATTGTTTTATTTTCATAGTTTCATCCGGACATACAAACATACATACTTCCGCTTGTAACTCAATTTCCTCGTATATCAAATCAATTTTCCCAATTGAAATAAAACTAAAATGATATTAATCCGTTCCAGAGACCCTCAAACATCTTAACAACTCTTGGCTTTAAAAATTAATGATTTCATGACCATAAATTAAGGGTCGACTTATACACGAGTAAGCAATGTTGGAGTTCAAGCATAATAGGAAGGACTAGGAGCAACCCTTTGCTTCAAAAATAATTTAATAAATTAATGATTTCATGACTATAAATCCTTTGTCGACCAATACACGAGTAAGCATGGTTGAAATTTAAATATAATGAAAAGAACTTGAAGTGACCCTTGGCTTCAAAAACTAATTCAATCAATTGATAATTTTATGACCATAAATCATGGGTCGACCTATACATGAGTAAGCATGGTTGGAATTCAACCATAACTGGTTGGACAATGAACAACCCTTGGCTTCAAAAAATTAATTCCATAAATTGATATAGAATAAATGAATACATGAGTAATAATTTTGTAAGTTTGAAAATTCAAACATGATAATAAGGACTATTAACAACCATTGGTTTCAAGAATTAATGATTTCAAACCATAAATTAAGGGTCGACTTATATACGAGTAAGCAGGGTTGGAATTCAAACATAGCAGGTAGGATTAGGATCAACTCTTGGCTTCAAAAATAATTCCAAACAATTAATAATTTCAGGACCATAAATCAAGGGTCGACTTATACACGAGTAAGCAATGTTGGAGTTCAAACATAATAGGAAGGACTAGGATCAACCCTTGACTTCAAAAATTAATTTAATAAATTAAGGGTCGACCTATACATGAGTAATAATTTTGTAAAGTTGAAATTCAAACATAATGGGAAGGACTAGAAGCATCTCTTGTCCATAAATCAAGGGTCGACCAATACATGAGTAACCATGATTGAAATTCAAATATAATGGAAAACACTAGTAGCAATCCTTGGCTTCAAAAACTAATTCAATCAATTGATAATTTCAGGACCATAAATCAAGGGTCGACCAATACATGAGTAAGCATGGTTGGAATTCAACTATAATGCGTAGGACTAAAAACTATTTCAATTCTCTAATAATTTAATGACCATAAATAACGGGTCGACCAATACATGAGTAATAATTTTATAAGGTTGAAATGAATTCCATCGAATAATGACTTGGTAATCATAAATCAAGTGTCGACTAATCCGTTTCATTCAACTGACAATTTTATTCAAATCTGTTTTTAGTTTTTCGTTTTAATATTTCGGGAATTAAAGTCAAATAAATATTATAAGAATTAATCATAATTTTGAACTACAACGAGAAAGTGTTGAGTATTGAAAGGAAAATGGAGGGAAAAGAAAGGGAGAAAAAGGGAGAAAGATGAGAAAGAAAGAAAGATGAAAGAAAGAAAGAAAGAAAAAAGAAAGAAAAATGTAAAGAGACAGATAAATTTGATACATAAAAAAACAAAGAAAGAAAGAAAGAAAGAAAGAAAGAAAAAGAGAAAGAAAGAAAGAAAGAAAAGAAAGAAAGAAAGAAAGAAATGGAATTGAAGAAAGAAAGAAAGAAAGAAAGAAAGAAAAAGAAAGAAAGAAAGAAAAGAAAAGAAAAAGAAAGAAGAAGAAAGAGAAGAAAGAAGAAAGAAGAAAAGAAAGAAAGAAAGAAGAAAGAAAGAAAGAAAGAAAGAAAGAAGAAAGAAAGAAAGAAAGAAAGAAGAAAGAAAGAAAAGAAAGAAAGAAAGAAAGAAAGAAAAAAGAAAGAATGAACATAAAGAAGAAGCAAACAAAAAAGAAAGAACTAAAGAAAGAATGTGAACATAAGAAAAGAAAGAAAGAAAGAAAGAAGGAAGAAAGAAAGAAAGAAAGAAAGGCTGTGAACATCAAGAAAGAAAGAAAGAAAGAAAGAAAGAAAGAAAGAAAGAAAAATTGAAGAAAGAAAAGAAAGAAAGAAGTGGGAGTGTGAGCATAAGAAGAAAGAAAAGAAAGAAAAGAAAGAAAGAAAGAAAGAAAGAAAGAAAGAAAGAAAGAACTAAAGAAAGTGTGTGAGCATAAGAAGAAAAGAAAGAAGGAAAGAAAGTGTCAGTTTAAAAGAAGAAAAAACAATAGATTCTCTTGCAATTTAAATTTTCCACAAGTTTATTTGTTTAGCATCGACAAAACCGTTCCTCTTTGGCCAAACATGGATCGTTTGACAACACATTTTTGGCAAACTTTCTTAATGGCAGAAATCTTACACTTTCACTGGTAAAAAATATAATTTCCGCTTTCAGAATTTATATATATATATATATATATATATATATATATATATATATATATATAGGAAGTAAAATGAGGAAATCAATCCACAGTATGCGGAAAAATATTAACAAACACGAAGTGTTCCAAAAGATGAATATTTATTTTTGATGGTAATGTCGACGCTATAATGTTTCGGTTTTTGAAACATTCTTCAGAACAAAATCTCACTAATGTCCTGAAGAATGTTTCAAAAACCGAAACGTTATAGCGTCATTGCCATCAAGAATAAATATCGATCCTTTGAAACACTTCGTGTTTTGTCTATATTTATATTTTCCATATATATATTATATATATATATATATATATATATATATATATATATTAATAATGGAGATTCGCTTCCGGTTTTCCTCTGAAACAAAAATTACGACACTGCTTACGTCACATTACCCAAAATCGTCATAACATAGAATAAATACACTCAAAATTTGAACATGCAACATTAGACAGTCCTCATTGAATTTTTACTCCACCCCGCAGGCAATATGTTTTCAAAAATCTATTTTTACATCGCCCGGAGGGTGTTTTTATTTTGTACTAGTATATTAAACAATATATATATATATTGTTTAATTATAATAATCAAACTACTCTTGATAAATTTTCGCTTAAACTAGACTGTTTTGTTTTTTTGTTGTTTTTTTGTTTTTTGTTCTTTTGCTGTGGTGGATCGCCACACCTACCGTACAGATCAGGTTGAGAGGCGCGTGTGAAGTTTATAAATTCGCCGACCTCACGCATTTATCTGATTTTTCCTTTGTTTAAATCTTGCCGTGCGCATGCGCGGGCACATGTACCGGAAGTCAGTTAAAGTCACAAACAACAATAAAATGGGAATAGTAAATAAATAATGGCATGTTTTCTCATTAATATTTAAAAAATAAAATAAAATGGCGGAGGGTTAGAAGGGGGGGTAAGAAATTTCCCCACCCCGCCAGCTGCACCCTGCCCCCCTTTTCATCGATCATTGTTTTTGTTTTGTTTTTTTGTTGTTTTTGTTTTATCCCTGAAATTTCCATGGTTACCGATTACTAGTGTCTCGGTTGATAACGACACTCACTCACGCACGCATCAATACGCCGTCATCATCATCATCATCAGCAGCAGCAGCAGCAGCAGCAGCAGGTGTCAACACCATCATCATCATCATCATCAATAGCACCATCAGCATCATCATCAGCAGCAGCAGCAGCGTTAGTAGCAGCAACAGCAGCAGCAGCATTCTGTATTGTGTTTGTGTTGTGACAAATACGTAACATTCTTATCATTCCAACCGGCCCCTGAAATAGTTTAGTGTCGGGTTTCTATGGTTACCGGAGATGTCTCCTCCGATCGGGGAATTGTTCGGAAACTTCTTTGGAAATGTCAAATTTATTTGAAAATCTATGATCCCTATTGGTACTATAAACATTCGTTAAAGATTATTATTGAACAATAGAAAGACCAAGGAAATTAAATAAGAACACACAAAAGATTACATTTATTTCTACTTTATTCTAATTGATTTCAATATAAAATTAGACATAGAATTACTTTTAATAATAACATTACAAGTCAATAAGACCAAATAATTATTTATTAAACGCGCTAAAGGTAAAAAGTATGATAATCTTGATTTAACTCTCTCTCTCTCTCTCTCTCTCTCTCTCTCTCTCTCTCTCTCTCTCTCTCTCACACACACACACACACACACACACACTTGTTTTTCTTTCTTTCTTTTTAGTTCATCTTTTTATACATTTTTTTAAATTTTGTAACAGATTAGCGTTATTGCTTCCGCGCGCCACCCTCTCTCCTCTCTCTTTCTTTCTTGTTATATATTTTCTGTGTAGTATGTCCTTTTTATTCCCTTTCGTTCTTTGTAATGAAAAATGGTCCAATATTTAACTGAGGTAACGACACTCATAAGAAATAAGAATTGGGCGGAAAAGCAGCACCAGATAATTAGGATTTACATTTTTGAAGTTCACCTTGGACGATTTGGACGGTCGGATTTTTAATCAGAGGGTGTTGCAAGATGATAACGGTCGTATTTTTAAAGAACACGAGTAGTGATATATAGATAGGATTTATATTTTTGGATTTCATCTTGGGCGATTTGGACGGTCGGATTTTTAACCAGAGGGTATTTGCAAGATGATAACGGTCGTACAATTAAGGAACAAGAGATTTTAGTCATCTGCTTTGGGCGGGCATTTGGGTACACTTAGCAAGCGGCCTCGGCCCCCCAACCAACACGGATATTACAAACATAATCTGCTCACCGCACAACTCGGACCGACAAGTTCGGGGTGGGGTGGGGGTACTGGGGTGCTGGGGGTGTAGAGGTAGCGGGGGTGGGGGGGGTCTAGTGACCGTCACGCAAAAATGCACGTGCGTGAACTCCAAAATTACATCTCTTGCTGCTGATTGGCCTTTGACTAAAATCAACTCCTTTCAAATTCTATAACGGTTGATTTTTTTTTTTGGGGGGGGGGTGTTGTTCAACACTCATTTTCTGTCGTCCTGCAATTTTTGATATTTGCCTTATACCCCCCACCCTCCCCTCACACACTCACCTTCACCCTCATCCTCACCGTCCCGTCTCGCCCCCGCCCGCACACACACACACAAAAACCAACACACCCCAAATTTAACGCTTTCCCCCCTTTGCGTCGTCTCGCTTCGCTTCTCTTTCCTTCTCTCCTTCCGTTTGTCGGCTCGACCCTCGTTGGTTCAATAGTGCCCCCCCCCTCACATGTTTAGCCACCACACGTCCAATCTGGTGTGGAGTGGACAGTCTCTTAATTTTTTTTTTTTTTGATAAATATGAAATTAGGCTTTTAGGTACATTCACGCTTAAATGGGTCAACAGCCGCCCACCCCCGCTCCATTGTGTTGTTTTTTCTATGGTTTTTTGTTTTGTTTCTTTCTTTGTATATTTTGGGGTAATCCTTAACTCTTTCCTCGTAAATTCCTACCATGAAAAAACTGAACCCTCATTTTATGTCCGTGTTTTTGCAATAAATGTTTTATTTTTCTTGCACCCGTTATTTTACAATACTAAATATATTTTCTTTATTTGTTAAAGAATAAAGAACCAAGAAAATATATTTAGTACTGTAAAATAACGGGTGCAAGAAATAAAAAACATTTATTGCAAAAACACGTACATAAAATGAGGGTTCAGTTTATTTTATGGTTGGAATTTACGAGGAAATAGTTATGGATTACCTATTTAAGTTTTGGTTTTGTTGTTCCTTTTTCTTTTTCTTTTTGAATTTTCTGGTTAATATTAGACACGTTAATAAATCATTAACGTTATTATTATTATTATTATTATTACTAGCAGATATATGCACCCTCCGGGTGCAAGTATTTAAGTTTAATGTAATAAAATATTATATTAAATTAGAAAGGCTAATGAAACTAAATAAGAATACTGACAAAAAGATTTGAAACAGAGGGAGTATAATAAAAAAAAATAGAACAACTGAAACTTACTCTTCTATCACTCTCGTCTTTCATTGTTATTTTTTCTAATTTAAGTATTTAGTTAAAAGAGGAAGTAAAGAATAAAATGACAGTTATTTTTTCTTGTTAATGGATTTCATTTAAGATTCATTGAAGAGATTTTTCATTATATTCATTAGAATAAAACCAAGCAATTAGAAATCAATAATACTAAGCACATATTTAATAAAATCACATTTTTAATATCAATATGCAAATTAGCCTTCCCGTTCACACTGTAAACCACTATTTTGTTGTATATATAAATATAATTGCATGTTGTTAGTATGTAGACATGGTTAACAGTATTAATAATGTAAATCAATTTTATTAATAATTGAGGTTTAAATAAAAATACAATCATGGAAAATGTAATGTCAATAACTAAGGGAATAGTGATATGAGTTGTAATATAGTTTCGGTTACAGACAGAAAAGCACACAATCTCCATTATAATAAGATTATTATTATTATTATTATTATTATTATTTCACTCCTTGCGATTTTTCACATCTGAGTTGACAAGTAGTCTTTCTCTGGAGACTAAGTGACAATAAGTCGTCTTCTCAGGTTCCCAGGACATTTCTGAGTATTCTAACCAATCTGATCAATCCTCGTTGGTTTAATACTGTCATCTTAGCGACACGTCCAATCCGTGTTGTGTGGGACAATCCTCTCTCCCCCACACTTTTTGGGATAAATATGAAATTAGGCTTTTGGATATATTCACGCCTTAAATGGGTCAACAGCGCTTTCATTAACTTCATTTGGTTAATTTTCATTAACTTCATTAATGGTATAATAACCCTGTGGGTTATTTAATGCCAAAGACTATTAAAGTGTTAGATAAAAGTTGGTACTCAAGTCTCTTTTACTGGTGTAATTTTTCTAGATGTATTTTGTAGATGTATTTTATGGGCCGGGTTAGCTCAGTCGGTAGAGCGTTCGGCTAGAAACCACAAGGTTCCTAGTTCGATACCCGCCTTCGCCAACTTAGCGTATGAGTAGCACAGGGATCTGTGCGGTAAAGTAAGGAGCTGATGGTAGGTGTGGCGCTCCACCTCAAACGCTAAAAATGATCTCCTTGGTCTAGCGCTAGTGAAAAGGGGATAGACTCCCTCGCTGCATGGCTGATACCGACATTAGCCCGCCCGACGACTTTACTTTACTTTATTTTATATCTGATTCCTAATTTTCGATATATTTTTATTTCTCTCAAGAAGGATAAAATGTCATCCAAGTTAGTATTTTCAAATACCTTATATTATTCGCACTGAAATATTTATTTCTGGTTGGAGCGAAAACTCCACACTCCATGAGGAAATGTTTGACAGTGCAGAGTGTTTGACATGTCCCTCGCCATGGTTGACCCCCTGCTTGAGCATAAAATTTTAGACGCTTAAATGAAAAGTTTCACATTATCAACTTCATTATTATCATTTCACTCCTCATGAGTTTTTCCACATCAGCGTTAGTTGTTGGTATTTCTCTGGAGTCTGAGTGACAGATTGTCATCTCCTCATGTCACCAGAACCCTTCTTACTATTCTAGGTGATCTTAACAATGCTGTTGTCTGGATGGACTCAATTCTTCCTCTAATTTCTAGTTCCTCCAATCTTTTTCCAAATCCTTGGGGACAGTTCCAAGGGCAACAAATACAATTGGTATTACCTTCAACCTCATGTTTCACAGTTTTTTGTTTGTTTTTGTTTTGTTCTTTTGGGAGGGGGCTTGTAAGATATTTTTAGTTCTCGGGCAAGGTTCAAGTATTTGTCAAAATTTTCGTTTTCTTTCTTTTATACTTACTGGTTCATCGAAACGGCAAAATCTACTAGCTCACAAGTTTTCTCCTTGTTGATGAACTTTAGGCCTGGTCTTCTGGTCGGGATTAGGTGACCCGTCTATATCTTAAAGTCCCAGAGAATCTCATGTGTCTCATTCTCTAGGACAAATTCTGATTTATGTATATACTATTTGTTTGTATTTTAGTCACCACCGCCCTCAGTTCTCCTTTCCTTTGACCCCCCCCCTCTCTCTCTCTCTCTCTCTCTCCTCTCTCTCTCTCTCTCTCTCTCTCTCTCTCTCTACTTTTCTTATGCACCTCCTTCCTATTTATATCTCTCTTTCTCTTTCACATCTACTATCAACCCCACTCCCCCCCCCACCTTTCCCCCTCTTCACCCCCCCCATTACTTATCCGAATCTTAAAATAGCTTATCTTCTTTCTGTCCTTCGTACCATTCCACTTTTATCAGACCTTTAAGGTCGGCACCACCAATTCAACTCTTCACCGATTTTCGCAGACCAACACGAAGAAGAACAAGATTCGAACTTTCTAAAAAGGAAATATCTTATTTCGTTTTCTTTCATTATTATCATTACCTCTTTCTTTCCTTTCTTTCTTCCTTCGTTATTTCCTCCCTTTCTTTCTTTCCTTCTTTTCTTCTTTCTTTCTTTTCTTCTTTCTTTCTTTTCTTCTTTCCTTTTTTCTTTCATGCCTTTCTCTCCTTCGTTCTTTCTTCATTCTTTTTTTCCTTCCTCCCTTCCTTCCTCACTTCGCCCTCTACTCATTTCCTTCCTTCTTTCTGTCTGTCGTTTGTTCCTTCCCTCCTTCATTTTTCCTTCCTATGTTATTTCCTTCGTTCTTTCTTTCTTTCTTTTCTTCTTTTCTTCCTTTTTTTCATTTCTGTCCCTCCTTCGTTCCTTCTTCGTTCCTTCGTTCCTCCCTTCCTTCCTAGCATCGCTCTCTACTCCTTTCCTTCCTCTTTTCTTTTTTTCGTTCCTTCCTCTCCTCCTTCATTTTCCTTCCTTCGTTTCTTCTTTCTTTCCTTCCTTCTTCTTTCCTTCTTTTCTTTCTTCATTTCTTCATAGTTTCCTTCTTTCCTTATTTCATTCCACCTTTCCTTCTATCTTTCTTTCCTTCTTTCCTCCCTTCTTTCCTTTTTAACTTCTTTCCTGTTTTCATTCATTCCTTCCTTGTTTTCCTTCCTCCTTCCTTCCTTTCCTTCCTTTTTTACCTTCCTTCTAAAGGTGATTCACATTCCTCTTCATATCTTTCATCCTCATCCACATCAATCGACGTTGGGGGTCCCAAATGGAACAAGATATAAGTCCTTATCTCATAACGGAACACCCACGCAAAATAAATGCAATTTGTATCACATTTTATTTTTCAAAAAAAATGAGGGTGGCTAGACCCAAATGTTTTCTTTTTAGATATTCAGTGTGAGGGGTTGGTTATTTCCACTTGTTGCTCCTGCAACCCGTCACGTATTAAATGACTCACATCATTTCTGATGTCAAGATGCGAGCTGCACAAGAATGTTGCGGGTGGAAACAACACCCCACAAGAAAGCAGTTGTACGGCCACTTGCCCCCTATGACACAGACCACCCAAGGGAGATGAACAAGACACGGTGGACACTGCTGAAGAAACAAGGACGAACCCATAAGTGACGTTCTCTTGTGGATATATATATATATATATATATATATATATATATATAAATATATAAGATTTTTGGATGTTTGCTTTATTTAGAAGCATTGTTGAATAAAGTATATATTATATCTTTGCTTGAAGGCAACTACAATGCATGTATCGCATAAAATTCGATACTTTTTTTTTATAGAAAATGAATTTGACAAGTATAATCCCGGCAAAGGATCGCTCGGTGTGTAGAACATCGTACAGACTGTTTCGACTTTATTAAGTTCATCAGCGATGTATACTAATGACTTCCCTCCGACAGAAATCGACACTTGTCAAGTTCATGTCCTATTTTAAAAAAAGGATCGAATTTTATGCGATACATGCATTGTAGTTGCCTTCAAGCAAAATATTATATATTATATATATATATATATATATATATATATATATATATATATATATATAATATATAATATAAATCCTGAGCAAAGTCATCATGGGCGCTCCCAAGCCACCGTCCCTTCAATCTGAGAAGGAAAACTCATTACACCAAAACCCACTAGGTGTCTGATGACCCAGAGAGGTCAAATTCTGTGATAAAACAACATGCGATCAAAACAAACATCTAACGTGTGGCACACACAGGGCACCTGTATAGGTTATGTTGTTTTCATGGAGAGAGAGTGTGTGTTTTGCATCGCACA
>CM042174.1:41256402-41261402 GCA_023376005.1 Doryteuthis pealeii | reverse complement strand
CTGAGTGGTCTAATGGTTAGAGTCGTGGGAAACTCTTCGACGCGAGTTCAATTCCTGGATGAAGCTGTTGGCATTTCACATAGCGCTAATACCCTACTAGTATGGTCTTCTGGTTGGGATAAAGTGATCCGTCTGTATCTTAAAGACCCAGAGAATTTTATGTGTTTCATTCTCAAGAACAGATTCTTGTTTATGCATATACCATTTTGTTGTATGGTCAAAGTTTAATCTTTTGCATAATTCCCAAGTCCAAGTATTTTTCTGTCTTTTATTATTATTATTATTATTATTATTATTATTATTGACTTATTCACGCCGGTGTTAGCCGGTGGTTTTCCTCTGGAGTCTGAGTGACAGCAAGTCTCCTCAACTCAATTGGATTCTTCCGAATATTCTAGCCAATCTTAATACTGTTGTTTGATCCAGTCTTGATTCTTACACTGACTTACAATTCCTCCAGTCACCCCTCCAAACCCAAATGGACTTTTCCAAGAGCGATAACTACATTTAGTACCACCTTTGCCCTCATGATCCACAAATATTTTGTTTGTTTTTTGTTTTTTTGTTTTTTATTTCTTAACCATGTCCAGGTCTTATCATGTGCACAATCTCCAATTTGTCATTTGAAATATCTATATTTTCTTCCTTTTTCGGCTTTCTTGTTTTGTTTTTTTGTTTTTTGTTTTTTTTTGTTTTGTTTTGTTTTTCTGTTTGTCCATATGTTGCAGTTGTTGTTACTGGTTGCTATAATTGGTCTTTCTTTTCTCTTTTCAGAGTATTCTTCGAGTTCTCGAATTGGAACCTCTACGCAATCCTCAAGGTTGGTGAGACCTTTTCTTTATTCTTTACTTTACTTTTTGTCTATATCATCTCTCAGGGCCGGTTTAGCGCAGTCTGTAGAGCGTCCGCGTAGGAATCACAAGGTTCCTTGTTCTATACCGGCCTTCGTCAACCCGCAGCACAGGGACCTGTGCGGTAAATTAGGGAGCTGATGGTAACTGTAGTGCTCCATTCCAGACGCTAAAATAATGTCCTTGGTCTACCGCGTGAAAAGGGGATATACTCCCTTGCTGTATGGTTGATACCGACATTAGGTCGCTCGTTGACTTTATGTCATCTCTTAGGTGTAAAGTCTTGAGCATTGTCGTTAACTTCCTTGTTCTTTGATCCATCTGTCGGAGTTCCTTCCCTGTCCATTTTAAGAATGGTCCACAGTATCTTATAAGGAGGACAAGCCCATGTGTTTATACTATTTATTTGACACACACCCCCCCACTATGCCAGATGCACAAAATAAAACTCATGCGTGGCCAGGGAAAAATTGTGTGGGTCTTTTCGGTATTCGTCTATTGGGGCGCCTCAGGCACTGTGCAATAAACCCAGCCCTGCTCCTTTAAATTAATGGGGTAGGTGTTGTCTGGGGGGATGACCGTCTGGGATCATGCTGTTATTAATCTTTAGCCAGTCCAATGGCCGAAGCCACCGGACATGTAATTCCGAAAAACCGGAAGTTGTGTATTCCCTTGACAAGATTTCTGCTACAGAATTTGGTTTCTAGTTTTCTTGTTCTTCCGAGGAATTATTTTCTTGTTTTGTCATCTTAGTTTGATGGTGCCAGTTTCCAATACTTTCAAGACACTTTTAATTCTTCTTTTCTCCAAGTCTCCTTAGATTTGGTATTTTTATTATTATTCTTATTATTGTTGTTGTTGTGGTGATTGTTGTTTGTCTTCTTCTTCTTCTTCCATTAAATTTATTCTTGTATATATATATATATATAATATATATATAAGTGTATTTTGGCAGCATTTTTTCTTTTATACAAGTTTTTATACATCTTGTGCCCCCCCCCAAAAAAAAATCACTACTGCATCGCTCGCTCGAACCACTAACATTCCTATAACCTCCCACTACCAGTGGTTATTACCTCCCACTTCTAATTCCTTGCTACTACTCGCTCTCGTTAAAAACGAGACACGAAACCATACCATCGTTTCCTACCTGATGATGGCAAACTGTATTGCCGAAAGCGCTCGTTTTTAAACCTTTGGTGTACTGTTATACCAGTTACACCCCGACACCAAAAAGATGGCCCGAAAATTAGAAAGGATCAACCAAAAACTTGTCCGACAAGAATTGTCTGTACAGTTCAACAAAACTTATATATATCGACTAGCAAAGGCATGGTCGGCCACAAACAAATTGTCAGTCATATGGAGATCTGATCTCCCTGACAAGCTGAAGCGACAGGTCTTCCAGGCTGTGCTTGTATCGGTGCTGCTATATGGCTGCACCACTTGGACCCTAACGAAGTGTCTTGAAAATAAGCTAGATGGAAGCTGCACAAGAATGCTACGTGCAGTCTTGAACAAATCGTGGAAACAGCACCCCACGAAGAGACAGCTGTACGGTCACCTGCCTCCCATCTCTCAAACTATCCAAGTGAGACGGACAAGGCATGCAGGACACTGCTGGAGAAGCAAGGACGAGCTCATAAGCGACGTTCTCCTGTGGAAGCCAACACATGGACATGCAAGTGTGGGGCGGCCAGCAAGGACCTACATCGACCAGCTATGCGAGGATGCTATATGCTCAGCAGAGGACCTCCCAGGTGCAATGAGTGATAGGGAGGGTTGGCGAGAGATTGTCATGGATATCCGTGCTGCAAGCGCGACATGATGATGATGATGATGATGATGATGATGATATATATATATATATATATATATATATATATATATATATATAACCAGTTGACTGTATTGTACGTGAGCGCTTTTCCCTATGTGTGAGACAGAGAGTATGTTTATGTGTTTGTGTGTATCTGTATTCACATTTGTTTTACTATGCAACGTTATGAGGGGATGCAGCCACTTATATATAAGTATCTTGAACCTAAGCACTTTTTGAATATCACTAAGTGTTGCAGAATCAATTAACTCTACATGATGTGCGTCTCACTGTATGAGCTATCTCCGGCCACCAAATACCTTGATTTGATCCATATCACACTCACGCCCTGTTGGCTGGGTTAAGAATACGCTGACTGTACCCCACCCCCACCCTCACTGCAGAGGGATTCAGTTCCATAACCACAAATAGACGTGTTCTTAGTGTGATACAAAACTACATCCAAAGTTGATGCTTTAATTCAGGTTTCTCTGGTGTATGAAATCACTCGTTCATTGTCATTACCATTGGTTTCTAGGTTTCTTGTTCTTCTGAGATATAAGATTATAATCTAAATCCATGTCAAATCATTCAGGCCATGTCACCCACCTCCTTCAATTTTTCTGAAATTTTTTCCAGGTTAAAGTTAGACATTCCCCATAATTTGAGCTTCCAATTCCAAAAATTGGCGGAGTTATATAGATTTTTAACTCTCCAAATTTGGTGGGGTTGGCGAAAAATGGCGACTTTTTGTAATTTATTTTTGTCTGTAAAATAAGTTCTAGAGCTTCTCTACTCCTACAAATTAGTTTATAAAAGCACTTTTACGCAGGAAATCCAAAAATGCTGTCGAAAAAGTATGTAAATCAACCAATCTTAAGTTATTGATGATTTCTGATTTTTTAATAGCAAGATCAATATCCCGATGTGGCACTGACTATTAGACAATTGTTTTTCTATTATTATTTCATATATATTGAACATTATTTGTACCAAAAAACAGTTTGACACGGTCCAATTGAAGGGGGAGACAATTTTTTTAATTACGTATTGCTTAAAAAAATAAACAAAAAAAAATCAAATTACTATACATTTAATTAACCATTGAAATTAATTATTGAATCTATTATTGAGACAGTTTGTGTTAGTATTGCAATGTATGATTTCAATTAAACTTAGTTTAAAAAAATATTTTTCAACATTTGTTGTGGGGTTTCAAGGGGTCAAAATAAGACAAAACGACGGGTAACAAATGTAGAAAAATGTATTAACAAAAGAGTAGACAATTACAGTACAGAGAAGTGGGAATTACGTCCGACAAATAGAGTTATGAGCTGACTTGCATTGGCTTACTCTACAAGCCATAATTGTCCCTGTTACTTATAGTAACCGTCGGCGCATTCCACTATAGTCTATAGGGTATATCACCTATAACAACATTAAATTTTTGCGATCTGCAAACTGCGACAGGTTTTTTTTTTAAACTCCTATGTCGTAAGCAATATTTCTTCTCCGGATTTTTGGATTATATATATATATATATATATATATATATATATAATATGTTGTGTGTGTGTGTGTGTGTGTGTGTTTATATAGATCTGTTGTTATAGGCTCAAATAAAAGTAGCACTTAACTACTGGTCACCAACACACTTCTCTATGCACTCTTAAGTTTATGACGTTATCTTAAGTGGAAAGAGACTCTTAGTGTTCCAATCCTTGAATACAATTCCCTCCAAAAATTCGAGGCGCAACAAAATGGCGTGGGTGAAGTCTCTCTTTCGTTGTCATCGTTTATGACTTATGTGACAGGAATTCATTCGAACTCGACATTTCTTGTCTGTTTCCGTCCTTCATCAGTTGACCTCTTTGATTTTTGCCCCTCTTCCCCCTCTCTCCTCCTGCTCTCTCTCTCTCTCTCTCTCTCTCTCCTCTCTCACACACACACACACACACACACACACAGACACACACACACAGACACACACTGTCACTCACTCATCTCCTCTCTCTCTCTCTCTCTCTCTCACTCTCGCTCATTCTCACTGTTACTCTCTCTCTCCCCCTCTCTCTCTCTCTCAAACACATACACATCCACTCTCTCTGTCAGTCACTCTCTTCTCTCTCTCTCTCTCTCTCTCTCTCTCTCTCACCACACACATACTCTCTCTCACACACACAAGACACACACTGTCACTCACTCACCCCCTCTCTCTCTCTCTCTCACTCTCGCTCATTCTCACTGTTACTCCCTCTCTCCTCTCCCTCTCTCTATCTCTAACACATACACACTCACTCTCTCATCAGTCACTTCCCTCCCCTCCTTCC
>CM042174.1:41206168-41246302 GCA_023376005.1 Doryteuthis pealeii | reverse complement strand
AGAGAGATACAGAACATATGTGTGCCCTTGCGCACCACACTATCACAATATGTGTTCACGACATAATTTATATATATATATATATATATAATATATTATATACTAAAATGGATATATATAGATATACAAACATATATTTGCATATAATTATAATTATACTAGAATATAACATATTATTAACTAATATTACATTATAAATATATAATAAATTATGATAGTATAATACCATTCAATTAATCATTATATATATATATATATAAATATATTATATATGTCTTACAATATGAATGTTATTGACTTAAGTAGCCTATATTTGTGTGTGAATGCATCATATATCTCAGGTGCTAACACTAGTCAATAATATACTGTATATATGGTGATAGTAGCACGTGCTTCCCGTATGTGATTGATTAAGTGCATCATGTCAGTGTCCAGATGCGTGAAATATAATATATCTAACCATTAATATATATATACTAAACTTATATATTAACCTAAATATATATACTATATAATAACATATATTTATACAATCCACATAGATTCATAGGATGCTAACCAGTCACTAATGTCAAGAGTGAATTGTAAAGCTGGGAAGCTCTTTTAGTCGCTCCACCGGTCCTCGAAGGATGGTCGGAATCTGATTATAAGACTAGCGGTCCCTTGCGAAGATTGGAGTTGAGTCCTCATTCGCAACATCTCTCTGCGGATGCACTACAAGACAGTCACCAGACATTCACATTGACAACCATTGCGTCGTCTCCATCATCTCGGTAAGTCTCTCTCTCTCTCTTCTCTCTCTCTCATCCTACCTCCTCTCGTCTCTTCGTCTCTGAACAATCTCTCTCATCTCTCACTACATCTCACTCTCAAGCGTAAATCAAAGATATGGATACTGTTTATGTTTTTGGTGTTTTTCTTTTTTTCATTCGTATCAAACAATTCATTACTTATCGTCGTCGCATTACATAAGACGAATATTTTTGTTGTACATTTTTTGTGAAGAAAACCCTTGTTCAATTTATAGTTATTTCATTCATTTTATCTTTGTTTGTTTTTTTTTTTAGTTTTAATTTGTTTGTTTTCTTACTTTTTTGCTGTGGAGGGAGGGGTAGTATGTATTCGTTAATTGATCATTTCCTACCATGACGAAAAAGATATAATACTAAATTATAATATATATATTATATATGTTATATATATTAAATTAAGTGTAATGGAGAATCGCAGTAGTTGAAATCATTTGTATATGCACTTCTACATTATAATATATATATATATGATAGTGTGTGTATTTAGTTGTGTAGTTGTGTAGTGATGTGTGCTGTGTATCAGATATTGTGTGCGTGTATGTAATAATTATATTATATATACAATATTATATATATATAGTATAATATAATATAATAATATATCGAGCCTATTATATTATTTCTATGCCTTACATATACTAGAAAAACTACATATCATAACTATTATATATAAACTAAATAATATATATAATTTACTATCATTGTAAATTTTATACTATTATCATTGTGTAGTAGTGTTTTGATGTGTGTTGTGTGTGAGTGTGTGTAGATGTTTTGTATGATGATTGTTATTATATATTCCAATCTAATTTCTTAGTATCGTTTTTATCCTATTTCGTTTTATAAGTACATAATTATATGTAATAATAGAATGTTGTTGTGTGTGTTGGATGTGGTTGTATGTGTAGTTGTGTGTGGTGTGTAGTGGTGAGTATATAGTCTGGTACTTTATGTCTATATGTGTGTGAGTCCTTGTATTCTTTGAGTATGGATATGGTCATATATCTTACATACTATATCATACATACTCTCTATTTAATACTATTCAATATATAATTTATATATCATATTATACTAACACTATTATAATAAATATATATAGATTTGTATGATTGCATAACGCATGTATTATGCCATTATCTCATACACTTATATGCGTCTACACATTACATACATCAAAGTATAAGATACAGATACTACTTTTCAGGTTGGCCACAAGGTTAGGTTCGATACCTCAGCCACCTGCATGCTCAACTCAGCGTATGAGTAGCTACAGGATCTGTGCGGTAAGTAAGAGCTGAAGGTAGTGTGGCTACTCCACCTCAAATGCTAAAATAAATCTCCTTATGAGCGTCTAGAACTTAGTGAAAAGGCGTATAGACTCCCGCTCACTTGTCTGCTGTATACCTGACATTTAGGCCGCCCGACGAACACTTAACCGTGCATGTGTTTTGTGTATCACTGGAGTGTGTCTGTTTATTCTCGGTATCCTATTTCTAAACTCATTCCACGGCCACTTCACGTGCACACACAACTCAACAGTTGTAATCCCAGTGATTTATCATGTCGATAGAGCCCCACCGAGGATAGTCGTAATGGATTCGGTATCGCATACCGGTTCATCGCTAAACGTTTCGTCATTGGTC
Organism: Doryteuthis pealeii; assembly: GCA_023376005.1. Lineage (NCBI taxonomy): Eukaryota > Metazoa > Mollusca > Cephalopoda > Myopsida > Loliginidae > Doryteuthis > Doryteuthis pealeii. Next base: position 41,243,844 of record CM042174.1, on the reverse strand, counting down.
TAGCTTCACTCGTATAGGTAATACTGATCAAGTGTGCGGTAAAGTGGGAGACTGACGTTAGGTTTGGTCTACTTATCATCCTCAGCCAAACAATCTCCCTGATCTAGCGCTTAGTCGAAAAGGGGATATGCTCACCTGTTACAGGCCGTGATATCCTAAACAAATATGCCACTCCCACCAAACTTTACTTTATATATAATATATAATATTTTGTATAATAATTCTATATAATTAAATATTATATGATAACTATATAATTTTATGTTAATTCTATTAATTATGTGTGTGTGTGTGGTCGTGTGTGATAGTGTGTGTGTGTGTGTGTGACGTGAAAATTATGGAAAAATGATAACGATGATTACACTTTTGACAGTTACAATTAATCAGTAACTTATTGACCTCTGTACGGGCTGAATAGGCTTCACTGTCTGTGTTCGTTATATACTCACTGTTTTCACCCATAACTTTTCTAAGTATATCTTCCTATTGGTGATTTGCTATTGCATATTATTTTCACATCATAGCACACACACACCACACACACATTTATTGTACCTATAATATATACACTTCATATTATATATATATCAACTTATTAGTGTGTGTGGTCGTGTGGTTGTTGTAGTAGTGTGATTGTATGTTGTGTGTGTGTATTGGTAAGCATTTTTTCATTAGCATGTAGAATTAAACAAAAGGCCGTCTCCTGTTTACAAATATTTTATATAAAATGAAAATTTACACGCGACTTTTTCAAGTTTTCTGGCAAATATATATATTTATATATAATTTTAATATAATATTAAAATAATATAGTATATGTATTGTAATCTTTTTTAATACTTTCTTGAACTAAAACATTTATTTGGTAGTCGCTTTCATTGTCTCATGCGTATACAGAAAAATTGTAAAAACATTTTTTTAATATATAGATTGTTGTGTTAGATGTGGCACATGTGCTGATTGTTTCTGACATATGAGAGAGAGGGAGAGAGAGAGAAGAGAGAGAAGAGAGAAATGTGGTGTGGTGTGAGAGAGACAAGAGAAGAGAGAGAGGATGGTTTATGTGTGTGTGCAATACAACATAAAGAAAAGAAAAAATGTTTAGTAATCATATATGAATTGATATGTATGAGATGTAATATATGTGGTGCACGTTTTTGCGTGAATTGTGTAAATGCTATATGAGTACAGAGATGTGTGATGTGTGTGTGTTGTGTGTGTGTGTGCGTGTGTGTGTGTGTGTGTGCAGAGTGTAGTGTGTGATGTGTAGTGGTGTGTGAGGTGTTGTTTGAGGTTGTTGAGTGATGAAACACAGAATAAACAAAAATAATGCTTAATTATTATGGCACGTGTACGACGTATGATACTTCATAATAGCAGATGAGATAAGGGGGGGAGAGGGAGAAGATTCATTGAGGAAGACGAGAGCAGAATAAGAGAGAGAGAAATAAGAGAGAGAGTAGAGTGAGTGAGACATTAAGACAGAGAAGAAAGTAAAGAAATGAAGAATAGAGAAAGAGAGAGTGGGCTTAAAGGAAGAGGGGGATAGAGAGATGAGAATGATAGCTGACATGACGCGAGAGGTATAAAGATAGATATGATAGAGAGAGAGGAAGAGAATAAGAGAGTGAACGATGAGAGGATATAGAGCATAAGAGGAGAGAAATGGGAGATGAGAAGAGAGAACGCTATTTAACTAATCTGATCATGTCTATGTTTTTTGTTTTCTTTACTATAGCCAATCTGTGGTTGTCTTACCGTGAATGTTGACACTTAACACTTTTCTAACGAAATGATAATAGAAATTCGTTTTAAGAAAATATTCAACAAAAAATGATTTGAATTGTTTCTGTAGTTTTGAATCGAGGATTTCCTCATTCTTTTCAAAAGTATCGGATGATGTAAAAAAAATGACAGGGGGAAGAAGAAGAAGAGAAGAAGAAGAAGGAAGAAGAGAAGAAGAAGAAGAGAGAATTGGAAGAAAGAAGAAGAAGAAGAAGAGAAGAAGATGAAGAAGAAGACAGCAGAAGAAGAAATGAGGAAAGAGAAGAATGAAAGAAAGAAAGAAGAAGAAGAAGAAGAAGAGAGAAGATAGAAGATTGCGACATAGCGAATAAGAAGAAGAAGAGCATAATTAGAAGAGATGGATTGAAATGACTTAGAAAGGATAGAAGAAGAATGGCATTTAGAGAAGCACAGTAAGAAGAAGAGAAGAAGAAGAGAAGAAGAAGAAGCAAGAAGAAGAAGAAGAAGTAAGATAAACAGTGTAAAAGAAGAAACGAAGCAAGAATGTAACAAAGAAGAAGCAGAAGAAATGAACACAAAAGAAGAAGAAGTAAGAAGAAGAGAGAAGTATAAAGAGATAGTAGAAGAAGATTTGATAGAAGTAAGAAATGAACAGAAGAAGAAACGAGACATAAGAAAATTAGTCATAAGAAGAGTAAAAGAGAAGAAGAAAAAAAACAGTAATTGAATGGATTAGAAGAAGAAGAAGAAGAGAAGAGAAGAAGTGATAGAGAAGATATAAAGAAGATGGAAAGAAATTGAAGAAGAGAGAAGATGAAGAATGAAACAATACAGTTAAAAATTGAAAGAAGATAGAAGAAGAAGAAAAAGAGGAAGAAAAAACAGTAAAGATAGAAGAAGAAGAAGAAGAAGAAGAGAAGAAGAAGAAGGATGAGGCCTTCATTCTTTAAAGTTAACGGGATGATTATTAAAACAGAGAGAAGTGGGAAGAGAAGGATAAAATGAAAAAGAAAAACGAAAATAACAAAGATAAAGAATAATAAGAAAAATCCACTTGATAGATTGTGAATGAATTATTTGCTGGATCTGTGAAGTAAGATTTTTAGAGGCGAATATTTTTTGTGCGAATACGTAAACGAATTATTAGAACAATTAACTAATGAAACACGATATGGACATAATTTATGGGCTTTTTTTTGTGGGTATTTTATTTTCTTTTTATTATTATTACTTCTTACTTGATTCAAGTTCCAAGAAAAATAACTAGATGCGTTTGCTACTTATTTGAAATATGTCTAGCATGAGCGTATTAGGATAAACACATTGTAATGATGTGCGTTATATATATATACTATATATAAATATATATATATAACTATAACTATCCCTTTTGTTATCTTTGGGGTTTAAAATAAATAAAATATATATTATTTAAATTTATTATTTATTATATTAATATATATATAGTATATATTATAAATATATAGATATATCTGCTATAATTTGTTTTGTAATATATATTGTTTGGGATTTAGTAATGAAGCATAAACTGAAGTTTTTGAATGTTAATCTTTCTTTTTATTTTTCTTGTTAAATTTTCGGAGATGTTTATAACCCTTCTTCAGAACGAATATACTGACTGATTCGGTCTTTATGGGCATCTTATATTTATATATATAATATATATATACTATATATAATATTAATAATATTATATATATATATTGTGTGTGTGTGTGTGTGCGTGTGTGTGGAAACAAGACGTGGAAACACCACACCACAAGAAAACAGCTGTACGGCCTCCTGCCCACTATCACGCAAATATCTGTGTGAAACGAACGCTGGGATCTGCTGGAGAAGCAAGGATCAACTCATAAGTGACGTTCTTCTGTGGAAGCTATCACATAGACACGCCAGAGTAGGACGTCCAGTAAAAAGGTACATAGACGAACACTGCGCGGATAATGGATGCTGCGCAGAGGACCTCCCAGAGATAATGAGTGATAGGGACGGCTGGTGATAGATTGTCATGGATATGTGTGCTGCCAGCACGACATGATGAGGATGATGATAATGATGATTTTATATATATATATATTTATATATATATATATATATTATATATTATATTTTTTACTTGAAGGCAATTACAATGCATGTATCGCATAAAATTCGATACTTTTTCTTATAGAAAATGAACTTTCTATAAGAAATAGTATCGAATTTTATGCGATACATGCATTGTAATTGCCTTCAAAGTAAAAAATATAATATATACTTATATCAACAATGCATCTAAAAAAGCAAACATCCAAAAATCTTATATATATATGTGTATATATATAGCTGCTCGCACACATACAAACAAACATACCGACATATATATACATGTGTGTGTGTGTGTGTGTGTGTGTGTGTGTGTGTGTGTAAATTAAAATTCAGACTAAATTAAACCCCATTAAAAAAAGGCAGCATTTGAATTTTAAAATATACATTGACCTCAATAAGCTTGACCTATTCTCAACAAGAGGGCAAGTCATTTTTTTAAAAAGAAATTAGATGCATTAATTGTATCTCCTTAATTTTATATATTTATATTATATATATATATATATAATAACGATTTTATTCTATATATATATATTATATATACATAACATTTATATTGTATCTTCATAATTATATGTATATATATCATATATATATGTGTGTGTATATATATATATATATATATATATATATATATATATATATATATGATAATATCTACATATCTATATGATATATTATACTAGATATCTATATGATATATATATATATATGATATATATATATATTATCTATCTATCTCTCTCTCTCTCTCTCTTATATATATATATAATATATATATTATATATATATATATATATATATATATATATACACATATTATATATATACAAAGATTGTTATCACACACATGCACACACACACACACACACACATACACACACATATACACACACACATATATATATATATATAATATATTGGAAGTGAGTAATCTTTAAAATTTGTTTATAATTATTAAATTTTCTATCATCTGTTTTTATTTCATATGCACTCTCTCTCTCTCTCTCCTCTCTCTCTCTCTTCTCTCTCTCTCTCTCTCTCTCTCTCTCTCTCTCTATCATGTCATCAACTCTGTCAATGTATATGTGTATAATATTATATATATATATATATATATGTCAATATATGTCACCCAGTTCATGTCTAACCTATTTTCTTAATGTCTATTTTGTGTAACAGCATCCGTAATTAAATTTAAATCTTCGAATGCATGTAAGTAAGTTACTATATATATATATATATAATATATATATATATATATATATATATATATAATTCAACACCATCCTTTGCCAGATGACTTTCTCATCATAACTTTTTTTTTTCATTCCATTTTCTTTAACTCGTGTGCTATCTTTTTTTTTTTCTCCAGACGTGTCTGCTCTGATAAATTCTCTCTCTCTCTCTCTCTCTCTCTCTCTCTCTCTCTCTCTCTCTCTCTCTCTTCTCTCTCTCTCTCTCTCTCTTCACACACACACACACATACATACACACACACACTACACATACTCACACACACAATCTCTCACATACGCATATACACATATACTCATTCTCTCACACGCATCCACACATTTCTCTCTCTCCCCTCTCCCTCTCTCTCTCTCTCTCTCTCTCTCTCTCTCTCTCTCTCTCTCACACACACACACACACACACACACACACACTACTCACATACACATATACACATATACTGATTCTGTCCACACACTCACTCTCTCTCCCTCTCACACACACACAATCTCTCTCTCTCTCTCTCTCTCTCTCTCTCTCTCTCTCTCTCTCTCTCTCTCTCTTCTTTCTTACTCACTCACTCACTCATTCAAATACACACATATTATCTCTCTCTCTCACACACACATACACCCATACTCCTTCTCTCATATAAACCCTCACATATAAGCCCTCTCCCTTTCTCTCACACAAAATCTCTCTCTCTCTCTCTCTCTCTCTCTCTCTCTCTCTCTCTCTCTCTCTCTCTCTCTCCCTCTCTCTCTCTCTTAATGCATTCAAAGGAATTTAAGAAGAAGAAAAAGAACAAAAAATCTTTTCAAATGGAAAAAGCAAAAAAGAATCCATTTTGAATTTAAACTGAAAATTCCTGATCGAGTTTCTACAAATACTTAAGACCTTTTTTTTTTTCTTTTTTTTTCTTTTTTTTTGGTCTTCGAATTTCTTTTGGTGCTTACCAATTTTTCCATTCCTAGAATTTCAGTAATTGATGTTTAGTCGCCAGGTAAATAAAGTGTGTATTCTTCTTCTTTCCTCTTTCTTCTCTTTCTTTCTTCTTTTCTTTTTTTTCTTGGAGGGGTTGACGATACGATTGTAATTTGATGCCGTTTCATATCAACGAGCAGGATATACCACAGTATGATAATTCAATTATCACAATGTTTGTTATGTGTACTTAAGAGCTATTGTTAATTAGTTCAATATATAAAAAGTATAATAATCTTGACTAGCAGGACCTGTGGATATACCACAGTATGATAATTTAATTATCACAACGTTTGATATGTTTACTTAAGAGCTATTGTTAATTAGTTCAATATGTAAAAAGTATGATAATCTTGACTAGCAGGACCTGTGGATATACCACAGTATGATAATTCAATTATCACAACGTTTGTTATGTGTACTTAAGAGCTATTGTTAATTAGTTCAATATATAAAAATATAATAATCTAGACTAGCAGGACCTGTGGATATACCACAGAATGATAATTTAATTATTACAAAATTTGATATGTTTATTTAAGAGCTATTGCTAAATAATTCAATACGTAAAAAGTATAATAATCTTGACTTAAGTCTCCTCTCTCTCTCTCTCTCTCTCTCTCTCTCTCTCTCTCTCTCTCTCTCTCTCTCTCTCTCTCTCTCTCTCTCTCTTCATCTTTGCATTAAGTTCGATTGAAACAGATTAACGTTATCGCTACAGCACGCAGAGCCTCTCAATAAATATTTCCCCATATCTCTTTCTTTTTTTCATATTGTATTTTTCTGCGTAACATGTCCTTTTCTTACCTTTCTTTCTTTATGATAAAAACGGAATGGTCAGTTATTTAGCTGTGGTGACGACTCTCATAAGAAATAAGAATTCGGTTATTAAGCGACTCCAGATAACCAGGATTTACATCTTTGTGTTTCATCTTGGACGATTCGAACAGTCTCATTTTTAACCAGAGGGTGTTTGTTGTAAGGTGATAACGATTGGAAGATTAAGGAACAAGAGTATGAATATATGAATGTTTGGCTTCTTCATCCCTCATTAAATCAATTAACTAATCTCATTTAGACACAGGCCTGACGGTAGGGCTTTACAATATACCGACTGCACCTCAGCAGAGGGGTAGAACCTTCCCCCCCCCCACCTGGTGGCTATGGGTGGTGACCTGTGGTTCTAAAGGAATGGAACCCTGATTGCTGAGTAGTCATAGTGGCCCTCTGGAGAAATGACAATGAAGTGGGTACTCCACATTCCCTAGAACTGGATTTGGTTTGGTTGGTTGGTTGGGTTTTACGGCATGTCAACCCCTTGGGTTATTTTATGCCGAATACTTCTATTGGTAAAAAAATGTTTAATGCTAACAAAGTTTTGAAATAATTTCATTTTTAATGAATAATACAATTTTGTTTATAAACTCATATTTTTCTATTCAACCCATAGATGGGACCCTAACAGGTACTACCACTCCGGGTCAGAGTGGACTAGGGACCAATGGTGATGAAGGGGTGCTCCACATTCCCCAAACCTCCAAAACTGGAACTTCACCATCAGATAGAGGTTAACGTCATTCCCAGGACATGTAGACCCCCCAGTCACTGCTTCTAGCACCCATATGATAAAAAGGGGTTACGGCTTGCCATAAGGGCAACACGGTTGGGACAATCATATAGGTGCTAGGGCTTGACATGACCAGCTGATTAATCAGAGGGGGCCTCTCCAACCACCCGTCTAGCCTAAGTAATGGTCTAAGTGGAGTGTTGCATGTCATTGACTGCTCATCCACCAGGATTCCATCCTTAAGCATCACGGGTCGCCACCGACAGGGCGGATCCTAGAACCGGAGCCTCACCACAGATGTAGTTTAGTGTCAAACACAGGCCACATTTCCGCCCCCATCTTAGAAAAGTACAGTTTTCAGTTGGTTCATCCCATCATCATCATCATCATCTGTCTGTATATCATCATCATCATCATCATCATCTCTGTATATCTATCAATACATCCGGGTCTCTTTGTATGTTTATATGTCGCGATAGTAACACGGTTATCCATGACAATCACTCGCCAACCTTTCCTACCATTCATTGCTTTTTTTGGGGGGGGGGCTCTTCTGCGCAGCATCCAGTAACCGCACAGAGATGGTCAATGTAGGTTTTTGCTGGGTGGCCCACACTGGCGTGTCCATCTGCTGTTTCCACAGGATAACGTCACTTATGAGTTCGTCCTTGGTTCTCCAGCAGTGCCCAACATGTCTAGTTTGACAAAGCTGTATTTGGTTCTCTTGTGAGTGGAGTGTGAGTGTGAGAACCCCTTAATTGCCATTACTTGCAGGTGCAACTCTGACCTGGAGTGGTTGTATTTGTTAGGCTCCCACCTATGTATTAAATAGATGTTTGAATTTATTCGTATTAAAACTCATAAGAATCAACTACAGAAAAATTGGAAATATGAATGCATAATGAACGTGATTCCCTAACCTTTGGGCATACAGGTTTATATTACAATAATATATAGATGTTCTTATTTTTAAGACGCTACTGTTATTTGGTTTCTTTGTTTAATGGTATATCAAATTATCATGGGTTATTTAATGCCAAAGCCATTCTTATAGAAGGACAGTTGTAGCACTTTTTCAACAAAAATAGAAGAGAACAGGTTGTGCTGACCTGCCTTCACATAGGCCACACCTACGTCACCCATCATCATTTACTAGAGGGCACAGAATCGCCAATATGCACTACATACCAAGAGAGATTTACAGAGAAACATTTACTGCTAGAGTGTGTAGACTTTGATCTAGTGCAAACAAAATACTACCAAGCAAGTAATTTGAAAAAACTTTTCATGAAAATAAGACCCTCCAGGATTTTACATTCCTAAAAGAAGTGGGACTGTACTAAAAAAATTGAGTTAAAAATATAACATATATATATTTTGTTTCTACCAAACTATTGCTATGAATCCCAAATTTAGTCGGCATTAAATGATCCACCAAGGTTGATATGCCGTAAAATAAAACAAACCAAACCAGTCTTTTTCAGCCATATCTGGTGGGGATAAGGATACTTTCCCCAGAGGTATTAGTCAAAATGGGAACGCAATAGCACGACTAGGGTTTGATCTCGTATACAACGTTGTTAAATGGCATCTCAAACTTCGTGGTTATTTAATGCAAAAGCTCGATGCAATTTACTTTCAGTCGGTAGAGCGTTCGGCTAGAAACCACAAGGTTCCTAGTTCGATAACGGCCCTCGCCAACTCAGCGTATGAGTAGGACATGTATCTGTGCGGTAAAAGTAAGGAGCTGATGGTAGGCGTAGCGCTCCACCTCAGACGCGAAAACAATCTCCTTGGTCTAGCGCTAGTGAAAAGGAGATAGACTCCCTCGCTGATTGGCTGATACCGACTTTAGGCCACCCTGACGACTTTACTTACTTACCCAGGACACCTTTTTTATAGGTTTGTGTTTGGGTGTTATGTGGGCGGGGGTATTTTTACATTTCTGCGGGTGATACAGTCAGTGTATCTCTAAAGCCCCCCCCCGCGTCGAAGGGGGCGCTCGTAAAGTTATCTGATGGGGTTTCAAGTTCGTTTTGAAAACCGATTTGCTTGATTTTCCCCTGGGTTCGCCCCCGACCAATACAGCAACCCTAACAATGTATCAGATTAGCCCCAGCTTAGTAGATAGTGATAATAGAAACTTAATTCCATTTTTTAATTATATTAAGATCCTAATTCGACACAAGAAAAGAAGAAGTCCTTTTATCGAACTGTCAGTTCATTTCATTTATCAGTTGATAAAAATAAAATCTATTAAGAAGGATTTACACAATTTATCTATATTAGGGAACCTACTACACAGCCTAGAAAAGGCAGCACGAAATGTCGGCCTTTACGTGAACTCTGATAAAACCGAGTTCATGTCTTTCAAAAACAAAAGCGACATCTCAACCATCGACGGCAAACTCCTAAACTCTGTAGATCAATTTAGATACTTAGGCAGTAACATCTCCTCCACTGAAAATGACGTTAGTGCACGTATAGGAAAAGCATGGGCCGCTATAAATAAACTATCGATCATATGGAAATCCATCCTCACAGACAAGTTAAAGAGACGGTTCTTCCAGGCCGTTGTCATATCAGTACTGCTGTATGGCTGCACCACCTGGACCCTAACTAAGCGACTAGAGAATAAACTAGATGGGAGCTGCACAAGAATGCTACGTGTGATCCTGAACAAGACGTGGAAACATCACCCCACGAGAAAACAGCTGTACGGCCACCTGCCACATATCACCTAAACCATCCGAGTGAGACGGACAAGACACGCGGGACACTGCTGGAGAAGCAAGGACGAACTCATAAGCGACGTCCTCCTGTGGAAGCCAGCACATGGGCACGCCAGTGTAGGCCGACCAGCAAAAACGTACATTGATCAGCTCTGTGCGGATGCAGGATGCTGCATAGAGGACCTCCCGAGAATGATGAGCGATAGGGACGGATGGAGAGAGATTGTCATGGATATCCGTGCTGAAAGCGCGTCATGATCATGATGATGTCTGTCTGTATGTCCTATCTAGACAGTCAAACCTTTTCGTGTACAGCTACCAAATTTTATGATGAATATTTACTTGTTGTTGAGGGCTTGTTCGTTCTGTTCTTCTTCGTTCATTGTTATCATGACCCAAAGAACAACACTGATACAAGTTTTATATGCGCACTTTTATTTACAACGAACTCATATCTACTTTTACCCAACCCATCCACGTGAGTAGGATGTGACACAAGGTCAATTACTTAAGCGGAGTTTAACAAGTTTGAATTCAGAGTTTTAGAAATAAATGAATAAAATCGAAATTTTACCTTTTAATTAATTGGCCACCCGTCTAAGGTTATCTTATGTCTAGGGGTCAGGGAATCGCGTACACTGCTTGATTTATCGATTTGAACGGCGTGCCAACCTGTCAAGGGTTAATTTATGTCTAGATGTTAGGGAATGGTGTACATTGCTTGATTGATTGATTTTAAAGGCATGTCAAACTGTCTAAGGTTATTTTATACCTAAAGGTTACGGAATCTCGTTCATTAACAAATTAGAAAAATGGACGCTCGTTAAACAGCGTAGTTTTTTTGTTTTTTTGTTTTCGTTAATTCTTAGTTTGGCTGAAGAGAATGTTCAGGTAGAGTAGGAATGATTATATGTTCAGTGGTTTAAACGGAAATTGGCATCGCTCTGTTAAAAAAGAAAAAGAAAAAAAAAGGGAGGGGGAGAAAAAGAAAAAAAAAAGAATAATGAATAAATAAATAAAATCGAAATTTTTACCTTTTGCCAAAACTGAAAATAAAAGCAGAAAAAGAACAGCGAAACGTTTTCTTATCCGCAGGGATTCAATTTGAAATATTTGTTGGAACGCGTAGTTTGTTGAAAATGATTAGTTGCAGACGATTTTTACAAAATGCGCGCGAACAAAAAAAAAATGGCCGTTAAATTAGAAAGTTTGAACAATTTTTAGTTCGTTTATTGGATATATTTCTTTGTTTTGTTTTGTTTTTGTTTTGTTTTGTTTTTGTTTTTTTATCTTGTATTTGGAGGAGGGGGGCGAGGAGGCGAGGGGTTCCTATGAAAAATTTGTTGAGCCAATTATCAAATGAAGATAAAGGAAAAAAAAAATGTTATTTATTTGTTTACGAATTCATTTATTATTTATTCGTATAATATTATTTTTTTCTTCCGGGTGGAGAGATGGGATTTCGTTCTTTTTTTTTCTTTTTTTTTTATCGGTAATTATTCGATGAACATTCCTAATTTGCCATATTTAAAAACCTCGGTAATTATTCGAAATGGTTAATTAAAAACAGAAAAATGATAGTTAAAAACATGTAACACTTTTATTTTTATTTACTCATCCATTCAAATGATTCATTGACAGATTCTAACGGCATGTCAACCTGTCTAGGGTTATTTTATGTCTAGAAGATAGTGAATCGCGTACATTGCTTGATTGATTGATTTTAACGGCATGTCAACCTTCTAGGGTTATTTTATGTCTAGAAGATAGTGAATCGCGTACATTGCTTGATTGATTGATTTTAACGGCATGTCTTTCTAGGGTTATTTTATGTCTAGAAGTTAGTGAATCGCGTACATTGCTTGATTTTAACGGCATGTCAACCCTTCTAGGTATCTCATGTCTAGAGGTTAGAGAATCGCGTACGCTGCTTGATTGATCGATTTTAATGGCATGTCAACCCTTCTAGGGTTATTTTATGTCTAGAAGTTAGTGAATCGCTTACTTTACTTGATTGACTGATTTTAACGGCATGTCAACCTGTCTAGGGATATTTTATGTCTAGAAGATAGTGAATCGCGTACATTGCTTGATTTTAACGGCATGTCAACCCTTCTATGGTATCTCATGTCTAGAGGTTAGAGAATCGCGCACATTGCTTACTTGGTTGATTTTAACGGCATGTCAACCCTTCTAGGGTTATTTTATGTCTTGAGGTTAGGGAATCGCGCACATTGCTTACTTGGTTGATTTTAACGGCATGTCAACCGGTCTAGGGTTATTTTATGTCTTGAGGTTAGGGAATCATGTACATTGCTTGATTGGTCTATTTTAACGGCATGTTAACCCTTTTTATGACTAGAGGTTAGGGAATTTCGTTCATTAACATATAATAAAAAAGATCCGACGAACTGTGAATAAAAGTTAAGAAAAAAGTGAACAACAAATACAGACAATTGCATTCAATTAATATTTCGCCTCTGTTGATTTTAGAAGCTTCGTCAGATCTATTTTTATATAAATTTTAGAATTTGATGTTACTGACAACATATAAGTTAAAGCTGAAATTTGATACTTTATAGTTGTGTGGGGGGGGTTGGGGGGGGTCAGTAAACGAAAGTCAATTAATAAAAAAAATTCTTCCTACTACGTAAAATAGGTTACTTCAGACGAAGAACAGGCACTTCTTTTATTATACATACTTATTTGATATATATATATATATATATATATATAATATATATATATATACAAATTTGAAAAGTTGGTATTACTGACAACATATGAATTAAACCTGAAATTTGGTGTTATGCTTTTGGGGGAATGTGGCGGGGGGGGGGGGCAGGAAACGAAACTAGATTGATAAAAATGTCTTCCTACTACGTAAAATAAGTTATATCAGACAAAAAACAGACACTTCTTTTATAATACAGGGTGTCCATGGGCATTTTTTTATATACTTTGTAACTTTAAAGTACACACGGACTTTGTAGATACCCTAATTATATATATGTGTGTGTGTGTGTGTGTGTGGTGTGTGTATAGTAAAAGATATATATCATAGGACGAAGAAAATGGGAGCTTTCATCTTTTTTTCTTAATAAGAAAAGTATATATATATATATATATATATATATATATATATATGTACAAACGCATTTAGTGTGGTTAGGAGGGGCTGGGGTGCTCAGTGAAACAACGACTGGGCAAAGATTTGTATCTTTTTCTGTTCATGAAAAAAAATATCTGTATAAGTTTCAAACGGCCATTTTGTTTATTATTCTTTCATCTTGTTTCAGTTGCATTTAATCGCAATCTTCATTCGACATTTGTTAGTAAACAACACATAAAATATGTCCCACAGTTGAGGATCACTCTCAGGAAAATGGAGCTTACTTGGCGATGCCGAGTAACAGATGACAGCTTTTACTAGGTTACATGGTACAAGCAGCAACGAACACTCCCGGGTGTTAGCTATTATTTAACGAAACTGCGCATAAGTCTATAGATATTAGTTTGTTCTTGTAAAGTAAAGAGCTGAAGGTAGGTGTGGCGCTCCACCTCAGATGCTCAAATAATCTCCTTGGTCTAGCGCTAGTGAAAAGGGGATAGATTCCCTCGCTGTCTGGCTGATACCGACATTAGGCCGCCCCGACGACTTTTTTTTTTACTTATATATATATATATATATATATATATATATATATATATTTCCTGTGTGTCTGTCTGTTCATCTGTAACTCTATTTATTTATATCAGTATATTCATACCTGTCTGTCTATCTATCTATATTCATATCTATTTATCTATCTATTTATCTATCTATATCAGTCATCTCTCTCTCTCTCTCTCTCTCTCTCTCTCCACACAAACACACACACACACATACACACACACACACACAGAGTCACACACACATATATATATATAAATATATATATAAATTTATCTGTCAGTTCATATCTATCTATCTATCTATCTCAGCCTGTCCATATCTATCTATCTATCTATCTCGATCTGTTCATATCTATCTATCCAATCATCTATCTATTTATCTCAGTCTATTCATCTATCTATCTATCTATCTATCTCTCTCTCTCTCTTCTCTATATTATATATTATATATATATATATATATATATATATATATATTATATATACTCTGTTCATATCTCTCTCTCTCTATCTATCCAGTCTGTTCATATCTATTATCTATCTATCTATCTATCTATCTCTCCCAGTCTGTTCATATCTATCTATCTATCCCAGTCTGTTCATATCTGTCTATCTATCTATCTATCTATCCCAGTCTGTTCATATCTATCTATCTATCTATCTACCTACCTATCTATCTATCTACCTAGTTCCGTCCTTGAGGGCCCATCCCCAAAAATCGCCAATGCAGCTGGTAACCTTACTTAGTCGCTTTTGGGATTCTGGCACATCGGATGTTTGCATTCCTCGTTGCCGACTCCATCTTTTACGACGTCCTCTCCCCCCTCCTCTCTCTCTCTCTCTCTCTCTCTCTCTCTCTCTCTCTCTGCTTCCTCTTCCGTCCCCCCTGATACTCTTGCTCCCTATCATTAGTCTTTCCTAATACGTCCCTCTTCTCAAAAGGTCAACCTAAAAGGTCAGGTCTTCATAACCCTTGAAGGTCAACCCTGATCTACAGAACCCGACAGATATAAATTCAATTCGCTCTAAGCAGAGACACGTTCAACCTGTTTTTCCTTTCAAACAGAAAACTTTCAAGTTAACACTTTCACTTCCGCAAGAGTTATAAAATCGGTTTACCAGCGGTAAAAAAAAAAGTCATTTTAACCGCTCGGTAAAATAATAAAACCGAACGGAGAACGGGCATTATGCTGGTAAAGATATATGTTATCATTTTTTGAGAGAGAACAACTCTCTCTCTCTCTCTCTCTCTCTCTCTCTCTCTCTCTCTCTCTCTCTCTCTCTCTCTCTCTCTCTCTCTCTCTCTCTGGGTGGGGTGGGTAGAGTTATAAAATTGGTTTTAAGTATTCGACCCTTGGTAAAATAATAACCAGCGAAACGTTCATACATTTCAAATGAATGGATGAAATAAAAAAGAATGAATATTTTATTAACCAAGCTTAAATGTGGCACAAGGCCAGAAGTATGGGGCTCCCAGTGAGAATGAACTCACTAAAAATGGTTTGCGAATCTAGCTTGATAACCATTATACCACGTGAGTTTCCCTTATTTATGATATATAGTTATTTACTAAGCATAGCTTAGATGTGGCACAAGGCCAGAAGTATGGGAATCGAACTCACTAACAATGGTCTGCGAATCTAGCTTTCTAACCATTACACTACATGAAGTGCCAATATTTCTGATTTATAGTTATTAACTAAGCTTAGCTTAGATGTGGCACAAAGCCAGAAGTATAGGGCTCCCGGTGAGAATCGAACTCACTAACAATGGTTTGCGGCATGAAGTGCAGCTTAGCTTAGACAATCGAACTCACTAACAATGGCTGCGATCAAATCTAGCTTGCTAATCATTACACTACATGAAGTGCCCATATTTCTGATTTATAGTTATTAACTAAGCTTAGCTTAGATGTGGCACAAAGCCAGAAGTATAGGGCTCCGGTGAGAATCGAACTCACTAACAATGGGTTTGCGAATCTAGCTTTCTAACCATTACAACACGAGAGGTGCCTAAGGAAAGAATGAAAGAAGGAATGAAACTAAAAAAACGAAAGACTGAATGAAAAAAAGAAAAATAAATGAAAGAATCTGATATCAAAATGACCTTATTCGGCATTAAATAACTCGAAAAGGGTTGATATGCCGTAAAACAAAACTACCAGCCAATCTGATATCAAAATTACTTGATTCGGTATTAAATAACCTGAAAAGGGTTGATATGCCGTAAAACAAAACAACCAACCAACCTGATATTAAAATGACTTTATTCGGCATTAAATAACCCGAAAAGGGTTGATATGCCGTAAACCAACCAACAACCAACCAACAGTGCGGTGTTCGAGATCCACCTGTGTCTCACGTGATTCCTTTCTCGTTTCCCGCCTTTCTATCAACATCAACGCTAATTCAATTTCATCTCGTATCGTAGAAAAACGCGAGTGCTTAATACGCATGCGTGGATAATTGACTTAAAACTGTTTAATGAATTTGGATTTAGGACTGGATTTAGACCGATTATCTTTTATAGGATATGGAATAAGGGATTATCACAAGTGTAGACGGATTAATAGAGAAAAAAAAGAAACGCTAAAGTTTTTTTTTTGTTTTCTTCTAAAGATTAAAGCTTATTGATAATCGATTTTAGTCCTGAAAAAATTCACCAGGAATAAAGCGGGGTTTATTCATATAAAAATGATAACTCTTCTTCCAGAGGTTACTGGTTCAATTCTAGTCAAAGGCAGCATCTACATTTACAACTCATGATGCCGATACATTAAGGGTAGGTCGATTTTGCCTTTTTTTAAATATCAAATTGTCCATCCACGCGAAATTTGTGTGTTAGTATGCTCAATACGGATACCAAAAATTAAGTCTTTTACTTGTACCATTGTTTGAGGAAATAGCATCAAAGATCGTCTACTAAAATGCACTAAAAATCCTCGTTTTCGCAAAATTTAGCCTTTAGAAAACGAGGATTTTTAGTGCATTTTAGTAGACGATCTTTGATGCTATTTCCTCAAACAATGGTGCAAGTAAAAATTATTGTTTTTACAACATTTGTCCGAGATTGGTTAGAAAATTTACACATTTTCAATTTGAATTCTACGTATAATATTCAATTTGTTTCATTGTAATAAAATAAAATAACATTTCTTATTTAAATACTGAAAACGGTAAATTTTCTAATCAATTTCTAGGCTAAATTTAGCAAAAACGAGGATTTTTAGTGCATTTTAGTAGACGATCTTTGATGCTATTTCTTCAAACAATGGTGCAAGTAAAAGATCTAATTTTCGGTATCAGTATTTAGTATATTAACACACAACTTTCGCATAGATGGACAATTTGATATTTTTGAAAAGTGAAAAATCGACCTACCCTATTCTTCGTATAAAAATGCTAACTCTTCTGCCAGAGGTTACTGGTTCAATTCTAGCCAAAGGCAGCATCTACATTTACAGTTCATGATACCCACTTAATGTATTTACTCAATTCTTTAATGTGAAATACGGTCAATTATGGCTACACCACTTAGATCCATCTCAGGAAAAATAATCTCCCAGGTCTAGTGCTAGCAAAAAGGGGATAGACTCCCTCGCAGTCGACTGATACCGACAATAGGCCAATCCGCCTTTACTTACTAAGAACTGCTTTTAATTTGGATCTACGCATTTACATATTCATAACCTGCACTTTCTATTGAATACGTATTTACCGAACCCCTCCACCATGAATAGGGTGAGTCATAAGGTGAATTTAATAAAGGAGGCATCTCCGCACTCGACGGTCGTACAATTAAGGAACAAGAGTATTAGTTATTTTGGATATAAATTTCTGCATTTTTAGATGTGTGTTTTGATTTTTTTTTTTTTTTTTTGCATTACATCTTGGACGATTTGGAAGGTCTCATTTTTAACCAGCGATTTGATTTTTTTTTTGTTTAATGACATATCAACCATCGTGGGTTATTTAATGCCAAAGTCATCCCTATAGAAGAACAGTAGCGGTACTATTTAACCAATGGTTTGATTCCTTTGTTTAATGGCATATCAACCTTCCTGGTTATTTAATGCCAAGGCCATCCCTATAAAAGAAGAGTGGCGGTACGATTTAACCCGAAACTGGGGCGGGCGGGGGGGGGTAATGCTATTCACAAAGCAGATCGAAAAAGAATGGATGCTACACAAAATCTCCAAAACTCAAAAATGAATTATTAAAAGTACCCGTGACATTTTGACCTGATTTCCCCGCCAAAAATGAAGCAAAAAATGAATTGTAATTCCCCCCTTTTATTGCCTCATCCCCCTTTTATTTTCTTCTTGTCACCCTCTCTCCTCACCCCCAATTTTATGATTCATTCTCAAACTGAATTTATCATCACTCTCCCCTTTTTTTATCCTTCTCTTTACATTTCAGCGGAATAATAATCACCCCAAAAAAGAGAGTAAATTTACCAATCATTACTTTTGGTTCCTCCTTTAAATAATTTATACTTCAGAAAAACCCCTAGAAAGTTTTTAAAAAACGATAAAGTTTTAAAAAAACAAGAAAGTAAAAAAACACGAGAAAGTTTTTTTTTAAATAGTTAATTGTAATAATCCGTAGCCGTATCACATATCTCACTCCTTAAATACCTCCGCAAATACCCTCCCCCCTTTTTAATGAAAATAGTCCCTTGAAAATAGCATTTATTCTTTACAAACCATTATCTCGGGTTCCTCCTTTAAATAATTTATACTTTAGTCCAGATTTTAAGTAAACCACTCCCCCATTACTTGCCGCTAGAAATAAACACAAAAAATCCAAGAAAGTTTAAAAAAGCAAAAAAACGAAAAAGTTTTTTAAAAACAAGTAAATAAAAAAATAGAAAGTATAAAAAAATTGAAACAAAAGAGAAAATTTTAAAAAAAAGATAAAGTTTAAAAAAAAAAAAAAAAGAAAGTTTCTAAAAAAAAAAAAAAAAGGAAAAATAAAAAAAAGAGAGAAAAAAAGGGAGAAAAAAAGGAAAGTTATTTTTTTAAATAGTTAATTGTAATAATCTGTAGCCGTTTCACATATCTCACTCCTTAATTACCTCCGCAAACAGCCTCCCCACTTTTAATGAAAATAGTCCCTTGAAAATAACATTCAATTCTTTATTCTTTAATTGGTTCTGTGAAAAAAGGTCCATAAAGTATTGTTTTAACCTTGCCCTAAATTTCGATTCATCATTTCGGTATTTCATTTTTATTTTTAGATTAACTTTTCAAATCGCTTCTTTCTTTCTTTTTCTTTCTTTCCAATGATGATGATGTCGGTTGATACAAAACGTGGAATTTTACTGATTGACAGTTAATAAATTCCTAATATCAAAAAAAAGAATCATATTGTTTTTTTTGGTTGGAAATTTCTTCTTTTTAATTCGAAAAATCTTCTTTTTTTTAATAACATCAATGTTTTCTTCTTCTTCTTCTTCTTCTTCTTCTTCTTCTTCTTCTTCTTTCTTCTTCTTCTTTCTTCTTCTTCTTCTTCTTCTTTCTTCTTCTTCTTCTTCTTCTTCCAACATTACAAGTTTCTTTTCTCTTTCTTTCTTTCTTTCTTTCCTTCTGTCTGCCTTTCTTTCTTCTTTGATATTATGAGATTCTTCTTCTTCTTCTTCCTCTTGGCCCAACATTCCAAGTTTCTTTCTTCTTTTTTTCTCTTTTTCTTCTTATCCTTATTCGTATTCTTCTTCTTCACCATTTTGCGTCTTCTTTCTTTTCTTTATTCCTGGGCTTCTTCATTCTTCTCTTCTCTTCTTCTTCTTCTTCTTCTTCTTCTTCTTCTTCTTCTTCTTCTTCTTCTTCTTCTTCTTCTTTTTCTTCTTTCAATCTACCCTTCTTCTTCTTTCTTTATCTCTTCCTCTTCTCTTCTTTCTTCTTCTTCTTCTTCTTCTTCTTCTTCTTTTCTTCTTCTTCTTCTTCCTTCTTCTTCTTCTTCTTCTTCTTCTTCTTCTTCTTTCAATCTACCCTTCTTCTTCTTTCTTCTCTTCTTCTTCTTCTTCTTTGTGTCCTCAAAATATGAAATGACTAATCAACCAATCAGTAAACGGGAAATGAGTTACGTCACCAGAAGGGAAAGGGGGGAGGTGGAATTAGCTGATGGGCGAATTGCTTTAAAAAGAGAAAAAAAAATTTTTTTTTTAACGTTTTCTCTCCGGCATTAATGCAATATTTGACAAGGCTGATATTTAAAACAATGAGAAACATTTGCTTGGGGGCGGGGACGGGGGGGGGGGGTATATGTTGTTTTCTTTCTTTTCTTTTTCTTTTTTTTTTTTACTATTTTGACGTTTCTTTTTTACGGAAATGTTTTGGTTATTATGTCATAAAAGCTTTTCGTAAAATTGATTAGCGTCTTTTTTCATTCTTTTTTTTTTTTCTTTCATTTTCATTCGTGTTTTTTTCTTCGTCTTCATTCATTTTTTATTTCTTTTTTTAAATTTCTCCTTCATCTCATTCAACATCATCTATAACAATATTTCTTTGAATTTTTTCGATGAGGCTTGATAATTTGTATTATTTAGATTAGTCGAACTATTGTCCTGATCTTTATTGTTATCAACAGAACGTTTCGGCCGATGAGCCATCCGGCCTTCTTCAAGGGTTTCCTGTCGAACTCAGGAACGTTTTCGAACTCTGGAACCTTCTCTTCGAATTCGGAAACCTTCATGTGCCTGGTCATGGTTAACGGAATTATAAGAGTCACATAAAGGTTTCGGTTCGAAGTTCCGTGAAGGCTCCCAATTACGACTTGAAGGTTCCCGTGTTCGACAAGAAGGTTTCAGTGTTCAAAGAGAAGATTTCTGAGTTCGACACACCTGAAGAAGGTCGGAGGGCACATCGGCTGAAATTTAGTATTTATAACAATAAAGATGAGGACAATAGCCAAAAAATACAAATAAAACAAAAAATCTAATTTTTTAATCAAAAATTGTAAATTTCATTCATTTTCATCTTTCTCTCGAGGAAGCAATAACTAGCAGATAACTCTAGCTAGCCATACACCCTGTCGACAAGGCTTAGAATATCTCTCCCTGCAGAAGGCTAAGACCCCCACCTCTGAGTATGACACTAAACTGTATAGGATTGTGAGGCTCCAGTTTTGGAAATCTGGGGAGGGTAGAGTGACACTTCATTGGCATTACTCCCAGGTCCACGCTGATTGGGAGTAGTAATACGTGTTATGATCCTATCCAATAGAAACGTTCGTATTCCGTCGGATCGTATGCAAAAAAAAAGAAAAAATTCTTACAAAATGACAACGCAAAAGAAATGTAAATATAAAATTACGTTAGTTGTTAGGTGGCTTAATAAGAATTTATTTTCATGCCTACATTAGGAAATTAGTTTCGATTATTTGTTTTTGTTTTCTTCTGGGATTGTTATTATGGCATTTTTTTTCTTCTAAGCAACATTTTTCTGCAGTGATTTCGATTTTCCTTTCTGATTCTGCATTTTTTTTGCCAATAATTTGTATAATATCTTAGTGTTTGGTGTACTATAGTGCTTGAAGAGTCAATCCTCATTGGGGGTTTGTCTGTGGTCATTCTGAAACCAGACTAACGTAAGCCGAAAAATGTATATCATTGTTTTTTTATGTCTCACTTTTATCTTTCTTTCTTTTCTTTTCTTTCTTTTTCTTTTTTCTTTTTTTCTTTTTTCTTTCTTTCTTTTTCTTTTTTCTTTCATTTTCCTTTTTTTCTTTCCTTTTTTCTTTCCTTCTTTTTTTTTCTTTAATCATCTTTGACTTCGTTGCAATCGACATTTACTTCCAATAAGATGTTTTCGTTTTTTTTATTTTGTTTTGTTTTGTTGTTTTTGTCTTTTATAATCTTTTTTAATAGTATTTTTTTCCTTTCGTTCTTCTTTTTTCTTTTTTTCTTCCCTTTCATCCACCATCTTTTTTTTTTCCTCGAAAGAAAACTGTGGTTGGGGGGGGGTGTAGAAGAAAGATGGCGGATGAAGGAAAAAGAGAAGAGTCTTCATCTTAAACACTTATCACGTGACTGTATTTTACAGATTTCCGTTTCTTTCTTTTTCTTTTTTTCTTTTTTTCTTTTTTCTTTTTTCTTTTTTCTTCTCCGAAAGTTAAGCGATTAAATTAATAGACATTCGCTTAAACAATTAAGCTTTTGTCTTTCATCTTAGGATTTTATTTCGTTATGTGTATGTTTGCGCATGCGTGATGCTGTGCGCGTCTAGATGTATGTGCGTGTGTGGCCTGGTGATTTTCAAGATAGATACGTATGTGATTGTGTGTGTGTGTGCGTATGAATGTATGTATGTGTGTGTGTGTGTGTCTGTGTGTGTGTGTGTGTGTGTGTGTGTATGTGTATGTGAGTATGCTGGATTATATGTCTCCAGATATATGTGAGCTGTGCGCGTCTATACATATGTGTGTGTGTGGCCTGTGGTTCTCAAGATAGATATGCAATTGTGTGTGTGTGTGTGTGTGTGTGTGTGTGTGTGTGTGAATGAATGTTCTCATACTGACGTGTGTGTGTTTGCCTGTGTACGTATGCTGACCTATATGTCTCCGGATAAATGTGCGTGAGTTATATATGCAAGTTAGTGTGAAAATACTGTGTATGTGTGTGTGAGTGTATGTGTGTTTGTGTTTGTGTGATGTGTGTGTGTGTGTGTGTGTGTGTGTGTGTGTGTGAGTGAGTGAATGTTCACCCACTGACGTATGTACGCCTGTGTGGACTTGCATGTGTGTACGTATGCTGGCCTATGTCTCCAGATACATATGAGTAAGTTATATATGCAAGTTAGTGTGAAAATACTGTGTATGTGTGTGTGAGTGAGAGTGTATGTGTGTGTGTATGTATGTATGTGTGTGTGTACGTGTACTGACCTGTAGGTACTTAAGTACATGTACATGAGTTGAAAACAGATGAAATTGATTGTATGTATATGTGTGTACCAATGTGTACACGATGAATAAATAGAGTGTTGAAGTGTTGATTTATATCTAGAGAGGGGTGAGAGAGATAATCAGTGCGTGAGAGAGAGGGAAGAGAGAGGGAGAGTGGGGGTGAGAGAGAATCTTCAAATGAGTGTGTCTTTAAGCACGTGCTCATGAGAGTGTGTAAGAGAGGGGAATATGCATGAGATATTGTGTACATCGGCGACTAAAGCGGTATCCGCACCAAGCTTGCCTGGTGAGGAGGGCGGCTAGACACCCAGCAGGACGAAAAACAAAACCTGTGAAAGGGCGGAGGAAGCTTCTCGCTCAACGGCCATCTAGCACATTAACTCGAGAAAATAGAAATATCTAGGTTGATGTCCAGGCGCGTAATAGTCTAAATAACCCCTGCTGCCTTGTGGGTTTCCTCTGGTGGGGGAAAGGCTAAGGAAGAAAACCCTGACAGAAATCACGGCTTGAACTCCGTTAGACATTTCAGTGTGTAAAACACTATCTGGCAACTCCTGCAGCCAAACTGACGCCGAATGTATTGGTTCACCATTCCTTCGGATCACGCCAGCGAGGCAGAGAGGGGGGCGCTGTCACTTGGGTAACCCAGGGCCTCCATACATCTTGCCCAGGCTCTTTTTGTGCATTTAACCAGCCCCTCCGCCACAAACAAGATGCAACACAAGGTCAATTTTAGAGCCTAACGAAAATTCAATAACCCAGTCTGCCCTACTATTTACCCATAGCTGAGAGTTGGGAGAACATATGGATTAATACCCTATGGGTATCAGCGCGAAGTGAAACAAACAGATTCTTCCATGACTTGAACCTGGATCACCGAGCCCATTTTGTACGACGATAACGTCTATGCAACGAGTGCCTGTTTAATGGCATATCAACATTTGTGGTTTATTCAATGCCAAATCCTTCCGTCAGGAAGAACAGTATTGGTACTATTTAACCAACAGCTGGGAGGGTGAGGAGTTCATACCTTTCCCAAGAGTATTAGTCCGAAAGAGAACATAATAGCGTGACTGGAGTTCGAACTTGCTGCCAATGTGATGGCACGACGGGAGTTTGAACTTGTCTTTCACTGGAGGCTGAGTCTCCTCATGTCTCCAGGACTCCTCTGAGTATTCTAGCCGATTGCAGCAATGCAGTAGTCTGGATGGTCTCAATTCTTCCTCTGATTTCTAGATCCTCCAGTCTTTTTTCCAAGCTTTTTAGGACCGTTCCTAGTGCATCAACTACAATTGGTATCACTTCACCCTCATATACCACATTTTTTTTCAATTCTCTGGCAAGTTCCAGGTATTTGTCTATCTTTTCGTTATCCTTCATCTTCACCCTGTGATCTGCTGGAACTGCAAAATCTACAAGATAACAATTTCTCTTTTTTTCTTTTTTTGTTCTTTTTTTTCTTTCTAATCAATACTAGGTTTGGTCTTCTAGCTGGAATAAGTTGATCCATCTTTATCTCGAAGTCCCAGATAATTTCATGTGTTTCATTCTCAAGAACAGATTCTGGTTTATGCATATACCATTATATTGTATGGTCAAACTTTTGTTTCTTGAATAATTCCCAGTGGATTACTTTCCCAACTCAATCGATATAATTTGTTTTTATGGCATTGTCTTGTGCTGCTATTATAAGAGATTCAGTTTCTCTCTTGAGGTTTCCTTTTCTTAGCCATATCATATCTTCTCATCTGCTATTTTGTGTCCTATCAATTTTTGCTTCGATATAAATTGTTCTTATTGCATTGTTTTGTGCAGCAATTATGAACGATTCAGTTTTATTATTATTATTATTATTATTATTATTATTATTATTATTATTATTATTATTTCTTTTGGTTTTATTTTTGTGGTTTCTTTTCTTTTGTTTTTTGTTTGTTTGGTTTTTTTTTTGGTTTTTTTTTTTCTATAATCATTGTAATGGCGAGGATTTTTTTGCCAGCCTTTTGTCGTTTTAAAAAACCGCATTTAAAAAAAAATTCTCCATCTCGACTGTTGTTGTTGTTGTTGTTGTTGTTGTTGTTGTTAACCAAACATTGAAAAAAAGAAGCAGAAATTTCTGGAAATAATAGATCTTGGAATTCTATAGACCAAGCATATCCCCCTCTCTCTCTCTCTCTCCCCCCCTCTCTCTCTCTCTCTCTCTCTCTCTCTCTCTCTCTCTCCCTCTCTCTCTCTCTCTGTATATATATATATATATATATATATATATATTTTCTCTTTCTTTCTTTCTCTCTCTCCCTTCTCTCTCCACTTTTCCCTCCCTCCTTCTCTCTCTCTCACTCCGTTTTCCATCTCTCTCTTTCTTGCTTTCTTCCCACCCACCCACCCCCTCTCTCTCTCTCTCTCTCTCTCTCTCTCTCTCTCTCTCTCTCTCTCTCTCCCGCTGAGGGATTTAAATTCTCCTTCAATCAAACACAATCAATTAATGTGTCACGTTGTCGTATTGGAGGCGATTTCTTTGGACATGTTCGACAAACAAGATCAGGATATTAGTATCAAAAATTGAACAATGGATCAGATTGATAGATAGCATCATCATCATCATCATCATCATCAAGTCGTACTGATACCACAGATTTCTTTCACTCTCTCACCATCCGTACCTATCAGTCGTCACTCTTGATAGATCGTAAGTGAAGATTATATATATATATATATATATATATATATATATATAATTTGCTGAGATTTTATAGATCAATGTTTATTATAAACAGCTACCCAGGTTTCTTGCTAGGGCGCAATCATCAGGCCGTTGAATTAGATCCCATGGTGTTTATTGAAGATCTTTTCATAATGTCACATTATGGACCGCAAATAACGTCGGTTGCTTTCGCGGACGCTAGTGCACTTCGGATTTATTAAAAATTTAATTTTTTAATTTTTTTAAAAATTTGTGATTGAGCACTGTATTTTCTTTGTTTCATCACAAAAAAATTGTTTATATATATATATATATAATATATATATATATATATATATATATATATATGAAAAATAGATGGAAATTAATCCGACAGTATGAAATTTAACATTTTTGAAAAAACAAATGATGTTATATAATTGCTGACAGAAATCTGTTTCGACCACTTCAATCGATCGGTCATCATCAAGAGCAACAGATGAGAGTTATTTTTCCCGTCTTTCTCTCATATGTTGCTCTTGATGATGACCGATCTATTGAAGTGGTCGAAACAGATTTCTGTCAGTAGTTATATAACATCATTTGTTTTTTCAAGAATGTTAAATTTCATATATATATATATATATATATATTGAAAATATTTTCCTGATATTATTTTCTATTCGCTGTCCCTCACTCTCTCTTTCTCACTCACACACCCACCCACCAATATACACACTGTACGTGAAGGAATTGGTATATATTATATATATATATATATATCATAGGCGCGTTGTCTTTATAAGTGGTTAATGGCCTTGAAACCAATGGTAACAATTAGATGTATTGTAGTTTATTGCAACTAAATACAGCACCCGTCGAGCAATTTATTTCAATACTAAAAGATTCGTACAGATATATATATATATATATATATATATATATATATAGTTTTTTCCGTAGTTAGGGTCTTTCCATGTGTGGTTTAACCAAGCTGATGCAGGTAGACCATAAGGAGAGCTCAATGTACCTAATACCAGTGAGTAGAAGGACAGAGCAAGATATTTAGTAAATGAAGAAAAATCTAAACTTGCTTCATTACAATAATTTATTTCAACCGTATTAATACGCATCTTCAGATAATCACAAGAAATGACTCTTAGGGTAAGAGTCATGTTCTTGTGATTACCTGAAGATGCCGTATTAATACGGTTGAAATAAATTATTGTAATGAAGCAAGTTTAGAGTTTTTTTCATTTACTAAATATTATATATTAATATATATATATATATATATATATATATATATATATATATATATATATTCATCCACAGACACGTGTTTTGGCGTTTCACGCCTCTTCAGTGTGACTAGACACAATTATCTTTGGCTAGGGTCGAACTCAGACTGACCGTATGGTAGCCCGATATCTTATCTCCTCGTCCACTGACAGCTGTAGCGGTGACTGGTGTTTTTAACCTATTAAGTACATGGGTTTGTTTATGTATTTTATGGTCACAGAGAGATCAAAACGATCATTACTTATATGCTTAGTAGTGAGAGTTAATTTAAATTACCAGTTAGAGAGCTCATACTAAATTTATGGGAGCATATATATATGTATATATATATATATATATATATATATATATATAGATAGATAGATAGATAGATAGATAGATAGATATAGATCTACCAGGTGTATGTATGAATAGACTAACATAGATACAGAGATAGATATGAATAGGCTGAGAGATAGATAGATAGATATGAAGAAACAAACTTTTATTACTAAAAACTTTTTAACTCGACTCTAAAAACTAAATTCCAGACCCCACCTTTCGATTTTTTTCTTTTCCTTTTAACTCTTTAAAAAACATTCACACAAAAAGAACGAAACTTTCTAGCCAACCTTATCGAAACACTTTCACCCCTCGAATGTCTCGGGTTACTTGTAAACACCCCCCCTTGTTAGAACCAGATGCACTTCCGGTTTCCACTGACTCATAGAAATGGTTTCAGACCAACTCTTGTCGACAAAAAACAGATTTAGGTTCTTGATCCTGATGGTATGGTGGATGGGTTGGGAGGATATGGGGTTTAATATCAAGATTCCTCTGGTTTTAAGGGAAGGGCACTTTGACACGAATTATCAGTTGGAGTTGGAGGGGGGTAGGAAGTGGACCCTGGCTTCCGTGATTGCACACGTCCGGTGGGGGTTAAAAAAAGCAACTGGTTCCCATGCCTCGCTGCCGGTGGGGGTCACTTTTTCCGGGCTAATTCTATGCCACGTCTGTTATGTTAGTTCACAAACCGACACAGATTGCCTTGGTGGAGACATCGATAGCGTCTTGTGGCCATTATCTGTTGGTTCGTTGGTGCGTTGGTTGGTTGGTTAGCCTTTAAGGCATGCTACCCCATTGGGTTATTTTATGCCGAAGACGTTTTGTTTTATTCATTCTTGATCGGTACACACTTTTTTTAAAACTCGATTTAACACTTTTAACTGATTTTGTTCTATTTAACCCCTTGATGGGACCCTAACAGGTACTACCACCTCGGCTCAGAGTGAACCTGGGTTGGTTAGATTTTAAGGCATGCCAAACCATTGGGTTATTTTATGCCGTAGACGTTTTGTCTTATTCATTCTTGATGGGTACTAATCTTTTTTATTTAAAGTAAATTTTTTAAACATGTTTTCAGAACTCATAGATGGAAGCCGAACAGATAATAACATTTCGGGTCATAGTGGGCCTGGAGTAATGGGGATGAAGGAGTTTTCCACATTCCCTAGAGCTACAGAACTATTAATATAGTGCTATGAGAACTGCAGCTTCGTTCAGGATTTGAACTCGGATCGACGAGTCCATTTTCTACGACTCTAACCATTACACATCCAGGTATATATTTACCAACCTCTCCACACGAGCAGGATGTGACACAAGATCAATTTCTTAAGCAGAGTTCACCAGGTTTGAATTCAGAGTTTTCCTTCTCCTAGACAGGTTGCCTCACCATATCTAGATGGCAGGTGGCCATATAGCTACTTTCTTGATAGATTGATGGATTGATTTAAACGTCATGTCAACCCATCTGGGGTTATTTTATGCCAAGCGGTAGGTTATGAGGGATGGTCAAATTTATTGTATTTTTTCAATGATTTTTATTGATTTTGACAGGAAGTTGTATTAGCAGTTGTTTGTTGCTAAGTGGATTGGGAATCAGTTTAAGGGAGAAGTTTATAGGGTAAAGTTCAAGTTTGTTATAAGTGATAGTTTGATAGAAATTTTTATGAACAATTTTTTTACATTTAACCCATAGATAGACCCTAACAGGTACTACCACTCCGGGTCAGAGTGGACCAGGGAGCAATGGCGATGAAGAGGTGCTCCACATTCCTCAAACCTCCAGAACTGGAATATTACCATGAAATAGAGTTTAACGTCATTCCCACGACCCTCAGCTACCGTGGGGTCTTACTCCTCTGCAGAGGTGCAGTGTATTCTAACGCCCCAGCCAACAGGGCTGAGCTAGTTGGCAATGAAATGACTCGGTAAGACATGAAGCAAGCAAATAGTATCTGATCTCTCTGATAAAATAAAGCAAGAATTCTTCCAAGCTGTAGCTTTATCAGTGCTACTGTATGGCTGCACCACTCTCAGTCATTGTCCCTAGCAGGTCTTCCACTAAAAAAACAAAAATGATAAGTTTATAGGGTAAAGTTTGAGTTATAAGCAATTACTTTGGCAGAAAGATTTTCAAATAATTTTTATAATCAATTTTTATATTTTAGCCTATAGATGGGACCTAACAGGTACTACCACTCCGGGTCAGAGTGGACCTGTGAGCAATGGTGATGAAGGGTGCTCCACATTCCCCAAACTCCAAAACTGGAACCTCACCATCAGATAGAGTTTAACGTCATTTCCGAGAGAGAGAGAGAGAGAGAGAGAGAGAGAGAGAGAGAGAAATATGCTCGATCTATAGAATTCCACCACCTTCTATCCCATGTATGATAAAAAGGGTCGGTGCTTGCCATAAGGGCAATTGGGTTGGGGCAATCATATAGGTGCTAGGGCTTGACATGACCAGCCGATTGATCGGTGGAGGACTCTCCCACCGCCCTTTCTAGCCTAAATAAGTGGAGTGTTGCTTGCCATGGACTGTTCATCCACCATGATTCCGTCCTTAAGTGTCATGGGACGCTACCCACGTCTAACAGGTGGGCCCATGCGTGGGAGGGGGGTCTTACCCCTCTGCAGGGGTGTATTCGGTGTATTCTAAAGCGCCAACCAGGCTCTGCTTTCTAGAGGGATGTTCTTTCCACAATTTATTTCAGACCTCACACAGCATTTTAGCTTTTTCCTTTTTTCTATTCCTTTACAATCAGTTTATTCTTAATTAGATATTGTTTTAATTTCTCCTGGATAATCGGTGCGCATGCGCACCTGTGCACGAAAAAAGTCTCTGATGATTAATCTAATGAGGAAGTAACAACACAAAAAAAGAAAGAAAAACAAACGAAAAAAAACGGCTATGGAAATTTGCATTCAATCTTAAATCTGTTAGGATTGATGAAAAAACTGGAATGGTTTAAACCGAAATCTTGTTAGCGGAAAACGAAACACGTCAAAAATAAACCTTTCAGGATGGCTACCCAACGACTTTACATTTAAATAATAATAATAATAATAATAATAATAATAATAATACTCGCACAAAGAGAGTACAAGAATAGACACGACTGGGTGGGAAAGGTGATTCACTGGGAACTGTGCAAGAAATTCAATTTCCACCATTCAACTAAATGGTATATGCACAAGACTGAATCTGTCCTGGAGAACGAGATACACAAAATTCTCTGGGACTTTGAGGTACAGACGGATCACCTAATCCCAGCCAGGAGACCGGGCCTAATTTTGATAGACAAGAAGAGGGGGACTTGTCATCTCGTGGATTTTGCTGTCCCGGCCGATCAAAGAATAAAAATAAAAGAGAAGGAAAAGACGACAAATATTTGGACCTTGCCAGAGAACTGAAAAAAACTGTGGAACATGAGAGTGAAGGTCGTACTAATTGTATTTGGGGCCTTTGGAACAATCCCCAGGGGTTTGGAAAAGAGTCTGGATGAATTGGAAATCAAAGGAAGGATGGAGACCATCCAGACTACAGCATTATTGAGATCGGCTGGAATACTCAGAAGAGTCCTGGAGAATGAGGAGACTTGCTGTCACTCGGCCCCGGCTACGGCAGTCGTGAAAAACTCGAATGGAGTGAAATAATAAAGGTCGTACCAATTGTAATTGGTGCCCTTGGAACGGTCCTCAAAGGTCTGGAAAAGAATTGGAAATGAGAGTAAGAATCGAGACCATCCAAACTACATCGGCTAGAATACTCAGAAGAGTCCTGGAGACCTGAGGAGACTTGCTGTCACTCAGCCTCCAGTGAACCACCAGCTTCTGCAGGTGAGAAAACTTCATAATAATATCCAGTCGATATATGTGGTCAAAAATGTTTTTCAAACATTGGACTTCACAGTCACATGAGCCGTTGTATCTTCATGGGGCACAAGAACTATATTATAGTCTTCCGAGACTGCAATGCCAATGAAGTATTTATAAAATGCGGACCCAAATAAGTGCGTAACTTCTTAAAAAGTATCTTAAAAGGGTTAATAATAATGGTAAGAGACAGATTGGTCGCCCCCAGCTGCGTTTGAAGGATGTTTGCAAGAATAATCTGAATTTACTTTGGCATTACCTCTTCGAGCTGGGAAAATTTGGCTCAGGACCGCCCTCGGTGGCGGCAGGCTCTCCGTAGCGGACTGTTCATGTCTGAAACCACCCTGGCGCAACACCATGAAACCAAGAAATCCAGAAGAAAGCGGTGGCAACAAAGGACAGTCACATCAACATCTTCAGGGACAGCCTTCACATATGACATCTGTGGTCGAGAATGTTTTTCAAACATTGGACTTTACAGTCACAGGAGGCGCTGTAACTTCAGGGGCACAAGAACTATATTATAGTCTTCCGAGACTGCAATGCTAATGAGATGATTATCCAATCCTAAGAGCAAAAAAAAAAACCCGCTATTCTTTCTTGGGTCACGTGACGAAGAAGAAGAAGAAGAAGAAAGATTGAAGAAGAAGAAGAAGAAGAAGAAGAAGAAAGAAGAAGAAGAAGAAGAAGAAGAAGAAGAAAGGGTAATTAATTAATCGGATGTAATTAGAGAAAAAAGTTAAGAAGGTAATCATGATAATTAAACACCTGTGCAATTCAGCGAAAAGAAAGAGAAGAAAAAAAAGGGGGTTGGGTGTATGGTAACGAGGGATTGTCTTAATTGTGTGTGGGTGTGGTTGGGTGTGTGTGGGTGTGGTGAGACGGAAAGAAGACAATTCAGACGACTTAAAGATGTCCCATTTTAAATGGGTTAATCAGTGTACAGAGACAATTGGGGGGGGGGCATAAAACTGGGTTATATAGATTAAGATTTAAATACGGTACCGTCTAAATTTTTCTCATTGGCGAACACACATACCACACTATATATATATATATATATATATATATATATATAGTGTGTACAGAAATAACCTATTCGAGTTTCACCATAAGGATCTTCTGGGTTAAATCTACTGAATTAATCTAGATATTGGTTAAAT
Source organism: Doryteuthis pealeii (assembly GCA_023376005.1). NCBI lineage: Eukaryota > Metazoa > Mollusca > Cephalopoda > Myopsida > Loliginidae > Doryteuthis > Doryteuthis pealeii. The sequence continues at coordinate 41,211,547 of CM042174.1, read as the reverse complement.
ACAGTTAACTGCGCTCTACTTACGTATTGAGCACTTTATATTTTTATAACGCTGACTTATCCGAGTAACACTTATACCAACCAAATATTGAGATCAACCCAATATTTTTTACATTTACATACATACATACACACACACACATACACGCGCGCGCGCGCATATATTGTATTTTTATAGTTAAATACATTTTAATTGCCTGGGTCCCAAAAAATACTATATGGTCCCCGGGAGTCCATATGGACCCCGGTTGAGAACCACTGATCTATCTAATAGACTGTTAAGCTAATAGATTTTAATGGACTGAGATACATTGACGGATCGAAACAGACTGAGGGACAGAGAGAGAGAGAGAGAGAGAGAGAGAGAGAGAGATGAACAGGATGTGATAGATAGATAGATAGATAGATAGATAGATAGATTGGTTTGGTTAGTTTCTTTCTGGTCTTTTCATCGTGACTTGACCGTAAGCCAAAAGGGGAGTGACCGAATGGACCAATGAAAAGGATTTGAGGATCGAATAAAAGGTGCCCGTTCGACATTCTCGAAAGATTATCGGCAAAAAAGGCGGGAAAGTATTAAAGGATTAACCCGGATTATCAAAGACAGCAAAGACGATTAATCCGATTGAAAAGAATCAATGTATAATAGTACTCTTGTTCCTTTATCTTCAGACCGTTATCATCTTGCAACACCCCAAGGTTAAAAATGAGACCGTCAAAATCATCCAAGATTAAATGTAAAAATAAATCCTATCTATATATTAATACTCGTGTTCCTTAATTGTACGATCGTTATCATCTTGCAACACCCCAAGGTTAAAAATGAGACCGTCCAAATCGTCCAAGGTGAAAAGCCAAAAATGTAAATCCTGATTATCTGCTGTTACTTATCCGCCGAATTCTTATTTCTTATGAGTGTCATCACCGCAGCTAAATAATGGATAATTCCGTTTTTAACATAAAGAAAGAAAGGGAAGAGAAAAGACATGATACATAGAAAAATATAATAAGCTAGAAAGAAAGAAAGAATATGTATCAATCGAACATAATGAAAAGCTGAAAGGAAGGACAGAAAGAGTGGGAGAGGGTTGAATCAAGAATTTGATACTTTTTACATATTGAGGTAAGTAATAGCTCTCAAGTAAACATATCAAACGTTATAATAATTAATTTATCATATCGTGGTATGTCCACAGGTCCTGCTAGTAAATATAAATGGTCTATCAATGATACTGATGACTGTTCACTTATAAATCTACCACCTATATCATATGATACACACACACACACACACACATATATATATATATATATGTGTGTGTGTGTGTGTGTGTGTGTTTCTCTCTGTGTGTGTGTGTGTGTGTGTGTGTGTGTGTGTCTGTGTCTGTCTCTGTCTGTCTGTGTAATTTTACAAAAATAAAAACCAAGACAGAGAGAGTTAAATCAATATTATTATACTTTTTACATGTTGAATTATTTGGCAATAGCTCTTAAGTAAACATATCAAACGTTTTAATAATTAACTTATACTGTGGTGTATCCATATCTTACGTACTGTAATTGTTAGGAAGCTAGATTTGCAGACCATTGTTAGTGAGTTTGATTCTCATTTGGCGCCCCATACTTCTGACCTTGTGCCAAACTTCTAAGCTAAAATTAGTAAATAACTATACACACAGGTCCTGCTAGTACTTAAAATTTTTGTATATTTTCCTTAAAGCCAGATATTCATCTTATTTAAAAGACTATTTTAAAATAACTTGATACGCCTATTAACCTTTGAGTCACCGCGCTTTCGTCACATTTTTGTGTCTCCGTCAATTGGAGAGCTCCATATTGCTGCCATTCCTACCCGAGCAATAATGAAAGGCAAAGGTTTAGCGACTGCAAATGAGAAACTAATTGTTTAAAGTTGGCTGCCCTAAATACCAATGGACAGAGAAAAATTTTATTTTATTTCACTTTCTACCGTCCGTCCGTCTCTCTCGAGATAACGGTCCGACCCAGACGCCAACCAGGCCAACGAATTACCCAGGGGATTCGCCCTTATCATATAAGTAACCAGAAGCTCCTATAAATATCACGCCAGAAGAAAGAGTTTACTGCCAAATCACCTGAATGGCGTAATAATTGGAACTCTAAAACTAGGGAACATCATTAAGAATCAGATACGATAGATTTACCAAGGTAGTTTGGTTTGGTTTGGTTTGGTTTGGTTTATTTTACGGCATATCAACCTGAGTGGGTCATTTAATGCCGACAAAAATTAGAAATGAATTCATTCTTAGTTCGATACCGGTCCTCGGCAACTCAGCGTATGAGTCGCACAGGGATCTGTGCGGTAAAGTAAGGAGTTGATGGTAGGTGTGGCGCTCCACCTCAGACGCGAAAACAATCTCCTTGGTCTTGCGCTATTGAAAAGGGGATAGACTCCCTCGCTGACTGGCTGATACCGACATTAGGCCGCCCCGACGACTTTAATTTACCCCTCTGCAGAGGAATATGGTTTGGTTTGTTTTTTGTTTTTTTGTTTTACGGCATATCAACCTTAGTGGGTCATTTAATGCCGAGAAAGTTTTCAAATAAATTCATTCTCAATGGACACTCAATCTTTTATTCATAAACACATTTTTCTATTTAACCCATAGATGGGACCCTAACAGGTACTACCACTCCGGGTCAGAGTAGACCAGGGAGCAATGGTGATGAAGGGGTGCTCTACATTCCCCAAACCTCAAAAACTGGAACCTCACCATCAGATAGAGTTTAACGTCATTCCCAGGACATGTAGACCCGCAGCCACCGCCTTCTAGCACCCATATGATAAAAAGGGGTTGGGGCTTGCCATAAGGGCAATAGGGTTGGGAAAATCATATAGGTTCTATGGCCGGTTTGGTTTAGTTTGTTTTGTTTACGGCATATCAACCTCAGTTTTGGGGGATGTTTAAACCCCTTCTTCGGAAAGGATAGACTTAACATTCAAAAACTGAGTTTCTTATATTTCACACCTAATGCTTCATACTAAATCCCAAATAATATATATTATAGACAGATATATATATATATATATATATATATATATATATATATTTGGAGAATATGTGCTTAATTGAAGTCATACCTAATTAGAAAATTAATTAGTTGATAATTAATGAATTAGGCGAATATATCTGTTCAAATGTAAGGTGTAAACAAATCGAGAAAAAGTCAATCTCTGTATGTACATTTCGGCCTATTATGTCTCATCAGCAGAGTTAGCGGATTCCAGTCAATAACTCTGCTGATGAGGCATAATAGGCCGAAATGTACATACAGAGATTGACTTTTTCTCGATTTGTTTACACCTTACATTTGAACAGATATATTCGCTTAATTCATTAATTATCAACTGATTAATTTTCAAATTAGGCATGATTTCAGTTAAGCACATATTCTCCCCAAAATTGTCGGCTATCGCCATATAAAAAAAAAACTGTTTGCGTACACTCATATACGCATATATCAACTAAGAAGTATAATGGACCCCACTACAACACGCAACACACACACACACACACACACACACACACACATATATATATATATATATATATATATATATAATTTTTCGAGATATTGTTATACATTGTCCTCTTGTGCTCTAAAATTCCATTTGTCGTTCTCTTTCCTTTTTTTTTCTTTTTCTTCTTCTTTTTTTTTTTTTTTTTTTTCTTTTTCATTATGATCCTCTCTAGAACTAAAAACTACGCACGTGTCAAATGACTGTCATGTTTTAGGTTACCCCAAAGGAAGGAAGTCCTTTCAAAGAAGAATCAGTTCGCTGTGCTTAATTAGAAAACCCGTGGGGCAGGGTTTTTTTTTTCAAGAGTGGGTGGTTCCCTATGTTCGTGTGTGTCGAAACAAAATGCTTTGTTAAAAAAGTTCCAGAAAATAAAGTGAAGTACAAAAAATCAGCGACAGCTGCTTAGCGTGTAGCTCCTCCCTTTGTTTGAATAACGTCAGCTACGCTACTTGTTCATCGTCACGTGAACATATCTATCCTTGTTCAATGCAGAGGTGTCTATAAATGTTGGGTTACTGGGAAAGGAGTGAGATCTACAGTATCGTTCACAGGACGCCCCATAGCCTTGTGGCTAACATGTGACATCGTTGTAAACGAGTTTGAACTCTATTCGCGCTATTACGTTCAATTTCAGACTAATACCCTTGGGAAAGGTATGAACCCCCTCAGCCTCCTCCTCATCATCATCATCATCAGGCCGTGCTGTTAGCACGGATATCCATGACAATCTCTCTCTAACCGTCCCTATCACTCATCGTTCCCGGGAGGTCCTCTACGCAGCATCCAGTATCCGCACAGAGCTGGTCAATGTACGTCTTTGCTGGCCTGCCCAGGTGCTGGCTTCCACAGGAGGACGTCACTTATGAGTTCATCCTTGCTTCTCTAGCAGTGTGCTGCGTGTCTTGTCCGTCTTACTCGGATGGTTTGGGTGATATGTGGCAGGTGGCCGTACAGAAGTAGCATCACTACTGTCCTTCTACAAGGGTGTGGTCGCCGTGGCGTAGTGGTAAGCGTACTGGACTGCAAAATTCTACTAACCTAATTCAAACTCCAGTCGTGATAGTACCTTCACATTCTGACTAATACTCTTGGGAAAGGTATGAATCACCTCACCTCCCAGTAATGAGTTAAAAACTTGAAAATATAATTTTCTTCTTGGTTGGTTTGAGAACTTGTCAGTACCTTCTCATAGAAATCTTGAACGATTAAGGCACCAGTCATTTTGGCTGCTAGTGTTGGTTTTTTTTTTTGGGGGGGGGGGTTGCTGCCTCCAAATCAATTTCTAGCTTCTTGGAATTCCAGACCAAATTTTACCAAAGTTCAGTTTGTATTCTTCACCATTCCTAGTTTGAACTTCATTCACGGTTATTACGTTCACTTTCACACTAATACCCTTGGGAAAGGTATGAACCCCCTCATCCTCCTAGTTATGGGTTAAATAGTACCACTACCTACTATTCTTCTACAAGAGCGAGACTGTTTGAATTTCGCATAGTGCTAATACCCTTCGGAAAGGTATGAATCCAACTATTCTCCTTCCAAATATGGGTAAACATCACCATGTGTATGGGCTAAATAGTACCACTACTCTTCATCTATATGGATGGCTTTGGCATTAAATAACCCACGATGGTTGATATGTCATTAAACAAAGAAACCAAACCTACAGTATCTATATGTACAGCGGGGTTTTAAGCTGACATTTTTCCTGGTCAGTTAACTTTGAACCCAGTATCTTTGAGACGTAACACAGATTCTCAAAGATACGTGATTCAAAGTTAACTGACCTGAAAAAATGTAAAAGTTTTTAGGTAAAAT